>CM060983.1:64200675-64590675 GCA_030765065.1 Deroplatys truncata | reverse complement strand
GCCTGCGCATAGCCTCTTAAACATTCTGCTATAACGGTTCATTTAGTTATAAGTGAATATGAACAAACACATTTAGTTCCATGCATTGAACTGTTACAATAATCATTTTTTTAATTTTCTCTGCACCAGAATAACCACAAAATATTACGCTCTGAACCGAACTATTTTTTGTAGAGGAATAGACGACACGCTAAGCGGGAGGCAGGTGCTGTCTTGTCCCGTGGTTTTCTTTACTTCTCCTTTCAGCTTATAGTGAAAAAGGTATAGACACCTAATCACTTAGGTGCTGGAAGAACTCTTGACTCAACGCATATACTCCCACACTTCATGACAGTGTTGCCAGAGGGCGACGAGTGATTCAGTGCCTAGGCAGCTAAATTAGGTATTTTATTAAAATGTCTAGTAAATGTGTCGTATTTGAGATTAAAACCTATATTTCAGTTTTCCATTATGTTGCCATTAAATTACTTTTACATGCAGAAATTGTGCAAAACAGGTTTTTATTTAGTTATATATTTAAATTTGGTTTTGTATGTAAGTCATGACGAGTGAAGCGATTGGTCACTTTATATATCCATGTGAGAATAATCTAGAAACGTCCACGTAAAGCATGGGCGAAGGTAAACAGATACACGCACCTCCTCCTTGCTATACATACCTGTGAACGTAAGTAGAATACCTCACAAAGCTGCGGGGACGGTATAAATGGAAGCCAGTGTACCTACAACAACTGTGTAATGAAAACATTTCTGCAAACTTTTATCTACCACAGCATGAAATGGATAGAAAATCAAACTTTGCAAGAATAGTGGGTAAAGAAAGTCATGTGAATGTAATACATCAGATTCCTTTTGCTGTGTTCAGGTGTGCTGTCAATTTAGGAATAAGCGCCTAAAATACGGAGAATAAAATGAAATAAAAATACAAGAAAGAAGCGAAGTAAGTAAATAGACGAAGTAAAAAAGACAAATGTGCAGATTTATAACTTGTTTGAATTCTGAGAGCAAATTAAATAAAAACAGAAAAGCAAAAAAAAAAATCAATTTATCAGGACTATAACCTGTGCTGGCGTGACTTGGCAATGTATATGAAGTAATGCTGTGCATGCCTTATCCAACTAGATTGAGAGAGGCACTGCAGTTTACATTCTGAATTGCACCTTTTCACGGGGTTCGTGTAATAACTCAAGCTCGAGCAGCATTTGTGGTTGTTTCAAAGAGTTCATTAGTTTCTAACACTGCACTTAAACGCATGCTAACAATTATCTACTTTCCTCTTCTTCAGTGTCAACACAACAATAGTATTGCGCTGTTAATTCTGGACTGGCGACGACTTTTCTATGTTGTCTGTGAACCGCATGTTGCATAAAACCAAATTGTATGGGGCTGAGATACCATCCGCTATTATTGGAGATTATAAAAGATTATGATACGTTACATTCACATGAATTTCTCTACCCAGTAACCTTTATTTTCGTATAACTTCTATAAACCATTCTTACGGAAGCTTATTTTTCTATCTATTTCATATTAATTTATATAAACCTTTGCTGAAATAGGTACATATAATTCTCAAATACTTCATACTTTTTGAAGTGCTGAGTAGTCATTCAGTTTCTTTCTCGCACATATTGGAACTTCAAAAGCAGCATACAGCAGTTCGCTTTTTAACATTTGTCCACCGCTTCAGGCTTCTATATCCCTCTTGTACCTACAACGAAATGTGTAATGAAACCATTTCTGCAAACGTTTAACTCGATTAACATGAAGTAGATGGAAAAGTAAGCTTTTGTAATAATAATTTTAGAAGAGTGGGTAGAGAATATAATATGAATGTAACACATCTAATTTTTACTTTCTCTACTACGTATAGTAAGTAGGGGAAGTATTGCATTCCACCCAAAAATTCGATACCGAGATTTCACCGGAAATACATGTTTTGAGACCTCCTGAATCCAAAAAAAGCATTTTTGGAAACATGTCCGTGTGTGTGTGTGTGTCTGTGTGTGTCTGTGAACAGCATAACTCAAAAACGAACAGTCGGATAAACACCAAACTTGGTATTTAGGTTCAGTATCTTCCAGAGATGCGACACGAAGGTTTTCAAGAAAATCCCCCCACCCCAGACTACCCTTTACATGGAACATTTTTCGAAAATTTTAATTTTCTCAAAAATGGCTCTAACGATTTTGATGAAAATATCATATGTTTAAGATAATGTCATGAGAAATGAAATGTATATCTCGAATTTTCTGGGAATGTCTCCAAAAGTATTCTTCATTGTGAACGACTTTTGCATAACTGGTAAACCATAAGAGATAGACAAAATTTTACTACACAAAAATGTAGATCGCGTTAAAATACACAACTTATGTCATACACATTTCTTTTGTTGAGTGAATCGTTTTCGAGATATTGCTTGTTATTTCCTTAAATTTTCCAATACTTATACTTTTTCTCAAATTCGTTATTCATTTTTTTTTTTGTCCTGGACATGCAAAGAGAATGGAATGCGCCACATAGCAACCAGCGTTAAAATATTTGACTATCGCTTAAAAGCTACCATATTCCCCTTGCATCTACAAGAAAATTATCAATAAGATTGACAACTCGATATCTCGATTAACACGAAGCATATGGAGAATAGGCGTTTGTAAAAATAGATTGTACAAGAGTAGAGAAAGTCATGTGAGTGTAACACATCAGATTTTTTATATAGAAATACAGTAACTGAAATTTTAAACCCTTGTATCTTCTGTTTGGTTTTGTAGTTATTTAATAAAATATGGGCACTAAGTTTTCGCTTAATACGAAAACTTGTAACTACAATGTGCAATGAAACAGAGGTTAGTGTACGAGGGCTGTCCCAGAAGCACCCGACCTAACAAAGAAAACGCAAAAATTTTGGGAAAGAACATCTTTATTTCTCTACATAGTCTCCTTTCAGCTCGATACACTTTTCCCAGCGGTGTTCAATAGCTTCGACATTTTGTTTATACTGGGAACCATCTAGTTCTGCAAAACAGCCATCAACTGCAGTTTTAGCACCAAGCTATTTCTTCAACTTTGGAAATAGAAAATAATCAGAGGGGGCTAAGTCCGGCGAATAGGGTGCATGAGGAAGCAATTCGAACTTTAACTCATTGATTTTGGCCATAGCGATAATGGATGTGTGAACTGGTGCATTGTCTTGATGAAACAGAAGTTTCTTTTCTACTAAATGCGGCCGTTTTTGCTTGATTTTATCATTCAAATGCTGCAATAAGTTTGCTTAACACTCGCCATTGATTGCTTTTCCTTTTTCAAGATAATCGTGAAAATTATTCCACACACATTCCAAAAAGCTGACGGCAAGACCTTGCCTGCAAATGGAACTGCCTCACCTTCTTTGGAGCCGATTCTCCCCTTTCAATCCAGTGTTTTGACTGTTCCTTCGTCTAGGTGTGAAGTGATGGATCCATGTTTCATCCATGGTTATGAATCGACACAAAAACTCGACTTTATTGCAGCGAAACATCTCCAAACACTCGACTGAAACATCTTCACGATGCTGCTTTTGTTCCATTGTGAGTAAATGCGGCACCCATCTTGCGCATAGCTTTCTCATGTCTAAATTTTCAGTTAATATGCGATGTACAGCACTTTTTGAAATGCATACGACGTCTACTAGCTCGCGCACTCAGTCGACGATCATCCAATACCATTTTTTTGGATTTTATTCACAATTTCTGGCATGGTCACCTCATTTGGTCGACCACTGCGATGTTTGTCTTGGCAGCTCGTACGACCTTGCTTAAACTCTGCCACCCAATATTTTACTGTTGTAAACGGAGCAGACTCTCCCAGAGTAGAATATAGCTCAGCTTTAATATTAATTGGACTAAGACCTTTCAAATGAAAGTATTGTATCACATAACGATGACCAGTTTTATTCATGTTTACAAATTTTCTGAGAGCGTTCACTATTGATGGCTGCCAAACAATTACTAAACGACGTAGCACCATCAAACTTCAGACTTAAGCTTTATAAGGTTGGTACTTTCTATCACAGTCATTTGTTTGAAACAACAACCACTATCTATACATCAGGTCGGGCACTTCTGTACTACCATCGTGTATAAGATTGCGTACTCCCGGGCCAACAAGCTACGAGTAAACTTCTGGGAAATGCACTTAGTCTGAAGCCACCCAGAAATATATTCTTCTCAATTGCTGATTATAAATATGGGTTGAGTAACTTCTGATATTATGCTGAACACAAGTTGCTATCTTGATACGTTATTTAGCATACACTGATAATGAACTCGATCATAAATTACAGAGAAAATGCAGCAAAGCTTTATTATATAAGGGTCATTAAAGAAGTTCTGCATAAGCAAAGTATACATATCGCACTGTTAAATGTAGCGGGGTTTGGAAAATAAAGGTATCGTTTCTGGTTTGTAAGGTCTTGGTGTAGGGTTTCAGGTGATTGCCGGCTGCTCAGGTAGAGGATTATGGGTTACGAGAATCTTACCTCAGGGAGTGTGTGGATGGGAGGTGAATGATACTCACAACTCCTCTCAATGGCCCATTTATTATGAAGATCCACACTGGTTTTCGTACTGCAGGCCCTTCACACAAGACGCGTTCCTATCGGTTTTTCCCCCCGTTACGTCTCCGTGCTTTTACCCTTGAATTTATTCTATTTCTCATTTACTTACAATATGACTTTGGTCATCCCTAGCTACCCTATCTCTTTTCCCGATACAGAATTCTTACATCCTCTTTCTATCTCCTCCCAACACAAACTATCACGTCTTCCTCCTAGCGTTTCCCCACACGAAGTTTTACATCCTCCTCCTAACGTTTCCCGACACAAAATTTCTACGTCCTCCTCCTAACGTTTCCCGACACAAAAGTTTCTACGTCCTCCTCCTAACGTTTCCCGACACAAAGTGTTCCATCTTTCGCGTGTCTAAAACGCGCTCCTGCTCCTAGACCAAAATCTATTTCACGCCTCTTTTCTAGTTTTGTTCCCTGGTTTTACTATTCACGTGACATTTAATCTTCCTTATTGGTTATCTGGCTCCTTTGCGCTTTCTACCCATTGGTTCAATTTCATTGCCCTTAGGCTCAGCTAGCGTTTCTACTGTTTCTCGTTATTCACGGCTGATTTAATTTTCTGTTCGCTTGAGTAACTAGGACATCCGTTTCTTTGTTTCGCCCGCCGGTGAGCACTCGGCGATTTCAATAGAACCTAACTGTTCTCCGGCTAGCCTTTCCTGTATTTATTAAGTGTTTTGCCCTCTGGCATATTTTCTTGTGTCTGTTTCCTTTCACGTTCTTTTACTTTCTGATCTATTTATACGTGTCTCTATTTTATTTTATTTCATCCGTAATAATATTTTATTTCATTTCTACTTTATTTTATTTCATCCATAATAGTGTTTATTCCCCCCTTTACTTAATCTTTAATATTCTCTTTTATCTCCTTCTTATTTTGTTTGATTCGCGCATTAATCTTAACTTTTCTTCTGGCTATGGTTATTCTTGTACTTGCGGAGTACTCGCGGATCTTATCACTTCAACCAATGGGTAGAAAGCGCAAAGGAGCCAGATAACCAATAAGGAAGATTAAATGTCACGTGAATAGTAAAACCAGGGAACAAAACTAGAAAAGAGGCGTGAAATAGATTTTGGTCTAGGAGCAGGAGCGCGTTTTAGACACGCGAAAGATGGAACACTTTGTGTCGGGAAACGTTAGGAGGAGGATGTAAAACTTCGTGTGGGGAAACGCTAGGAGGAAGACGTGATAGTTTGTGTTGGGAGGAGATAGAAAGAGGATGTAAGAATTCTGTATCGGGAAAAGAGATAGGGTAGCTAGGGATGACAAAAGTCATATTGTAAGTAAATGAGAAATAGAATAAATTCAAGGGTAAAAGCACGGAGACTGTAACGGGGGGAAAAACCGATAGGAACGCGTCTTGTGTGAAGGGCCTGCAGTACGAAAACCAGTGTGGATCTTCATAATGAATGGGCCATTGAGAGGAGTTGTGAGTATCATTCACCTCCCATCCACACACTCCCTGAGGTAAGATTCTCGTAACCCATAATCCTCTACCTGAGCAGCCGGCAATCACCTGAAACCCTACACCAAGACCTTACAAACCAGAAACGATACCTTTATTTTCCAAACCCCGCTACAAAATGAAACAACAACCACTATCTATACATCAGGTCGGGCACTTCTGTACTACCATCGTGTATAAGATTGCGTACTCCCGGGCCAACAAGCTACGAGTAAACTTCTGGGAAATGCACTTAGTCTGAAGCCACCCAGAAATATATTCTTCTCAATTGCTGATTATAAATATGGGTTGAGTAACTTCTGATATTATGCTGAACACAAGTTGCTATCTTGATACGTTATTTAGCATACACTGATAATGAACTCGATCATAAATTACAGAGAAAATGCAGCAAAGCTTTATTATATAAGGGTCATTAAAGAAGTTCTGCATAAGCAAAGTATACATATCGCACTGTTAAAGCAAATCCGATTATCTTTTGTATTTCTGCGCCTTCCGTTTTACTGGCCCTCTAGGTGTACTTATAGCTTGGAAGTAAACACATGCATCGTTTGTCTTATTTTTATAACAACGTCTTCGTATTTTAGTACACAGGAATTATAAATGTTATTAGTATTTTAGGAATTTGGGGATTTAAAATCGAAGGTGTTTCATAGTCTGTGTCCTTCGAGAAGAATATGTTTTTCAGTGGTGAAAGAATTGCCAAAATTTGTTGTGGTTTTTGAGATTGCCCTATATAGTTACACAATATTTCTCTCTTTTTAATATTGAATGAATGAATAAAGTTTATTTGTACATTTTCTATACTCAATCATTTTTACAATATTCCACTTATAACTAACTTAAAATATGCACAAATTTTCTTACCAGCTATGCTGCTCACTTTGCCTGGTACCCTGGCCTTATGGCTCCGCTGAGCAGCCCTTGCTATCCTTAATTGCCTATGTTCCACACTCTCCCTCCTCCGTTTGCCCTTCTACCTTTCTTATCTCTCTTACTTTTCTAATCCATTTCTCCTTTACTTTCTTGAAGAACTCCCCCATATTCTTATTTTCCTTTTGTTCTTTTCTTTTTAACATTTGAATTGCTACTATTTTTCCATCCATTTTTTCCCATTTTCCTTCCATACTTTTTGTCTCCACTTTATAATATTAGTATAGATAATAACGACATTATTTATATTCATTTTATTCCTTATAGTCATGGTATCACTAGAAGTTTACGGCTTAATCAGATAAGCTGTCTGTTACTACGCACTCATAAATTTATTCAGTAATCTCCAAACGTCTTGTGATATTATATATGATAATTCTCCCAAAGTACCTGCCGGTTGTAGAATTGATTACAGATGTAACACCAAGGAGCAGTTAATTGAAGGCATTAAGGAGGTTCTCGTTATGCGTTACAAATGGAGGAGACGACAGATGTTACAAATGAAGCAATTAATGTCGTAAACAAGATATGTACGCACTAACAACAGTGATGTCGATAATTTAGTTTGTAAAACTTTGTCAATTTTAACAGCTGGAAAATAAATGTTTCACTTTCTCGCCAGAAACATGCCACACTCTTGATGTAACGGCCGCATATATTCCCTACTTCATACATAGAGGAACTTTCGACTTTTAAATTAAAAACTTTGCTGAAAATCTTCCTAAAGTTAATACTTTCATTGAAAATAGACCATTTAAAACAGGCCTTTACAGTTCTCCGAGTATAAAAGAAAGACTTAGGGTAGAATCAGCCAACTGATTTATGTGTGACATAGCAGAGCCTATGACTGATACGTTTCCAGAGAATATTTGATAAGGAGTAGAAGAGAAACAAAGGGCAAACTGACTGCGTGTTTTAAAATCTGTATGTACAAAGCACAACATGAATTCCTTTTTCCTGCTAGCTCTTTTCTGTTTAATAACTTCACCTTTCCCTTATTGAGTAATTTCATAGGTCAATCAATGCAGGAATTGTAACCAAAACCAGTCTGTGATAAAAATACTAAATTTCACAGAAAGATGTTTTATTCAACGACGAGGATTATTACTGGATGTAGATGCAAATGATCAAAAATGTATTATTAAAAGCAATAGGTTTTTTAGAGCAGATATATAACCAAATTGCTAATGGTCGCGGAGTTTCTACGTATCTTACCTGCATAATATCTGCAAACCATATTTGTAGTAGGTCAGTGCCGCTATGTAAATGATTACCAAACATAAACCTAATCCTGCTGAAACACATGTGTCGTCTCGCATGATTTTTTCTACACTTTATAACTTCACATAATAGTTTACTGTTATAGTATTCATACAAAAGGTAACGCATCTATTCACGTTACATTACTAACGATAAGTACTTACTTGACTAGAAATATAGCACTGGTTTGCATACACAGTAGCGAAAACAAAACACAGCTGTTCGATATCGTAAGTCGATCTTTGTTGCTTATTTTGGGGAGAAAGATGAATGGAGCAAGATTCTTTATAGCATGCCAGTTAACCTGGGAAGCCTTAAAGATGTAACAACGAATATTTTGTAAACCGCTTGTGCCACAGAAAAAGCTGTTTGGCATAAAGGTATATTTCATTGAACTCTACGTTTTCTGTGTGATAAGTCGTCTCTCTTGTGGGTTGCTAGTTATACAAAATTCATTCAGAATAAAGAGGACTTCACAGGGTATTCACAGAAAATTCATATATATTTCATTTGATATCCAAAGATCTTGAACATATGATATTTAAATCAAAATCTGTATATCTATTTTTGAGAAAAAGAATTACGAAAAGTTTTCCCTGTAAAGTTCAGCATTGAGTTACGCTGTTCACAGACAGACACTTACATACATACACGGACACTTTTCTAAAAATGTCTTTTTGGGTTCATCAGATCTAAAAACATGCATTTCGGTGAAATCTCAATACTGAATTTTTGAGCGGATTAGCGTTCTTTCTCTTCCTCATGCAGATACGTGTTAGCTAATGTAATAACAGCGTAAAATCGCTTGTAATCTATAACGGCAAGAACAAAACAGGTTAAATGTTGAATCGAGAACGCACATAAAAACTATAGCTTAAAAAAAGCTACTGTTGGCTCTTGGCGAAGCAGCAGCATTCTAATCTGAATCCATTTGAATATTGCCGAAATGTTTTGTGTGTTCCAATGACACGATATTTTGTGTTTGTATTATAAGCCACAACGTATTACTACTTGGGGCAAAAATTGTGATGCTGTCTTCATTGTAAACCCATATTTGACCTTCATTTTGGGTCTTCCTGTTGTATTGATGAGAAGTGAATATCTTGGTTAGATGGTAGTATTAGAAAATAAAATTTATTTAGAAAGAAAACTTTCAGCTTTCCTAGAAGTAGGAGCTGCCAAACAGACAAAGCTTAATACTTACAAATTATTATATAAAAACAAGAATAGCACAAGAAGACAAAACTTGATTATCACCGAAATAAATTCCAATAATGAGTAAAATAAAACAACGGAAAATTCTATTTTAGAGGGGTAATTACTAAAAGTGTGGCTGTTCTGCTGTTAAACATACGCCACAGAATGAAATTAATTTGAATAGAGATGATTTTGGAGAATTTTAATTGAACCTTTAAGAGCAAAAACTGCAATGTTGTACATGAAATTGGCCTTGAGACTGAACTTTTTGCAAAACTCAGCAAAGTGCCTAGGTATGGTTCCTCTTGTCCCAACCAGTCTTACAGAACAGAGGAAGAGATGGTTCTTGCTTTCATTTTCTTTCTTTCCGAAATTCTGTAGAACACTTCCGCTAAGACTGTATGTAGTGCAGTGTTAGTGCACTGTAGGATACGTTTTTACACTGTTGTATTTTCTGAAAACATAAATAATAAAATGTTTAAATTTATTGCTATCCATTTCACAATGGAACGAACTAGCAACGCGACATGAGCGACAAGACGGTTGGCCAACAGAAATTCAACATGAATGCGACAAACTGTATGCGACAATAGTGGAATTAAGAGTTAACCTTCATCGCACTGCATTAGCGGTGTTTACATAATGTGTGTGTGTGTGCGCGTGCGTGCGTGTGTTTCCTTGTTAAGATGGCGTCAGCCTCTAGGGAATGCATCCATTTTCGGAAGAAGTGTTAATTAAAAGGTGAACTGCATTCCAAGTTGTCTGTATTGAACATTTCTCAATGCTGTGCAAAGTATCATCAAACTGTGATAGCGTCATTCATATATAGCTGTAGTAAGATTCAAATACCGTCATAATTATCAGATGTACGGTATGATAATCCCCAAAGTGGAAGCTTCACTGAGTATACGACGAACCTGATGCTGTCTTCTTTGTTTATTTCTCATCTTCTATGTTAGTTTAACATCCTTTATCAGGGTAAGTCATAACGGACAGAGAATAAACGAAATGGTTGAATTGGGGCTCGGAACCCCTAGAGCTTAGAGTTGCCCGATATTCATCTTCTCGGGATAAGAGAAAACCTGGAAAAAAAACCCTAAATATTCGAATTCGGGACCTTTGTCGCCTCGTTGTGAATACTAGATGTCGAGGAGAAATATCGTGTGGCATATTGCTTATGTCGCGTCGGCATTGTTGTTTCATTGTGCATTGAACGTAAAACTAATTCTAGCTAAGTTGGAACAGAATTTGTAAAATTAGCTTCCGGAGTGTTCTCTCGTACACTATAAGGTCCAAAGAGCGCACAATCACGCAAAAACACGTATTAAATTTGTAATGTATGATTTTTGTACAATTAGAAAAATGTAATAAGGCATTATTGTCACTGTTCGCAATTTGCTCTCAATAATAACGTGCCAAGAAAGCGTAACGCAGAGAAGTGTCCAGGGCTTTTTTTATCACCGCCCTCACAATTGACTGAGGTAAAAGAATCTCTGTTGCGGAAAGGTTTTTCTTGAATGGCCCTATAAATCTAAATGTTGCATTTCTTTAGGTGGTCTACAATTTTACTGTGTGGTTGCCAAAATCGGATACGTGGACAGAATATTTAATGAGGAAGGATCAAGGTCTTGAGTCCGTTTTTAACGAGGCTATGCAAGGTATTCGCCCTGTCAAAATACTTTATCACGCAGTCTTGCCGGAGCCCAATTACTTGAGAGACAGCAGCGCCCTGTGCGGAAGCGAGCTAAACTAGTTCTACATTTCCAATTCTAAATAACCAAACACTAAATATACTAACGAACGTCCTTGGCAGGTTGAATACGACCTTTGGCATCGACAACTTTCTTATAAGGAGCTAGGAAAGTTCTTGAGGAGTTCATTAGAATTTCATGTCTCTGTTTCTGATTTATTAAAGGAAGTTGGAGACAGTGATAAAAATTCCATATCTACAATGATACATTTAACGTATATGAAAATACTGTCAAGGATTATAGTAGTTTGCCCATTCGCATTAGCCAATAATTTCGAATGTTATGGGAGTACCACAGTGTATCTTACTTCCTTAGATAGCGCAAAGGTGACATAATAAGACCCCCTTTGTATAGCCCCTTTAACTTCTGTGGTCATATCGGGGGCTTTGACTTGAGAAGCAGTGGTGTTATTGCTTCCTGAACTGTAGGGTTTCTTAATGTTGGTTTTATTGGTTTTCAACCATTAAACACACTCTTATTAACTCCCACATTTATACTTCCAGACTGTGGGGTAGGAATGATTCTGGTTAAAGAATCCGGGCGCTGACTTCTCGACAGTGGAGGCAGTCTAAGAACCCCTTTTGTTGAACTCAGATAACTCTGAACAGTTTAAATAATAACACAATTCTCTTTTGAACATTTCAAATTAAGCTAATACAACACTTTCATTTCAAAACTCGATTTGAGAAGAGAGAGAAAAGAAAAATAAAGAAAAAAGTGAAATCTTAAAGTGGGGAAAAACATGTGCATAGATACCCAAAATATTTTTCATTATCTCCACAATGTTCACGAAGAAAGTTAATAGTGTGTTATATTCACGGTTAATCAGTACAGGATCGGAAAACATACTGCCAAAAAATAAAAGTCTATTGCCTATCAGCTGGTATATCGAGTTTCTTCTTTATTCTGGGATTACTTTAATGCTTATTAAAGTGATTATTGATTATACTGTATCTGTTGCAAGGTGCATAATAAACGTAATGAAATATCAGACTTGGAAATGGACTTTTAATTGAAAATTATGTTTTAATTTTAATTTATTTGCTAAACATCCATCTCGGGTTTACTTCTGTAACTTTTTGGGTACAGTTCCTTAAGTATACGTTTGAAAGTAAAAATACACTGCAACACTAAGAAGACACCGCTAAACATTTCTCAAATACTCCGTGTTGTATAGGGTCTTTCAACAAGTCTCCTGTCTTTAACATGTGATAGCTGCCGTTGTTATTGAGTTACAGCAGTCATTTTTTTCATGTGGTTACAGTTGTTATTAACAAATAGCTATGGAACGTTACAGCATTCAGCAACGCATAGAAATTGTGAAAATGTATTATCAAAATGGATCATCTGTTCGCCAAACCTTCCGTGTATTGCGTGAAGTTTACGGTGTGCATATTTGTCCCTGCGAGAGAACGATTCAGCGTTTGATCAATAAATTTGAAAGACAAGTTCTTTCAGCAACCAAGAACGCCTTACGTAATCGAGATAAGCGTTCCAACGAAAACATAGGCGCCGTTCGTGAGAGTGTACGCGAGAACGGAAATAAATCAATTGCTCTTCGAGCGCAAGAATTGGGACTTTCGCTGACCACAACTTGGCGAATTCTGCATCTGGACTTGAAGTTTCATGCTTAAAAAATGGTGTTAACTCAACAACTAAAGTCCAATGACCATAGGTTGCGCCGTGTATTCGCTGACTGGGCTATGGAGCAGTTGGAAGCTGACCCGGGTTTTTGTCGAAAAATCATCTTCAGCGACGAAGCCCACTTTTGGATGGATGGTTGTGTTAACAAACAAAATTACCGCTATTGGAGCAATCACAATCCAATGCAGATTCAATAACGACCACTTCATCCCCAAACAGTTACTGTGTGGTGTGGAGTTTGGTATGGTGGAATCATTGGTCCATATTTTTTCCAAGATGAAGATGGAGAAGCTCTGTCAATGGAGAAAGATACTGGGCTCTTATAAGGGACTATTTTTGGCCTCAATTGGATGATATGGATCTCAGAAACATCTAATTCCAGCAAGGTGGTGCCACATGTCATACTGCTCTCGAAACAATCGATCTTTTGAAGGAGAAGTTCAGAGGTTTCATCATTTACCGTGGTGGTGATATTAACTGGCCCCCTAGGTCATGTGATTTAACACCGTTGGATTACTTCTTGTGGGGTTATGTTAAATCTCGAGTTTATGCCAACAAGCCAGAAACAGTAAATGCTCTTATGAATAACATCACGCGTGTTATTCGTGAAGTTACCTAACTTACGTTCTTCTGTCATTGAAAATTGGGTCAACCGTATACACGCAATCCAACGAAGTCGCGGCGGTCACTTAACTGATGTTCTCTTCCACACGTAAGGACATTAATTATGTTCCAAAATAAAAAAAGAAATAAACCTCTATCATTTATAGAACGTGTTTTATTTAAGTTTAAAGATAGGACACTCTTGTTGAAAGACCCAATAGTATAAATTCTCCCAGACTGAAGCAGTTTATTTTCAAACATTGTTAACCACTCGTTTGTTTCTGTGCGACCATTTCTGTTCACATATGAATCGTGTTTAGCTTAACATTGGTAGATCTGTGAGTTTTGGCGTAATCAGTTTGATACTTATGAATTGATAATGCAATTAAATTCGTTCTTTTGTATGAATAGTGTGAATTTAATATTTCTAATGCAGTAAAACTCTCCAAAGAGCAAATTATTCAGAAGCCTGGCATTATCAGTTTCTATCCCGGCACTTCTTACTTTCTCTGCCACGTACATACTGGGTAAAGAAGGTATTTGCATTCCATCCAAAATTTCGATAGCGAGATTTCACCGAAAATACATGTTCTGGGGCCCCCTTAATAAGACATTTTTAGAAAAAGGTCCGTGTATGTTTTTGTGTGCCTGCCTGTCTGTCTGTCTGACTGTCTGTGTGTTTGTGAACAGCATAACTCAAACGAAAAGTTGGATAAATACCAAATTTGGTATTTATCCAACCATATATTAAAGATATTTACATGAAAAGTAAAATGCATCTCTTGAATTTTCTGGGAATTTCCTGTGAAATCCTCTTTATTCGGAAGGGATTTTATATTATCATGCACAGCTCGTAAACGTTAAGCTATAGACGAAAACGTACTCTACAAAAGTGTAGATTTAATTAAAATACACAATTTATTTTAAATAAGTATTTTTGTGGCATATGCCATTTCCGAGATATGCGTTATTAAAGGCTCGAATTGTTCATTTCTTGGTCATCCTCTTGGTCCTCTGAACATTCAATTGTTTTTCGCGATTGCATGGAAACAGTATGGAATTTTAAGGTTAGCACATAGCGTCCAGTTCTTATACATTTGGCTATCGCTATTTTCTTTGTGTCTATAACGAAATGTGTAAAGTATGTAGCTATTTCTGCCAAGGTTTATTTGGATTAAAATGTCATGGAAAATTAGGCTTTAGCAAGAATAGTTTGTATATACACCAATAAACGATTGGGTAGAGAAAATCATGTGAATGTAAGACGTTCTATGTTTTTCTTTTCTTTTTCAGACGAATTTGACTTTTATGCTTATTTTCGCTGTAGCAACAAACACGTTATTACGTGCTATGTGTGAAGGAAGGACCACTTGTACTTTAGTTCTTAATTTATGCATTAACGTATAATAAATTTACATCGCTAGTACAAGAGAAGCAATAATCATTGAGATGGTTAGCCTTCAATTCTCTTTTTCCTGCGAAAAGACCCGAATGACATTCGCAATTATTTCGTTAGCGCCACCTTTAATTTCTCTGTTTTTCACAAGCATTCGCCATTTAGATAAACTTTAAACGATAATGAAATAACATGGATTTTCTTCCAAACGTGGTTCACTGATAAGAAAGAGGGATAACGGTAGAACTGGTTACGTATTGGAAACATCCATCGTGTTGCCCGCTTTTCTCCTTTTTGCCCTTGAATATTGCTGGCAGAAAGGGAAAAGGTGACAAAACTTGAGTAGATACCTGATTTGCATTCTGAACACGTTATTAACTCCTCCCCTTTGAATACATCAGCACTAATAACGTAAGCAGTGTATGCCGATTTTACTTTTAGAATTAGTGCTGTTCTTTAGTCAGTTTCCATGATTGTAGTCAATTTAATAATCTTTCACAATTTTACTAGGATAATTATGTACTAGATATTTTATTTGTTGATATTCTCTACCCCTTTTTACATTCTCTTTTTCTTACTTATAGTATTAAAGGACGTATTACATTCCCACACAAAAAGCTCGCTGAAGAAAAATCAGAAAAAAAGTTCCGTGCGCGCGCGCGCGCGCGTGTGTGTATCTGTCTGTCTGTTTGTTTGTTTATTTATGAACAGCATACAAAAAAAACGAAAATCCCGTTAAATACCAAACCAGGTATTTGAGTTCAGCATCTTCCAAGGATAAGACACGAAAGTTTTTAAGAAAATTCCTCTAATCCAAACTACCCTTTACATGAAAAAATTTCGTTATTATTTATTTTCTCAAAAATGGCTCATCATTTTGATAGTATAGGTTTAACATATTTGCATGACAAATATACGTATCTTGAATTTTCTGCGAATAGCCTGAGAAGTCCTGTTCCCTCCGAATGACTTATATATTATTGGTAAACAGTTAGAGACAGAATCTTACTACACAAAAATACACATCTAATTAAAACACACAATTTATGCCAAATAATTTTTTGCAAACTTAACCATTTCCAGTATATTCTTTATTATTGGTTTGAGATTTCAAATACTTTAATTAACGCTTTATTTAATACTTTTACTTAATACTTAAGTAATAACTTACTTAATAAATACTTTACTAATGGCAAGTTATTATTAATTTTTTCTTGTGACCTGCAAAGAGCATGAAATCCAAAGCCATCACATAGAAATCCGCTGTATAAAAATCTGACTATCGCTTTAGTCCACAATGTACACTTCTTTTACCTACAACGAAATATGTAAATCGTGCAATGAAATTTGTATTAACAAGAACTAGGTAGAAAAGTAAGAATTTATAAAAATAGTTTGTAGAAGAGTGAGTAGAGAAAGTCATGTGAATGATCACTACGTGATCAAAAGTATCCGGACACCTGGTTGAAAATGACGTACAAGTTCGTGGGGCCCTCCATCGGTAATGCTGGAAGTCAATAT
This sequence comes from Deroplatys truncata, assembly GCA_030765065.1. Lineage (NCBI taxonomy): Eukaryota > Metazoa > Arthropoda > Insecta > Mantodea > Mantidae > Deroplatys > Deroplatys truncata. Next base: position 64,574,300 of record CM060983.1, on the reverse strand, counting down.
GGTGCTGACCCACCCTAAGCCTTGATGACAGCGTTCACTCTCGCAGGCATACTTTCAATCAGGTGCTGGAAAGTTTCTTGGGGAATGGCAGTCGATACTTCACGGAATGCGGAACTGAGGAGAGGTATCGATGTAGGTCGGTGAGGCCTGGCACGAAGTCGGCGTTCCAAAACATCCCAAAGGTGTTCTATAGGACAAGTCAGGACAGTCCACTCCGCCACAGCCCGTGCAATATGAACAGGTGGCTCGATTGTGTTCAAAGATGCAATCGCCACCCCGAATTGTTCAACAGTGGGAAGCAAAAAGGTGCTCAAATTATCAATGTAGGTCTGCGCTGTGATCGTGCGACGCAAAACAACAAGGGGTGCAAGCCCCCTCCAGGAAAAACACAACCACACCATAACACCACCATCTCCGAATTTCACTATTGGCACAACACACGCTGGCAGATGACGTTCACCGGGCATTCGCCATACCCACACCCTGCCATCGGATCGCCACATTGTGTACCGTGATTCGTCACTCCACACAACGTTTTGCCATTGTTCAATCGTGTAATTTTGACGCTCATTACACCAAGCGAGGCGTCGTTTGACATTTTCCTGCGTGATGTATGGCATATGAGCAGCCACTCGACCATGAAATCCAAGGTTTCTCACCTCAAGCCTAACTGTCATAGTACTTGGAGTGGATCCTGATGCAGTTTGGAATTCCTGTGTGATGGTCTGGATAGATGTCTGCCTATTACTCTTTAGGACCCTCTTCAAATTTCGACGGTCTCTGTCAGTCAACAGACGAGGTCGGCCTGTACGCTTTTGTGCTGTACATGTCCCTTCACGTTTCCATTTCACTATCACATCAGAAACAATGGACCTAGGGATGTTTAGGAGTGTGGAAATCTCGCGTACAGACTTCTGACACAAGTGACACCCGATCACCTGACCACGTTCGAAGTCCGTGAGTTCCACGGAGCGTCCCATTCTGCTGTTTCACGATGTCTAATGACTACTGAGATCGCGGATGATGAGTGCCAGGCAAGAGGTGGCATAACAATGCACCTAAGATGAAAAACGTATGTTTGTGGGGGTGTCCAATAAGGAAGTTTCCCTATGTTATAAAAACATTACACAATTTATCATGTAATAATTTTTTTTAATATCGTACAATCCTTCTGCTTCTTTTCTATATAATCTCCAGGTTTTTCCAAGCATTTTTGGTAACGTGACAATTTTTTCCAAACGACTGTTGTACCAAGACGGGTCCTGTGCTTATAACCAGCTGTTCACTTCTGATTTGACTTCGTCATCGATATTTAAGTGCTTACCTCCAAGATGACCTTTGAGTTGGGGGAATGTGTGAAAATCACTTGGGGCAAGAGCCTGGTGAATATGGAACATGCGAGAAAACATCCCAGTTGAATCTTCCGAGCTCCGACTGGGTCATTCGAGCTGTGTGAGGCCGAGCATTGTTATGAATAGAAGAAAACCTTGCGAGACAAACGTCCAGGACATTTTCTTTTGATGTCATCTTTAGCATTACACCGAAGATGAAGTCAAATCAGAAGTGAGCAGCTGGTTACGAGCACAGGACCCTGTCTGGTATAACACTGGTTTGGAAAAACTTATGTCACGTTACCAAAAGTTCTTGGAAAAACATGGTAACTATGTAGAAAAGTAACAGAAGGATTGTACAATGTTAAAACAATTACTTCAACATGATAAATTGTGTGTAATGCCTTTTATGAAATGGGGAAATTTACTTATTGGACGCCCTTCGTGTGTGTATATAATATATATATATATAATAATATATATAATAATGTATTATCTGCATGGTATTGTATAAGCTTCTATAGTGCTACAGGTTGGCCCAATCGTTTCACTGTATGTTAGTTAATGCTTTAAAGTAGGTATCTTATCTTAAGTTAGACATTTCATCCTTCTTAAACAGCACATTCTCAATCTTAGATTTACAATTACTCTGTAGTTCCTGCCAGTACTTTAGGAATACAATGCAATGACTAACTGGAAATTATTTCATCATACAGGCTTCATGGATAAGAATGGTCTTACGCTGCTTACCATAAAAATCAGTGTCTTTTAAAACAGCAATATGTATCGATACTATGCCAGATTCAAAACAATAGGGACATAAATCAATGAAGGCTAAAGGAGCAATAAAAGAGGATTCCGGTTCACAAGTAATTGCTCTGTAGAAGAGGTATTCATCTACATGGGTGGGGCGAAAAAAAGAGGCGTGTTCATTATTTGAATAATTCTGCACGCTTAATGAGCAAATGTCAACAATTTCTGCGACGTAAAATATTTTCATAAAATAAGTGCGTTCTCTTACAAGGAGAGGAAATGTCACATAGACGTTCAAAATCGGTTGCAAGGTTTTGTATCAGGTAGATCCAGGTTCGGCAGGATAATTCATTAAGCTGTAAGCCAGTACAATATAAAAAATAACTCTGTATGTTATCTTGAGTGGACTTTAAACTCCGAATGTAAGAAACGATCCTAGTGCCGAAAGGACAAGTGCGGAAAGTAGATTTTTCATGTATATCTTGACTTTTGACTCATTATTGTGGTTTCTTAAACTCCGTGCAATTATTATTATTATTACTGGTATATTATGGGATAAACAGGTCTCAACTACAATTTTTAAAACAATACTTGGAAGTATTATAACTTATGGTTTCGATGTGTGTGCTCTGAACTATCAGCTGAAAAGAAAATTATTGGTAACAGAAATGAATTATTGGAGGAGATCTGCTAGAACATTTAAAATGGAAAAAGTTTAGAAATGAGATTATAAAAGAAAATATTAATATTCAAAAGTCAATTTTAGATTTTATCCAACAAAACCAATTAGAATGGTATGGGCATGCTAAAAGAATCAAAGATGAAAGATAACCCAAAAGAATATTGGAGTGGACGCCACCAGGAAGCAGGAGAAAAGGAAGACAGCATGGCACTTGGATTCAAGGAATTAGAGGGACAAATGGATTGGGAATTCCCGAGGTCGCAGGTTCAAACCCGGCGAAGGGTGATGGATTTTTTTCGGGCATAAAAATCCTTAGCATGGCTTTCTTCGGAAGGGAAGTAAAGCCCGTGGTCCCGTGAAGTAGATTTTCGGCACGTAAATTAACCTCAAGCCTGATAAAGAGGCCTCTGAGCAAAATTACCGGTCTTTAACGCCCAATATAGAATGGGACGCTAAGAACCATAGTTATAGAGCGTTAATAAATATAACTCAATTTTTTGGATTGGGAAATCGAGGAAAATTTATAGTGCAATAGGAGCAAACTGACAAGATGTTAAACTTGTACTGTTGGATGCCGAAAAAGTGTTTGTACATTGTAAAACCGGATAATAATAATAATTATAATTATTATTATTATTATTATTATTATTATTATTATTATTATTATTATTATTATTATTATCACGGTCTTGTGGAACTGCACACATCATCTGGCACAGTTTGGGCTCCGAACCTTTACCCCGTTTACCATTCCACACAGTGCATCCCTTAGCAAGCAGTTTGTTCACATCCAATGTTCCAGTCAGTTTCGTTTCATCTTCATGTTTAGTTTCAATATTGTTCTTCCTTTGCTTACTCTTTCTAAAAGAGCTTTGTTACCTATTTCATCTCTCCATTCCACATCGCGCCATTCTTCTCCATACACAGATTTCAAAATACTTCCAACTGTTTTCATTTCGTCGCAGTGCCACATACCATATATAGCACTTCATTAATTTCGTCCTTAAGACTTTCTTCAAAACTGTGGATCTCTTTTCAAAACCTTCACGAGTATGAACCCGCGTTGTCCCAAAACACTGTAGCCATCGCCTTCCCGGCACATGGCGTCATCTTAAAACTTCTTTCTCTTTGGAGAGGAGGGGTGTTTCCACCCCCACTGACGACCGCTTGGTGCTGGGGATGTAGTGGTGGATCCATATTTCGTCATGCGTGACAGTGTGGTGAAGAAAATTGTTCCCTTCCATGCAGAACCATTGTAAAAGTTGCAAACTTGCTCCGTGTGCTCCTTCTTGTGTTGGTTGGACAGATTTTGTAGAACTCATCGGAAACAAACTTTACGGTATTGCAGAATATCATGAACAATGCTACGAAAGTAGGTTATATAGGACAGACCGAGCGCATTTTTGCGTTTATATGGGAAAGGATAGGGAAAACGAGGGTATATGCATCAATCCTCGTAGTCCCTATCTTCCCCATATAAACGCATTTTCCTCCGTGAACCGCCGCATATACCCTCGTTTTCCCTATCCTTTCCCATATAAACGCAAAAATGCGCTCGGTCTGTCCTATATAACCTACTTACGAACATTTTCGAACGACATTCCCGATTCACCCGTCATATGCCGTAATGTGATCTTCCTGTTGTTCTGAATCAACTCCTCCACGCGAAGTGTGTTTACATCTGTTGATGCCGTGCCACTGCGATCCTCGTCGGTGACGTTTTCTCTACCGGCCGCAAACTTTCAAGACCATTATGCGACATGCTGATGAGACATTACTGTCTCTCCGTAAACCTCTAACAGCTGTCGGTGAATTTCAGCCGTGATTACATGTTTCGCCAAAGAAATCGGATAACGGAGCGGATTTCTTGACGAGACCAGTTTTGCAAGCGAGTCGCCATTTGTGTTTACCTACAACTAGTGCTGTAGGTGGCGGGTGGCTTAAACTGTGCACATTTTCCAACCGCTTGTATTAGAATTAGCGCACACTACTAATTTTTCTATAGCGGACGAAACTCCATGAATATCGACATTGTAACCTTAGTTTCTGATTACCCCTCGTACACAAATGTAGAGTACACCGACATGCTACTCATCTACGGGTAAACCTGGAGGATTGCAAGAGAGGCTTGCCGGTTCTATCAATAACGTTACACCAACAGGCTTACCCAGCCCACACCATGTTTCTAAATTACTAAGGTGTTTAAATGAAACAGGCAGCTTACTTCCTAAACAAACACCCTTGTGAACGTCTTCGGACACGCCGTATCCGAAGCAGCCGTTTTGTGCACCTTCAGTAGTTGATTAAAATGTTGACTCTTTACTTACAGTCTTACGTATTTCATTTTCCTTTTTACTTCTCTACCACGTACCTAGTAGTAGAGAAGGTATTGTATTCCACCCAAAACCTCGATACCGATATTTCACCAGAAATACATGTTTTGATGCCCCATGAATACAAAAATCAAAGCTTTTTTTAGAAAAACGTCTGTGTGTGTGTTTATGAACAGCATAACTCAAAAAACAAATATCCGAACAACACCAAACTTGGCATTTAAGTCCAGTGCTTTCCAAAGATGCGACACGAAGATTTTCATGAAAATCCTACTACACCAAACTACCCTTTACACGGAATATTTTTCGAAAATTTTTATTTTCTAAAAGATCTAACGATTTTGATTAAAATGCAATAATTATATCAAGAATATTTATAGCCTCTAGTTTCCGAGGTCGTGGGTTCAAACCCGGCGGAGGGCGATGGATTTTTTCGGGCATAAAAATCATTAGCATGGTTTCCTTCGGAAGGGAAGTAAAGCCGGTGTGTCAGTGTTATAGATTTACGGCATGTAAAATAACCTCGAGCGTGATAACGAGGCCTTTGAGCAAAATGACCGGTCTTTCACGCCCAATGTAGATAGAATGGGACGCATAGGACCACAGCAGTTAAAGAGTTCATAAGTAAAAAAGGATATTTACATCACAAATAAAGTGTATATCTTGAATTTCCTGGGAATAGCATTTAAAGTCCTCTTCATTCGGAAGGAATTTTGCATAATATAACTGTTAAACGTTAAGCGATAGACAAAAACTTACTGCACAAGAAATTTATATATCTTTAAAACACACGCATTTATTTAAAATAAATCTTTTTGTGTCATCATCAGCTATTTCCGAGATATCCGTTATTGATGATTCGAATGTTCAGTACTTAGCCATTCTTTTAAAGTACTGTCAACATTGTTGTTTCTCGCGATTCCATTGAAATAGTATAGAATTTTAAGATCAGCGTATATTGTCCAGTTCTTAAACATTTGTCTATCGCTGTTCCCTTTGTATCTATAACAAAATGTGTAATGTAGCTATATCTGTAAAGCTTTATTTGGATTAAAATGAGGTAGGTATAAAAATAAGCTTTAGTAAGACTAATTTGTATACCTACTAATAAACAATATAGGGGAGAGAAAGGCATATGAATGTATCACAGCAGAGTTTTAGAAAAAGGTTCGAGTGTGTGTCTGTGAACAGGATAACTCAAAAACGAAAAGTGGTATTTAAGTTCAACATTTTCCAAGGATGCGACATAAAGGTTTCCAAGAAAATTCCCCCACTTCAAACTAACCTTTACATGGGACATTTTTCGAAATCTTTTATTTTCTAAAAAATGGCTCTAACGATTTTGATTAAAATACAATGCAATTCATATCTTGAATTTTCTGGGAATAGCCTGTGAAGTCCACTTTAGTTGGAAAAAAGTTTGTATAATCTCGTACAACTTCTAAACGTTAAGCGATAGACGTAAACATATTATACAAAAAATGTAGAACTCTTTAGAACACACAATTTACTACAAATATTTGTTGTGGCATAAGCCATTTCTGATATATCCGCTATTAATGGTTCCAATTGTTCATTTCTTGGTCATTCTCTTAAAAGTCCTATCAACATTCAGTTGTTTCTCGGGATTGCATGGAAAGAGTATAGTATTTTAAGGCCAGCATATAGCGTCCAGTTCTTAAACATTTGGCTATCACTGTCCTGTTTTGTATCTATAAGAAATGTATAATTTAACTATTTCTGCAAAGGTTTATTTGGATTAAAATGAAGTGGACATAAACATAAGATTTGTTTGTATGCCCATTAACAAACGATACAGGTTAGAGAAAGGCATGTGGATGTACCACATCAGAATTTTTTTGCTTCTTTCCCATATTTTGTGATGCGTACTGCCTACGTGCTCCATAATATTTCAGAAATCCTAGCACATAAACGAAGCATTTCTGGACATGGATTTATTAACAAAGTATGATCACATGCTACACATCTACTGCCACCCAGCCTTGTAACACATATTTATTTACATCCTGTATAGTTCGATTGCATTGTTACAGTTACAACGAAGTAGGTTATGAGAAGCAGTAAAAGGAAAACCTATAGGCACCAACAAGTGTCATTCAGCATTCATCACCTCACAAGTAACATATTTTTCCCACAACAGTTAAGAATGTTCAGTTTCATTCTTGTAGGCGCTTCTAAGCTAAAAACCACAATGTTACCGAATTGCAAACGAGTTTCTCCAATCCAATCAAACCGATATCAATGGATTTTCACTTTTCATATCGGAGAAACATAAGCCATATCCTCGGAAAAATATATTGAGAGACTGTCTCATTTTGAGTGATTCCCTTAATAAACTTCAGAGTCTTCGTGAGCTGTACAACTACCATCCCATTTTAGCGCATCCAGGATGCCCTCCATGTTTTATACGTTTCTGGCGTTAATGTGGATTGTGGTTGGATACCTGGTCACGTTGGCTCTCCGGGGAATGAACTTGCGGATTTGGCAGCTAAGGCGGCAACCACAGAATCCAGTGTTAAAATACCCCGGGTAACGTGGGAAGACTTTAGGCTTGTGCGGAGAGCGGTTCTCTCGTGCTGGCACGAGGAGTGGTTGGCTCTCCGCGGAAATAAGCTTAGAGTGGTAAAGGACATTCCAATAAACTGGGTAACTTCCTCTCGTGTATCTCGTCGTGAGGAGGTGATTTTGGCTCGGTTGCGTATTGGCCACTGCAATTTTACGCACGGTTATCTTTTTACTTTCTCTACTACGTACAGTAAGTAGGGGAAGTATTGTATTCCACCCAAAAATTCAATACCGAGACTTCACCGGAAATACATGTTTTGAGACGCCCTGAATCCAAAAAAAAACATTTTTGGAAACATGTCCGTGTGTGTGTCTGTGTGTGTGTCTGTGAACAGCATAACTCAGAAACGAACAGTCGGATAAACACCAAGCTTGGTATTTAGGTTCAGTATCTTCCAGAGATGCGACACGAAGGTTTTCAAGAAAATCCCCCCACCCCAGATTACCCTTTACATGGATCATTTTTCGAAAATTTTAATTTTCTCAAAAAACGGCTCTAACGATTTTGATTAAAATATCATATGTTTAAGATATTTTCATGACAAATAAAATGTATATCTTGAATTTTCTGGGAATGTTTCCAAAAGTATTCTTCATTGTGAACGACTTTTGCATAACTTGTAAACCATAAGAGATAGACAAAAGTTTACTACACAAAAAATGTAGATCGCGTTCAAATACACAATTTATGTCCTATAATTTTTTTTTTTTTTGTTGAATGAACTTTTCGAGATATTGCTTGTTATTCCCTTAACTTTTTCAATACTTATTTTCTCAAATGGGAATTCGTTATTCATTTTTTTGTCTTGGATATGCAAAGAGTATTAATCTGTGGGAAAGGGAATAGTGCTGCACCTAGCAACCAGCTATTAAGAGATGTGTATGTGCTTAAAGGCTACTGTATTTCCAAATTGCCCTTGTAAATATATATTCCCCTTACATCTACAAGAAACTTAGCAATAATATAGAGTCTCCAAATGTTTATCTCGATTAACATGAAGTAGATGGAGAATAAGCGTTTGTAAAAATAGTTTGTACAAGAGTAGAGAAAGTCATGTGAGTGTAACACATCACGTTTTTAAGGGTAACCCTGCTACTATTTGTCCGCTTTGTGGGGAAGATCTTTCGGTCCGTCACTGTTGCTAGAGTGTATTGCTCTAGCACATCTTCGGGACTCCCTGCAACTGCCGGACAGTCTTGCAGAGGTCTTAGCGGACGATAAGCAAGCGGTTGATAGGATTTCTAATTATTTGTCAAGAGTAAATTTCCAAATGCGGATTTAGTCATCATAATAGCAGGTGTTTCATATTGATAAGTTTAGTTTTATATATTTATATTTATGTATGACTTGTGCTAAGATTTTTATATTGATATTTATCTATCGCCTTTGCTTTGACTTTTATATTGCAATTATTCTCTGGGCTTTGCCATAATATTTTGTACTGATATTTATCTCTGGCTTTTGCCATAATCCGTTTAACAAGGGCGGTAATGACCCAGCAGTTGAGCGCCCACACACAAAACATACAAACTCGGAAAAAATTCAAAACAGCATAAATCATTTCTGGCAAAATCAAGAAGTACATCGAACTGCATTGCCCCAAAGCTTGTGAATGTTTTCGATCTTGATGTCACAATCAGTCCAGAATTTGGCCGGTAAACACATCAGCATCCTTTCTAAAGCCTAGAATTTTTTCCTGTGATTTTCTTACAAAAAGAGACATTCGTGGATATTGGTTTGAACCGGATGAAGGTATATTATACGACTGGATAAAATTGTTAAACCATTAATACCTTAAAAGGTTTTGTAAGAATGTGAGTGACGTTGTTATCTCTCAGTGGACAGTGGATAACAGATGAGGAGGCTTTTCTGGTAATAATCCCAATGACAGTTTGGAACTGATCAGTTTTCATTTGACTACCCCTCGTACGTAGCATTCAATTGGGCAGGATGAACGGGATGAGCGAAATTAAGTCCTATAGTAAAGACAAATTGGATCGTGGTGTAAGCAACGGGACTGGATGAACGATTGGGAAGCACATCCTATCTAAGCCATGTACATCTAAAATACAAATATTATGACCGGCATTCAGCCCTGGCTCTTTACCAGTCGTATTCATAGTACTTACTTTACTTCCCATTTCCTTAATCCTATTTAACCATATTTGCTGATCTATTCACTGACCGAATCCATTTGTTTTAACTGTACTCTAAGTATTGCCCTATACTCTTACCATATTTTTGAATCATTTCAATTATAGCAATATTTCTACCTCCTAAAACCATATCTTTTTAATAAACCCTTTTCTCCAAATTTCTGTACCTTTGCACTTTAAGTATTATACGTTTGATATCTTCATTTCCACCACATATGGGACATTGGTTTTGAGGTATACCCTTCCTTAAACCTCTTAATCTCCATACTCCTGCTCTTATCTATGTTATCTTTCTCGCTCGTCCTTATTTGCATTATCTACATATTTCTCTCTTCCCCATGTGTTTTTTATTGGTATATAAAAAACTAAGGATCTCTTTTCGGTTATCATACTAAATATGTTTTGTGTCTTTGTATCATCTAATCTCTTTCTTACCACTTTCCAAAAATCATTCACATTATTTTCCCTACTTCTGCATATCTCTCCTAACCCATTGCTCTCCAAATTGTACCTCACAATATATATCCATCCGCCATTCCCTAAATTATTTTCTTGGTATTCTAAGCATTGTCTTAACATATTTTCTTTATCCAAATTTAAGATCCTAAACCAATATTTCAATGCTCTTTCAATTATCTTTCCCTTGCTTGCCACCCTTCCGATTTCTATTTGAGCTACCTGTCTTGCAACTAGCATTTCTCTACAAAACATCTATACTTTCCCATCCTGCATAAATACCGTACATCATTTTTGTCTCTATCACCAAACTGTATACTTTCTCCACCCATTTAATATTAATGCCAATGCTCTATATTTGCACCTTCTAATTGCTGACATAGCCCCTTTACCTTTAGCCAGTGCAAACTTCTTTTGTTTCTCCCATTTACCTCCTCTATCTATTTTAACTCCTAAATAAATGCAGTCTCGTACTACCCTATAGTCTTTGCTTTCTCCCTTCTATTTCTCGTACTTACTTAATTTTCCTCCCTTTTTGAATACCACAATTTGTGTCTTCTCTTGGTTTACATTAAATCTCCACTCTTTACAATATTTTTCAATCCTTGCAATGATTGTTTTAAGCCACTTACTGTGGTTGATCCTACCATCAGATCATCTGCAAACAGCAAACCTGGAATTTGGATATTCACACCATATCACAGAAGGTCTTTGCAAATGGAGTGACGTTTTTAAACACAAAACTGTTATTTTTCTTATTGAGGAAACCCAGCATATAATATTTCTTCTTTCTGGCTAAGCACATAGTTCCATCTTGCAGGAAAAAGTATTAAGCTGCAAGGCCGAGTTCCTCAATGCCGGCGGGTCTTCGACACTGCCTTAATACGGGCACTAAGATGGCAACACCGCCGAATGTCAGATGCATAAATAATGCAGACACGCGCTAATGGCTTACTAGCGACGCATATTAAACGCTCCAGCTGATCCGTTATGTAGCTCTTCACATTACCGGCATTCCATTTTTTGTTGCACACATTTTTGTGTTGAGCAACCTACTCCCGCATTGTTATTGTTTAACACTGTCATTGACATCCTCCTCTCCTCCATCTTGTTATATTTATGGTGCTATTCATCTTTAAACTCTTAGCTCTTTTCGCTTGCTAAAAGAAAATTATGAGCAAACATTCTTGTTCTTAGTTTATTTCATCAGACACTTACCCAAAATCTTTATCGTAATACTATAATGTAGGGTGATTTATGAAGAACTGACACATTTATTTCTTTAATTGTTTCAAAACGATTTATGCTAGCGACAACTTATTATACCTGAAATGCAGAGGAATTTTGAGAGATTATTTACCTCTATAGCAAATGTTGAAAATGTCCTTCATCCTGCATAAGGCACAACTCAACACGTCGTTCCATGTTACTGGCCACTCGTTGGTGTACTCTGTTGTCAATAGCTTGAATTTCCTGCGTAATGTTGTGCTTCAGATCGTCCAATGTCTGGGGACGTGTGGCATAAACCCTGTCTTTTAAGTAACCCCATAGAAAGAAGTCCGGCGATGCCAAACCCGGAGATCTCGGTGGCCACAGGTTCTTGGAAATTATCCGGTCGTCAAAGAAACTTGCAATTAGCGCCATGGATTCATTTGATGTATAGCATGTAGCGCCGTCCTGCTGAAAATATCTTGACACAGTTCTACATCGTCTAGTTGCTCAGCAAACGCCATGAAAATCCGTCGGTACTCTGCAGTTTTCACATTGTTTTAAAAAAAATTGGTCCCTCTATTCTCTGTGCGGAAATTGCGCACCAAACTCCGATTTTTACCGGGTGCATAGGTGCTTCATGAATAGCATGTGGATTTTCGCTGGCCCAATAGCGTGAGTTATTTGAGTTCACATAGCTGGATAAATGGAACCATACTTCATCTCTGAACCGTATGGCAGGATTTTGCATAATGAGCGCCTGAAATCAACGACAATAATGCAGTCGTCTATCCTTATCTGGTTCCTGTACCTGATGGACAACCGTAATCTTATACGGCTTTAGGCCTGCACTTTTCACAGCTCTTTGACACATTGAGTAGGTGTACCCTGTCTCCTGCGTCAAACGTCTTAATGATTTTTTGGTTGACTGATCCAGTCGTGCTCTTACGTCAACATCCATGGGAAGCCTAGATGAACGAGTTTTGCCTTTTTCACTCACCAGAGATCCAGTTGTTTCCAACTTGTTTACCAGTCCCAGTATTGTGCTTCTTTGGGGAGGATTCCGAACACCAAATTCTCTCTGGTATGCCCTTTGAGTAGCGCTAATTGAATTCGTAATCCAGTATTGTTTTACAAGGAAGAGTCGTTCATTTAATGTGTACTCCATTTTCATGTTGACTAGTACAAAATCTCAAAAACAGTTGCCGACAATAAAGCAAACAATTACAAATAAAACATTAACATCTGCGCATCTAGTGACAGGCAATCAAAACTCCAGAACATTCTGCTTAATTTGGTGCTAAAATTGGAGCATTGAGTGAATTTCGAACAGAATAATTAAAGAAAGAAATGTGCCAGTTCTACATAAATTACCCTGTATAATGTTAAATTGTCACAGTTTTGAATTCGATGTCGCGTTAATGAGTAACGTGAGTGTTGGAATAGTTTGTGTTGGCATCGCTTTGTCCGTCAATTGTATATGTATGAAACAATTCACAGACTGCTGCATTACGGAGTGGAAATGTTAGATATATAAGAATGCGAAGCACATTTGTCCATACATTTCATGTTTGCTTGAAACGTTTTAAAAATTATGGGTAGTTAATATGTCGAGGCATTTAAATATTTTCTGCTTTTAGCCAAGCGTTACATATAACAAATTATTGTTTTTTTGTTTTAGATAGTTTGCCCAGACATTTCAAATTTGGTTGAAATCGATTCCAAACTAAGTGTAGTTAACAGTGAGATGCCCCTAAAATCTACGATTACAGGCAAACAGCTGCATTAACGTAGTGAAATTGGTAAAAACGAAAGGTAATTTATTTGGAGAGCCCTTATGCTGCAGAGACAAAAAACTTGAATGATTCTGAGTTTTGTGTAACCCAGTTAGCGCTTAAACCCGGAAATGTATCCCTAAGTACCTTATTTTGGGTTAATATCTTTTAGGGTGAAATATAGTACCTAATGCTTCGAAATTCTCTCAAAATATTGCAGGTAAGGTAATTTCAAGCTTACTAAGTTCCAAGTTGACATTTGCTACATATTTACGCTGAGATTGGTAAATTTTGTTATTTAATGGTACCATTGGATACACATGCAGGTAGTTCAGTACTAACTGTGTGGGCTTAATACTTCCTCGTCATGCTCGTTTGTTTTCCCTCTTATATATTCAGAATTATGAATTCCCATGGTGACTTATGATCTAGACCGGGGTCATACAACAGCACTATTTTATGTGATATAGCAGAATCTGTGACACATGGGAGAGGTTCTGGAGAAACGTAGGTAGAAATCGCGGAGAGAAGGAAAGGAAGGCTGGCTATGTTGTTTGTTTATAATCACAAATGTACAAAATGCCACATACCTTCTCCTTGCTCCTCGACGTCCTCCGTGTAATGGTTGCCATAATAGCCTTAATTCCTGAGGTCCGGGTTCAAACCCAGCGGAGGGCGAAGGATTTTTTTTCAGGCGTAAAAATCCTTAGCATGGCTTCTTTCGGAAGGGAAGCGAAGCCGGTGGTCCGTGTCGTATTACGGCACGTAAAAAGATCTCAACCCTGATAAAGAGACCTCTGAGCAAAATTACCGGTTTTTTCGCGCCCAATATAGGTAGAATGGGACGCTAAGGACCACACCAGTTAAAGAGCGTCCAAAAATAAAATTCCATTTTTTTCCTTGCTCCTCTACCCCTTCCCTTTTTACTAATTATGCTTTCTCCTTCTCGTGCACTATTCAGTGAGTTCACTTTGTACCAGAAGCAATAGAGACATTTTCTCTTTAAGTATCTAGGAACTCATTTGGTTGACACTGATTGACGTATTAATATACAGTGCGGTCGTTTTGTGGTGAGGCCACGGATCGCGCGTGTGCATACTCCGCACACTGTCTATTACATGGGAGTTTCTCGCTCCGTAACTCTCGCATTACTTACGAGTGTTAGTAGCGTGTGCATACTCCGCACACTGTCTATTACATGGGAGTTTCTCGCTCCGTAACTCTCGCATTACTTCCGAGTGTTAGTAACATGCACTATAACGAGTACTAGCCTTGTTATAAGTGGTGTTGGAAGCGGTGTCCATTTTTTCGAAGACATTCCTGGTATCTTCGAATGAAATTTCCGTTCACACGCATAAGTTCTTCTTGAGTAATGTTCATAATTTCTGTTTTTATATTGTCCTTAAGTTCGTCTGTGATGTGGGTATTATTTCTATAGACTTTATTTTTTAGGGTTCCTCACAAATAGATGCAGCAATTTCGTCAAAATTAGAACATCGTCCTCCATTAGAACATCTCGTTTTCGCTTCTTAGGTTTAGCTTTTAGTGATCCCGTCGTTCTAAACTTATTAACCAGACGTCCAACAAATTTTCTACCTGGAACTGGAATACCAGGAAATTTCTCCTGAAACTACACATCATCTACATAATTCGGTTTTTACGTATGTATCGTACATAAAAATTCGTTGTTCATGCGTGAATTTGTCGGCAGGCATTGCAGTGGACTAATAACAAGACACTCTTAAGCAAATTACACACAACACAAATGTCTAGAATAAACTTTCACCTTTGAGATGCACAACTCTCCTTACGACACGAACACAAAGCAGCCACTGAAGCACAGCTTGAACGCGTCATGCACGCCAGTTGCGCATCGGAAAAGTACCGAGGACACTGCAGTACAGCATGCTACGCATATAGGCATTCTGTGGCCTCACCTTAAAACGACCGCACTGTAATATATGCTCGTTTTCAAAACTGCATGAAATAGATTAATTTTTTAGAATTTTCTGAAAAAATACAAAACTATGTACTCACTCTTTGATAATCGATATCTTGGAAACAAAGTGACATAGACTTCGCAGTAATGTAGTTTAATGCTTTCTCAACAGGTGTCACTCACTTTGTGTGTTGAAAGTGATCACCATCAGCAGTTCTACGCGTCCATGGTGCTCAACTGCTGAGCGAACTACGGATATCAGCGTGTCCGATGTGATGGCTGCTTACGATGCGTCGATGAATTCTCGTAGCGCATCCAGTGTAGTTGACTGTTGCCTATGAACTTTATTCTTCAAGGTCCCCCATAGCTAAAAGTCCAGAGGTGTTAGATGTGGAGACCGTAGTGGGAACTCAGTGTCACCTATTCGACCTACCTATCGTCCAGGTAGGGCGATAGGTAGGTAATACTCGACATCTCGATGGTAGTGAGATGGAGCAACATCTTGTTGAAAGCAAAATCACTGCGCAAGAATTGTAAGTCTATGTTATTTTGTTCCCAAGATATCGAATACCAAAGAGTTTTGAATCCTCTGTATATCAGGGAAGGCAATCTCAAACATCTTAAATTCTAAGCTGGTACATTTCATTTAAAAAGCCGTATTTGACGAGTTTTTGTTCTTCCATTTAGCTATAACACTCTCTGAAATACAGATTAAAACATAGAGTACTTATTTTCCTTTCTGAGAAGATGCTTATATAATGATTTTTACCTCTTCCTGTATAGACGTGAGTTTTGACAAAGGAAGTATGCACCCTGGATCATGAATAAATACTTAAGTCTTAGTATACAGGGAATATCAAAACTACCTGTACAAAAGTTAGGGCAGGTTCTTCACACCAAATAAAGGAAAATTAATGTGAATATATGTCCGGAAATGCTTAGTCTTTTAGTTAATACTGAAAGTTTACGTTCAGTGCGTTTTGAGGTACAATCCAATAACTAAGTTTCTTTGCAATTCGTTTTTTCCAGATAATCAGTCTGCTGATAAACCCTTTATATCCTAGATGGTGATATGCTGCCATGGGAACGTTTACTTTTGTCATTTGTGGTTAATCTGTTATTACTGCAGTGGGATTCATTTAACTGTGCGGGTAATCATTTCGTTAATAGGCAGATGTGCTTTTTACGTATAGTAGTGCGAATAATAATGGGTGGGTAGGGAGGACCAGTTCCATAGCCTTTACGTTTTCCCATCCTCAGCTTTTTGAGCTTTTATCTTTAATGATAAGTTAAAGAATTATGTCACAAAAATTTCAAACGTAGAGACGTTTGATCAACGTGTCATGGAAGCTTGCGAAACCATTCATTTGGGAGTCTTTAAAAAGGCCCTACAGTCTATGAGTTTAAGCATGTATAGAAACAACAGGAGGAAATTTTGAGTATTTTCTATGAACTGATAATTTCAAATAGAATACCATTGTAAAATCGTCTTTCAGTAGCGCATTTCCAGCGCTATATTTGTATTACAATTTTTCCCTTGGTTTGGTATAAGGAACCGCCACATGCTACATCCTAACAAGCAGATATGTAAAAACTTATTTAAAAATCCTATTTAGGCGAATGGGCCAAAACAATCCTTGGCACCATTTAACCAAACAGAAGCGAAATTGTAGCATATAAAAATGCTAAATTCGTATTTAAAAATTTAGAAGTGCCAAATGTCATGTAGACACCGGTAGAAAATACACTTTTCAATGAGGATAGAGTTACCAAAAACTATTTTTAGTTTCTGAAATTATTCTGTGCGCAAGAATGTGCAAATAAATTCCCTTTGTTTTGCACAAGTATTCATTTCTGGGCAGTAGTTACTTAAGTATCTAGGGAGTTAAACTAACATCAAAAGGAGGAAATGAAGAAGTTAAACAAGTATGGGTAAAACAAGAGCAGCAATTAAGCAACTAAACGGTATACTATTGACTACAAAAGTAACAAAAAATAAGTAAAGCAGAATTAGAATTTAATAAATAGGCATAGAAATTTCTAAGCATTAAAGCCAGGACGAATGGAAATTAGGTTGAACTGTTACCGGACTTTACGTTGTGCCGTCGCAGATAACAAACCACCCACATCCCACGTAAAGTCTGTTGGCGTTTGCAGACAGCATTGAGCCACTCATCAGAGCATGTTTTACCTGTTGTCAGTGACCCTTGGCCGCTGTTGTTTACATTCTTTATATTGATAATGGTTTGAGTGTAGTTAACTTGAAGCCAACTGCTTAAGAATTCCTAAGCCTGGTAATAAATAAATTGTTGAAATCATTATTGGTAAATATGGAGTAGAACTCTGGGAAATAAACAAACGAAATAAACAACGATTTATCAAAGAACAAGACCATGGATATGGATTACTGGCGGTGCTGCTACAGACCTACGGGAATGGTAAGGCAAGGAATGAGAATGTAATAACTGAAATGGGAATTTTAGGTTTTATTTAGGGTTGTTTTAGCCTTCCTAGGTTTTATCACAACCTTCCATGTATAGTTGCTTACATTATAGGATTACAATGATAATATTTACACATTATGTATACATATACAGGTTACAATTTGGTTAAATGTATTGGTGTATATTGATTAATTTAAAAAAAATAATTACTTTCTGGATGGAAGCTGCATCATTGAGTGCCGCAGAAATATTTCTGGGCATACCAACCTGACTACGTTGAGTTTCAAATTTTGGACATGGTAGTATAGTACGTACTACTGTTAATGTTGTTTTACATATTTCACAAACTGGTGGAGACCTTCCATTTAACAAATAAGAATGTGTCAACTTGGTAAGCCCAATTCGCAGTCGGGATATTACAATTTAGTTTCGCCGCTGTAGCTGTCTTATTGGATATTCTTGAGTTGAAGTTCCACGTACATCATGAAGTTTACTTGTAAAGTTGTCCATCCAGCTGGTCAGCCATTCTTTGTGTATTCTCTTCTTAAAGTGTGTGACTGCATCTTGGAGAGGTATTTTGATATCAGTATCTTGTGTTGGTCGTTTTGTAGCTTGTTTTGCTGCAGTATCGGCTCTCTCATTACCGTGTATGTTTTATGAGCTGGTATCCACATGGAATTGAGTGGCTTTTCTAAGTAATAAAGGATGGTAACAAGATTATGTATTTCATTTACAATATTATTGGTAGAGAATGCGTCTTTTATTGCGTTTAAGGCTGATAGTCGCTGATAATTATGTAAGAGTTACTATGTGCAGGCTTCCAGAGGGTGCCTTTTCAATAGCATATAATTCACAACTAAATATAGAGAACAAGGCTGGTAAGTTGTATTGAAGGATGATATCTCCACATATCACAGCACACCCAATGCCTTTTTCTGTTATAGAACCATCCGTATAGATGCAGAGTTTGGTTGTGTGAAATGGGAATTGATTTTGACATTCTAGATAAAATAGAGATAAAAAGTGTGGACACCTAAAACGAATATCTGATGAGGGGTGGCTAAAAAAACTGGGAATTCAACTCTCGAGGAAAAGAAGAGGAAGACTGAATCCTCCCTGGAGAAGTGATGCTGAAGAAATGAAGGTGGCGGCTAGAAAGAGTATATTGCTTTGACTGAAAAAAAAGAAGATATAGGTATAAAAAACTATAGACTGCAAGAGACTGTGTCGTCCATAAAGAACTCGCCATTCTGCTATTTATGTCAACTCTGTAAATCGTTTTCTTCCCAGCCCTATATTTTGTGAAGCTTCTTTTGCAGAGCTATCTTGATTCCCCATCTATTACATAGAAGTATTACTGTTCTCGTCACGTATTTTTATAATTTTGATCCACTTACAGTTCGTCCCTAAATAGGAATAGCTTTCCGTTTCTGATTGCTTTCGTGAATATTTTCCTTCTAGTTCTAAACGCCATCGAGCGTAAACAGTATTTCATTAATGATGACAAGCTGCTTCTCTCAGCTAAACACTTAATTATAGCAACAGCTTTCCCCTCTGTACTGACAGTCTCTTACTAACACTTTATTGCATTTACACGACTTATTAAAACACGTTGCTAGTTGAACTGGTTCTCTGTTGTAAAAAAACAAATACAAAACAGCTTGCAACAAAGTTGAAGTCATGTGTTGTCACAACAGGACATGGACCAAGTTAGGAATAGAGATTTTCTCAGGAATTTCCGTTCATTATATCCGTACCGGTACTTTTTTCCTTCATATTTTCAATCCTATCACTTTTTTTCAGGAAAGGTGGTTACTGACCACTACAGTACAGTTAGTTGCAAAAAGTCTTCTACGGAATGGGCAGTTTGAATTGGCACTGAAATATCAAACAGTCCTCCGTCTTCCTATTCTGCCTTCCAAACTGTTGAAGAGGTGACCGCATTTTATCCAAGGAAGTAGCACAACTTTCATCCCCTCCCAAATGTACAGGTACAACCAAAAAACTACGAACCGCCTGCGGTGTTTTTCCTGTCCGCGTCCACGGCGCTCGTTGCCGTCTGCCGCTATCATAGAAAAGCGCGAATGAAACCAACATTTTTAAAACTACTTTAAAAAGCTTTACTTACCAACTTTATGAAAGAAGATGCTGAAACTGGCCACCGTCGTTGTCCATACATTTTTGGCACTGCTTTAGGAAACTATCCATCACTCGTCAATTTTTTTCGAGTCAACAGTTGAAGCCCGTACATATGTGAATACAATTTTACCCCCCCTTTTTTTTAGAGAATTAACAGCCAGGGAGCGTGATTTTGCCTTCTTTCAACACGAGACTGCAACAGCTTATACGGCCAATATTTCGATGAGAAAAATTGAAAATGTGTTTGAGGACAGAATTGTTAATAGATTTGTGGCCCCCTCGGTCCCCCGACCTAAACCCCTGCGATTTCTATCTCTGGGGTAACTTAAAACAAAGTATACAAGACAAACCCACACACCCTGGAAGAATTAAAATAAAATATCCGCCAGGACATTGCCAGCATTTCTCAAGGTGAACTACGGCGAGTGATGGATACTTTCATAAAGAGGTGCCAAAAATGTATGGACAACGACGGTGACCAGTTTCAGCATTTCGTTTCATAAAGTTGGCAAGTAAAGCCTTTAAAAGTAGTTTTAAAAATGGTGTATGGTTTCATCCGTGCATTTCTATGATAGCGGCAGACGGCAACGAGCGCCGAGGACGCGAACAGGAAAAACACCACGCAGCCGGTTCCTAGTTTTTTGGCTTACCCTATACCAGGTTCTGCTACAGAGTCTTCATATTATGCCCTCATTTTGTTTATCTATATCCGAACACACCAGTTTTTTCCTACTCCGGTAATATTTGTTTACTGGTAATCTTTTATTTCCCGAGGTTTATCTAAGACTATCTTACTCGATTGCACGGCTACATTCCATAAGCAAGCGGCTGAAAATAAGAATGGGGTGGATTTTGAAGGCCATGAGTAGCCTGCAATTTTCATTCTGCCTAAGTTTCAAGTATCCAATGTTTTGTCCACATTTTTGTGCACAAGGGGATTTAACATATGATTACAGATATGGTTTTCGAAGTTGTAAAGTATCCTATAATTTTCGCCAAGTCCTATATCTCAACTGAACAATTTGTGTCCGGGTTAACCAAGCAGTATACTTTTGTGTATAACTGGCTGAAAATAAAGGATAAGGGTAGTTTTTAAAAATTTTTAGATAGGAATAGCGGTCTAGGGGCCTCCGAAATCGGGGTAGAGCACCACACGCAGGCCCGGTGTGGCCCTATGTGCTTTTAACATAAGACCCCTGGGAGGGAGGGGTGAGGAAGAAACCCAAAGGGCGACCAGATCCGTGCTATGATGTGCGTAATTACGAACGGGGTCCCTAACGATTCCAGATTGAACGCATCCGACAACGGTCAGCCTACCCATAAGACTCGAGTCCCCCTCCGGAGGCTTCTAGAGCCCAGGGATGCCGTTCCAGAAGGCGGGTCTGTCAGCAGTTCAAACGACGCCAGGGAGAAACCTTACAAAGCGCACCTCCACCGCCCAGCCTCAACACACCAAACACTGTCTCCTGGTCCTTCAACCCTGAAACAGATGGTAGGAAACGATGGGTACAGGAAATTCGTGGTAGAAGAGGAACAACCCCAGCATTCGCTTACCGACCCGTGAAATCACGAAAAACCCCATGTCAGATTGGCCGTCCCGGCGAGAATCAAACCCGGGACCTCCCGAATGCGAGCCTTAGCGTTACCGTGGAACCATCTCTCTCGATAAAATTTC
Source organism: Deroplatys truncata (assembly GCA_030765065.1). Classification (NCBI taxonomy): domain Eukaryota; kingdom Metazoa; phylum Arthropoda; class Insecta; order Mantodea; family Mantidae; genus Deroplatys; species Deroplatys truncata. The sequence continues at coordinate 64,552,821 of CM060983.1, read as the reverse complement.
GAGGTACTGTAGGATTGAAAATAGGGGTTGGATATTTTTTGGTAACATTATGCCAAACCCATTAGTATAATTCTGCAATATTTGAACGAGATGGGTTAAACTCGCAAATTTGTAGATAAGATGTTGAAAATACGGTAGATGTAGTTTCTGAGAATTCTAAGATGGCCTATACGTTTGTAGGGTGCTATAGTACAAATGTATAAAGTTTTGTCTAGATATGCCAAATAGTGTTGATTTTTGTATGTTAGGAGTTGAAGATAGAAATTGAAAATAAGGTTACCGGAAGTTTTTGAAACTTGTAGGGTAGGTGTCACTTTTTGTCAGCTTCTAAAACCCAACTGTAGTAAATTTCGTCAAAATTATCTAAAAAACACTCTTAGATAAACTTTTCTGCGAAATCAAAGGGAAATTTAATGATATGAACACAATGTGCAATTCCCATCCTGCAGTAACCCACTTTTAAAAGATATTAAGTCTCCCCATTTACCAAAGTTGTGCTAGAATTTATTAAATAGCAGTCATCTCGCAATGAAGTGTAAAAATATCCTCTGATATTCATATTCAACGAAACGGGATTGAAATTGGGTGACATGAATATGCACACCCCCTAACCTCCCCCTTCCATTTTAGCATGTGTAAGCATATGTACAGCCTGAAAGACAGTGATTTTTCAATAGTTAAATAATTATAAAAATAGGTTCAGTGGCTTCCGAGAAAACACACACACACACACACTCACACACACACTCTCTCTCTCTCTTAAACGCGTGTTCTCTCTACACACGAGTGTACTAGAGACAAGGACAAAGGATTACGAGGAGAGAGCGAGTGCAATAATTGTTAGTTAGGCAACTTAGCAAGTTTAAGGATGAAACCCACTGTTAAAATCTGGGGGACCAGTAAGACTTTTTACACGTAACCGTACACTGGAATCTCGGTGAACCAGCTGATCTCTATATGGAGAGGTGCTGAATTCGTGAGAGAACTGGATTACTGAGAGCGTCTCAAATTCTGCGGTTTGTGTCATATAATGTTACACCACAGCATACATTAGGTAGTTAAACAAAATAAAACAAAACAACAATTTTCAAGACTTATGTATGATGCGGTCACACTTTGGGTAGACTTCTGAGCAAACTCTCCGGTCTTTCACGCCCAATATAAAATGGAACGCTAAGAACCACAGCAGTTAAAAAGCGTTCAGAAATAAAACTCAATTTTTCTAGCTGGCGAAGCTTTATTATTTGCTCTCTTTAAAGTTATAACTGTGTCACGTGACTAGGGTGGTCCTGGAAAATTAAATTGACTTTACTTATGGACGCTCTTTAACTGTTGTGATCCTTAGCATCCCATTCTATATTGGGCATGAAAGACTGCTAATTTTGTTCAGAGACCTCTTTATCAGACTTGAGATTCTTTTACGTGACGTAAATCTACGACACGAGACCACTGACTTTACTTCCCTTTCGAAAGAAGCCATGTTAAGGATTTTTACGCCCGTAAAAATCCATCGCTCTCCACCGCTTTGAACCTCGGGAGCTAGAGGCTAGCAGGGTGGTCCTGGGATGACATAGCTACTTAATGGGACGCCCTGATCAATCAGCCTCACCTGTTGCAAAGAGTTTGAATGAAAAGTAGGAGTGGAAAACAGTTGCACAAGTTCCATGGTACTTCATGAAGAAAGAAAGAAAGAAAGAAAGAAAGAAAGAAAGAAAGAAAGAAAGAAAGAAAGAAAGAAAGAAAGAAAGAAAGAAAGAAAGAAAGAAAGAAAGAAAGAAACCTGTATCGATAAAGCATTATGGAATGGAAGATGTCTAGGAATGGCAGGGGATAACGCTAATTAAAAAAAAATCGCCCTCTCCATCCGAAAATCAAATCTGTGACCTCTGGATTTAGATGTTAGGACAGAGCAGAAGCAATCGTTGAGTGTTGTCTCAGGCTACAAAATGCATCTATATTACCGTAGCATTAGCACATAAATTGAAGAATTTCCAGTTAATAGCTATTTCTTATGATAAAAAAAACAAAAAAGGTTCTGGTTAAAGCGCACAATTTATGTGAAATAGAAATTCTTCTGTCTTTAACCATTTTAAGGATGTTCTTTGTTATTAGTTTTAATTTTCAAATACTTCATACATTTTTCAAGTGATTATTCATTTATAATTTTTTCCCTCCTGGTCATGCAAAAGAGCATGGTGCTTTAAAGCCATCGCATAGTGAGAAAACAAATACAAAAGAAAGGAAAAATAAAGCTTTTATAGATAATTCCTAGAATAGCTGTAAAAATACTTGATAATGAGCAGAAGAAATCGTAGGACTGTTACGCATAACGTTTTTACCACACCCACACTCTGTAATGCCCTTATTGTCGAGAGAACTCATTTGACTGTTTTCGATGGATGGCAGTATACGTTAGACGGTATTTTACTCTTCTTAACAGCAAATTGTTGTTTCCCATTTTTTCTACAGTGCTTTTCTTTCATATAAGTCATATATAAAGTGACAATGAGCACATACCTTATAAAATATGTTGGAAATGTCCTTCACTAACCACATATTTTTGGCATCTTCTCAGGCAATTTTTATTCATAATCGATAATTCTATATCCGTAAGTGAGTGAATTTCTCGCCTGGTGTTTTCTTTTAGTTTGTCCAAAGTATGAGGGTTTGTTGCATACATCTTATTTTTCATGTGATTATCAGAGTCGGGTAAATTTCTGTAATTGGATTTTACGAAATGATAGAGTAATTGATCCACGCTTAATATTCTTCTCTGACAAGTATGGTTACATTTACATGTTTATGTTCCGTCGTAAAATAACAAATACTGAAGCACAGAGAAGCCTGATTTTACACACGGGAATCCCCTGCATGATGCGAAAATGGATGTGCAGTAAGTGTACACAAAATAACAGGATTTTTTTGAACAAACAATAAATCCAGAGAGTTACAGCAATGTCTTACACAATTTTTTAACACTTGACCGACATTGAATGTACGTTGGATTTTCCCAATAAGACTTTGCTACCGTGTATACAGCTGATGAGTCATTAAATTTAATTCAGGACATTTTTGAAGATAAAGTAATCAGTAAACAATAATTGCGGCCCCCAAGATCCCCTGATTTAACTGTATGTGGTTTTTATCTATGTAGTACTTAAAAAATATATCTTGGGATGTAAATGACGCACCAAATACTGTTTGTTTATATAATAAAACTATGTGGGCGGATCGAAAAGTAACGCACAATACTTTTTTTTTACAAAAAAGTTTAATAGTTAAAACAACAACAAAATCGCAAATGAAATTACACCTTTTACCTACTTTTTGACATAGTCACCAAGTTTCTCAACACATCTCTCCCATCGTGATACCATCTGCGGACTGCTGATTTCACTTCCGCATCTGTCGCAAAGCGATGGCCGGCCAGGAATTTCTTCATGGGACCAAACAGATGAAAGTCCGACGGTGCAAGGTCAGGACTGTATGGTAGATGCTGGAGCACCTCCCAACCAAGTTTGGTGATTTTCTGACAAACAGCAGCAGCAACATGGGGGCGAGCATTGTCATGAAGCATTTTGACATCGTTAGCATTCATGTTGCAGCGTTTGTCACGAAGGGCACGACGCAACTTCACCAAAGTTTTCATGTAGGCTGCAGCATTCACAGTGGTCCCATGTTCAGCAAAGTCCACCAATACAACACCAAGCATATCCCAGAACACTGTCACAAGCACTTTCCTAGCAGATTGAGTCGCTTTGAAGTTTTTACTGGGGAACCAGCATGTTATCACTCCATACTTGTTTGCTTCGCTTCGGGCGTGTAGTGGTATGTCCACGACTCATCACCAGTGACGATTCCTTTCAGAAAGTAATGCCTTTCTGCGGCGTACTGCTTTTGGTGATCCAAGCTCGTCATCATTCGCAGGCCCTTGTGGTTGTCTGTCAGGTTCTTAGGCACCCAGTAAGAACTAACTTTACGAAATTTCAACGTGTCATGAACAATATCGTACACTGCACCATAGGCAATGTTGAACTGTTGCGATAAGGTTCGCAGTTGCACACGCCGTTCGTTCAAAATTTCCGCCTCAATGCCTCTGACATTCTGCGTATTTGCAGCTGTTATCGCCCTCCCGGACGTGACGAATCAGTAAGAGCCACACTGCCCTCTAGGAAGAAAATCACGCCACCTGGAGACATTGCTACGCTCCATACAATCGTCCCAAATCACGCCACGCATGTCTCTGTGAATATCTCTCGGTTTATGCCCTTTGGCCCACAAATATCGCACCACACCTCTCTGTTCTTCATACGTGGACAACAGTTACATGCACGCCATCTTTGTTGCGTAGTTCACGCTTCTCTCGCTAGAGCTGCACATAAAACAAAAAATACCCTCTGTAGTAACTATACCTGTGTGAAATTGCAACATTCCAGCTGCAATACCAAGGCAGAAAAAATTATTGTGCGTTACTTTTCGATCCTCCCCCGTATATATTTATCATTACTTCATAATGATGATCTGAAATGGCCCTGGTAATCTGAAAGCGTCATGTAAATATACTATTATCGTCTCCTTATTTATATTACAATGTCTATTATTAACTACTAAGAATACAACTCATTGGTAATATTATGCTCAGAAGTAAGCAAATTGTCAATCAAGTGGTTAGAATAATGCAAAACGTTAGGTAGAAGTGACCCTGAAGAGGGCAGAGTTACAATTTCATTACCAAACTTTAGTTTACCGTCCCACTCTATTTTATTTTATTTCTCCTTCTACGCAAGTGTATACTGCGGTGCCATTGTGATAAAGCGCTAGTCTGCCAAACTACGGGTCCCGGTTGAATTCCTAATAGGGACAGTCTACCTGGATGGGTTTTTCCTGGAGTTTGTCGTCACCTTGAAAAGACGAATATCAGATAACATACTGTGCATCGTGCAGCTGTTACAGAACTCAAATGAGACGTAAGTTGCATATAGAGGAATGTCGAATGCACAAGAGATATAATTATGTTTCATGCTGCACCATGATTGATAAATAACCCAGTCCAGTTGTCCTAGAGAAGTATGTACGCACAACGGGGAACTGATTCCAGTTATTAAGCAAGCATTTCTCCCAGAGCACACACTAACGCCAATTTGTCTTGTCGTCTTTAAATAACACGATAACATCTGAGCACATACATGTGTAAGATATGGAAGGCGCCTTGACTTTATAGCATCTGGCAGCTTGCCAGCGTTTCCTCAGCCACACCTTTAATTGTTGTACCAAAGCGGATGAAATTCTATCGCAAAGTGCTATTCCTAATTGATGTTCATTAGCCCATTTTGTTGTTGGAGTGAACAATAAAAATATGTTCAACATGACAGGTGCGGCCCATATTTTTGTGTTGGCCCTTTATTTTATCTACACTACTTGTACCCTGTCTGTGATCAACTTGGTCACGTGCCTCGGGAGAAAAGATATGGTGGCGCCATGGTGATACAGGGTTTTCTGTTTAAACGTTGAATGACTCGTGTCCATATGATATATTATTAATGTGTATTCACGAGTTCAAAACATCTAAGACAAATGCAAATCTTTTGATGCTATTTTCAAACACAGAAATTTACATACCTTTTTCTCTTTCTTTTCTTTCTTTCTTTCTTTCTTTCTTTCTTTCTTTCTTTCTTTCTTTCTTTCTTCGATTTACTTTACGTCGCTTTAACTACGTGGTGATATCGCGACGGATCTGTTGGGAGATAACCTCGTGATTCCGTGCGTGACGGACAGTTAGTCTTCTAGGTCTCATACCATAGGTACCATATACCATGTTGCTTAGTCACGTGTACACAGAGACCTTAGTGTTAGGCAACAGTACTTCTGCTTCTGAACGTGACCTGCAGATGGCAGCTTCGACACGTGTCCACAGACTTAGTGCCAGGCAACTGTATCTCTGCTTCTACACGTGCCGGACAGACGACATTAGAGGCCGCCCAATCTACCTGCTTTCATTATCTTTGGACAGATGGCAGAACATTCGCTATTGCCATCTACTTTATTGTTATATTTTTTAAACTTTAAGGTAGAACTTTGAGTCGTGGTATTGAATACCTTGGCGAATGAGAGAAATCATAAAAAAACAGCCCACGGGATTTGAACCCAAGACCTCCCAAATGCAAGCCACAGAAGTTACCGCCTGAGCCATCCCGCTCATTATTAGAATTTTAATAATAAAGCTACAACCTAAAATGTTCTGGTAATTTTCGATTTTGGATGAGAGTCACTATTGCACATTATGGACTGCCTGTAGTCAAAAATAGCATTCTAAATAGAGTAAATGTTGTATTTGTGGAGCTAAAGGAAAAATCTAAATATCTCGCTTATTATATTAATTTTTTACACATCTTAGAAACAACAGTTTATAACCATAATGTATCTAACAAGTTATTTACAAAGTTTCAATATAAATATTTAAATAGTTATACCAATTATTCGTTATTATTTATCGTGTAAATAAACACATTGCCTCCAGAAACAATATAATTCCGAAGCACAGGTTTGGGTACTGTTAAGGCTTTTACTTATGGATTAATTTTTAACACCGCAGGAAAAGCAGTTTAACTGCCTGTTTTCAAAACATCACATGGCATGTAAATTTACAACGAGAAAGAGAGAGACAGGGAGGTCGATAAGGGGAAGAGGAGAAGGATGCAGTTATGGAGAGTGAAAAGAGAGGCAGAGAGAAAGAAAGTGGAGATGAACGGAGGACGTGACCGAAGAGGGAGAGAAAAAGAGAAGGATAGACTACGAGGAAGAGAGAGAAGGAGAGAAGAATCTCAGCGTTTAACGTATAGGTAGAAGGAGAGAGAGATAGCAAGGTCAATGAGAGGAGAGAGTGAGAGATTTATACACAGGGACAGAGAAGGGAAGCGTGTGGAAGAGAGAGAAAGTGGGGAAGGAAGAAAAGAATATCCGCATTTAACCCAATAACACAAACAGAGCTGCGGGTTTTGCAAGAAATTTATTAAATATATATTACTATACACAACTTGTTCAACATTTCTCAGCAAATAAAATAAATTTCAAGCTAAACTTAAAATTGGATGTTTACAAGAATGTTTATATCTTCAAACCTAGTCAAAAATCCTCTCCACTTTACGAGGGATGGGGGTGAATGGTTACCTGCGGTATTCCTACCTACGATCTAGTAGCTGTTCAATCCTGGTTTTAATGCTTAGAATTTCCTATGCCTGGTCATAATTGTGAATTTGTAATCCCTCAATGTTAGTGGTAGACATTTAAGTAGAAGTGTTTTTAGAAAAGGAAAGTTTACTTATTGCATTTTGAAATTATTGCCAGGATCATGACATGTGTGCGTTTATATGCCAAATCGAACTGAAATCGATGTAGAACTCTTTTTGGATCACGATAGATTCATAACTTATATTTTTTCAGGTTTAATTTAAATTGGATAACATATCTTGTGGTGCTTGACATGAAAAAAAAATCTGATGTGTTACACTCACATGACTTTCTCTACTCTTGTACAAACTATTTTTACAAACGCTTATTCTCCATCTACTTCATGATAATCGAGATAAACATTTGCAGACTCCATCTTATTGCTAATTTTCTTGTAGATGTAAGGCGAATATATACTTACAAGGGCAATTTGGAAATACAGTAGCCTTTAAGCACATACATATCTCTTAATAGCTGGTTGCTAGGTGCAGCACTATTCCCTTTCCCACAGATTAATACTCTTTGCATATCCAAGATAAAAAATGAATAACGAATTCCCATTTTAGAAAATAAGTATTGAAAAATTTAAGGGAATAACAAGCAATATCTCGAAAATGGTTCACTCAACAAAACAAATGTATATGACATAAATTGTGTATTTTAACGCGATCTACATTTATTGTGTAGTAACATTTAGTCTATCTCTTATGGTTTACCAGTATACCAAAAGTCGTTCACAATGAAGAATACTTTTGGAGACATTGCCAGAAAATTCAAGATATACATTTTGTTTGTCATGAAAATATCTTAAACATTTGATATTTTAATCAAAGTCGTTAGAGCCATTTTTGAAAAAATTATTTTCGAAAAATGTTCCAAGTAAAGGGTAATCTGGGGTGGGAGGATTTTCTTGAAAACCTTCGTGTCCCATGCCTGGAAGATATTGAACCTAAATACCAAGTTTGGTGTTTATCCGATTGTTCATTTCTGAGTTATGCTGTTCACAGACACACAGACAGACAGGCACACAGACACACAGACACACACGGACATGTTTCCAAAACTGCTTTTTTTTGGATTCACGGGATTTCAAAACATGTATTTTCGGTGAAATCTCGGTATCGAATTTTTGAGTGGAATACAATACTTCCCCTACTTACTATACGTAGTAGAGAAAGTAAAAATCTGATGTGTTACACTCACATGACTTTCTCTATTCTTGTACAAACTATTTATACAAACGCTTTTCTCCAACTACTTCATGTTAATCGAGATAAACATTTCCACAGTCTATCTTATTGCTAATTTTCTTGTAGATGTAAGGGGAATATATATTTACAAGGGCAATTTGGAAATACAGTAGCCTTTAAGCACATACATATCTCTTAATAGCTGGTTGCTAGGTGCAGCACCATTCCCTTTCCCACAGATTAATACTCCTTGCATATCCAAGACAAAAAATCTGATGTGTTACACTCACATGACTTTCTCTACTCTTGTACAATCTAATTTTACAAACGCCTATTCTCCATATGCTTCATGTTAATCGAGATATCGATATGTCAATCTTATTGGTAATTTTCTTGTAGATGCAAGGGAAATATGGTAGCTTTTAAGCGATAGTCAAATATTTTAACGCTGGTTGCTATGTGGCGCATTCCATTCTCTTTGCATGTCCAGGACATAAAAAAAAATGAATAACGCATTTGAGAAAAAGTATAAGTATTGGAAAATTTAAGGAAATAACAAGCAATATCTCGAAAACGGTTCACTCAACAAAAGAAATGTATATGACATAAGTTATGTATTTTAACGCGATCTACATTGTTTGTGTAGTAAAATTTTGTCTATCTCTTATGGTTTACCAGTTATGCAAAAGTCGTTCACAATGAAGAATACTTTTGGAGACATTTCCAGAAAATTCGAGATATACATTTCATTTCTCATGACATTATCTTAAACATATGATATTTTCATCAAAATCGTTAGAGCCATTTTTGAGAAAATTAAAATTTTCGAAAAATGTTCCATGTAAAGGGTTGTCTGGGGTGGGGGATTTTCTTGAAAACCTTCGTGTCGCATCTCTGGAAGATACTGAACCTAAATACCAAGTTTGGTGCTTATCCGACTGTTCGTTTTTGAGTTATGCTGTTCACAGACCACACACAGACACACACACACACACACACACAGACACACACACGGACATGTTTCCAAAAATGCTTTTTTTGGATTCAGGAGGTCTCAAAACATGTATTTCCGGCGAAATCTCGGTATCGAATTTTTGGGTGGAATGCAATACTTCCCCTACTTACTATACGTAGTAGAGAAAGTAATAAAAAGGTGTTCTTCTGCCATCTCCGAGCTTAGTTTGTGAGCAACACAGTTGAGTTCACAGAAACTTAGCAAAATATCTGATAAATCCTATACATTTCAGCAATTAAACTAAAAACATGGAAAAATGCGAATCAGCTGGAGAATTTAATGTCGTGTCGGCATGTTGCCATGGTAGCTCAGTGGTTAGAGCAACCGGACGGACACCGGGAGATCCGTGGTTCAAATCCCGGCCATGGCATTGAATTTTTCAGTCATCTGATTCTACCTTTCCAAACTAAAAACAACTTCCAGAACGCCGAGCTGGGTGAGCCAGACGGTGACTTCTGTGGCTCACATTCGGCAGGTCCCAGGTTCAAATCCCGTGCGCCGCCCAATCTGAGTGGATTTTTTTCGTGATTTCCCTCAGCTGCCAAGGTAAATACCGGATTGTATATTTCAACCACGACCCAAAGTTCCACCTGAAGTCTAAAACAACAGTAAAAATGAAAAATAGATGGTAATAGTCAGTGATCTGCTATGTATTCACAGATAATAAAAACAGGCAGACTGGACAGCAGCCTAATGATATCTTTTACACGTGTAAAAGCACAGGTACAGTTACTATGTACATGCTCGTCCTCCATGGACTAGTGGTATCGTGCTAGCCTCTAGTTCCCAAGGTCGCAGGTTCAAACCCGGCGGAGGGCGATGGATTTTTTCGGGCGTAAGGGGAAGGGAAGGGAAGTAAAGCCGGTGGTACCGTGTCGTAGATTTACGGCACATAAAAGAACTACAAGCCTGATAAGAGGCCTCCGAGTAAAATTTCCGGTCTTTCACGCCGAATATAGAATGGGACGCTAAGGACCATAGTAGTTAAAGAACGTCCATTGAATAAAACTCAATTTATTATTCAATGAAATAACAATTGGTAAACAAAATCTTGTGACTGTTACATAATATTATATGTTCTGTTTTTCTTTTCAGAACTCCCATCGGAAACCAGAATATCAGCAATATCAGTTGGTAAGTACCATCCATATTTATTTTCAAATAAAATTAAGAGAGATATTAGACCATTATCTAGTTGTTGATAGTTAAAATTGTAGTTTTAATTTTTCAAAAGAGAAACATACTGCAGAATTTCGCCTAGGCTGGTGTCAGATATAATTAGCATTCATCATCGAAATTCTTTCTTGTTGTGGAGAAGCTCATAAAATGGCGTGTAAGATAAAAATTAGAAGAGGCACGCCATGGAAGAGAACAGTAATGGATCAACAAGTCCTATCTTAGTTTCTTGACGCGGTATAGGGTGTTTCAAAGCCGAGAGTAACTCTTAGTAATTACAGTGATAGGTTCAGAGTTAAGGACAAGTTTGCCATATTTGACGATATTTCGTCATTTGAACTCTACGAAAACAAGTATTATGCTACCTGTTTTTAAACTATTGCGTGCTATTGCTGCTGTTTTGGGGATTTTTATACGAAATCTTGCGAAATAGTAAATTTGGAAATGGTACACTAAGCCAGTTCGTTTAGCCTTCTCAATAGTGATATGTCAAAGTAGCTATAGCCCAGAACCATTCACATTGTATTAAGCATAACAAAATTCGCCTTTTTCTATCAATTACGTATAGGACCGAGCGGGATGGCTCAGGTGGCAACGTCTGCGGTCCGCATTCGGGAGGTCCCGGGTTCGATACCCGGCGACCGCTCTCTCTCTGACCCACGGTTTTTTGAGGGGTTTTCCCGCGACGTCAGGAGAATGCTGGAGTGATTTCTTTGAGCCCCCAAATTTCCTGTTCCTCAATTTCGTTGCATCCTTCATCCCGTCGGTCTCTTTGAGAGTCGGAAGTATCGGCGATGGTATTTCGGTGCAGCGTGGCAGGGGAAACGGATGCTCTGAGTAAGCTCTCTCCGTCCTTCGCCTTTCGGCTGGGCTGCCGGGGTATCCGAACCCCTTGAAGGGCATTGCACCCCCTCTGTGTGGGGCGGGGTCAGCCTTCTGTCTGCCGTGTGTCTATTTGTGGAAACCTAGGAATCGGGTCATTGCTATTCCGTCGTTCTGGATCCGGCCGCCCGGTGTCTCCTCTCGCCTCATCCTTCCTCCCAGGGACGCCCCCTCGTAGGGCATAGGTACAATATTCAAGATCGGTGCCTAGTCCTCTTTGTAACACAAAATAAATAATTACGTATAGGGATGGAGGAAGCACTGTATTTCATCGAAAATTAGATATCGATATTTCACGGTAATACACGTTATGAGGTTTATTGAACCGAAAAGAAGCATTTGTTTTAAAAAAAATCCGTGTGTATTACTCTGAACGTCACAATTAAAAAATGAGAAGTCGAGTAAATCCTAACCAGGTATTTAAATCTCGCATCTTTCAAGGATGCAACACAAGGATTTCCGCCTTAATTACACCACCCCAAACTACCCTTAACCTTTAAGTCGTTATTTTTAATTTTCTCAAAACCGGCTATAACGTTTTGATTAAAATGCTATAAATGTAACATATCTGTCTGTGTATTTTGAAATTTCTGTGCATAAGCCATAAACTCCTCTTCGTTTTGAAGGCATTTCGTGTATTGTATAATTGGTAGCGGCAGACAAAGTCTTACTAAACAAAAATTGTAAAGCTCATTGAAACATACAATTTATATCAAACTACTTTTTATGAGGCATTAGCCGTTTTAGAAATATTAGTTGACACACATATTAGTTTTCCCAGGTTGAACTGTCATATGGTATCTACAAACTATTGTAGTGATTCTTATAGCCCCCCCTTACCCTTATGGATTATTACTAACAAAAACTAACATACGATATAGGAACACCTTTGCTTTGGTTACCATATCATGTATGAAACTAAGTTCATATTGCTTAATTTGAGAATATTTCTAGTTAAAACTTTTAATCTTGAGTAGAACAATCACTTTTTGTATGAATATTATATTTTATAATGGGTTTTGTGAGATTGTAAGCCGGTAGAGAAAGTAATTAATGCGAGTGTGAAGCATCAGAATTTGCGCATGGAATTTGCGACATAAATCTGCATGCAATCTTATTTTGTACAGCCATGTAAATATATTTTATATTTTATGCATAGAAATATAATACAGTTCCCATCGAGTAGATACTAACACTAGTGAAAACTGGTGCATTTTTACATAACATGATGTAGAAAAAAATCTGATGTGTTACACTCACATGACTTTCTCTACTCTTGTACAGACTATTTTTACAAACTCTTATTCTCCATCTATTTCATATTAATGAGATAAACATTTGCGGAAACGATCTTTTGACATACAAAGAGAATTACATTTTACACATAGCGACCCGTTCTATAAATGTTTGACTATCGCTTAAGGCGTACTATGTTCCCCTTGTTTTGTAATTGCAAGGGCAATATAGAAATACAGTAGCCTTTAAGCATCGACATATATCTTAATAGCTGGTTGCTATGTGCAGCACCATTCTCTTTGCCACAGATTAATACTCTTTGCATATCCAAGACAAAAAAAATGAATAACGAATTCCCATTTGAGAAAATTAGTATTTAAAAATTTAAGGGAATAACAAGCAGTATCTCGAAAATGGTTCACTCAACAAAAAAAAAATGTGTATGACATAAATTGTGTATTTTAACGCGATCTACATTTTTGTGTAGTAAAAGTTTGTCTATCTCTTATGGTTTACCAGTTATGCAAAAGTCGTTCACAATGAAGAATACTTTTGGAGACATTCCCAGAAAATTCAAGATATACATTTTATTTGTAATGAAAATATCTTAAACATATGATATCTTAATCAAGATCGTTAGAGCCATTTTTGAGAAAATTAAAATTTTCGAAAAATGTCCCATGTAAAGGGTAATCTGGGGTGAGGGAATTTTCTTGAAAACCTTTGTGCCGCATCTCTGGAACATGTTGAACCTAAATACCAAGTTTGGTGTCTATCCGACTGTTCGTTTCTGAGATATGCTGTTCACAGACACACAGATACACACACGGGCATGTTTCAAAAATGCTTTTTTTTGGATTCAGGGGGTCTCAAAACATATATTTCCGATGAAATCCCGGTATCGAATGTTTGGGTGGAATTAAATACTTACCCTACTTATTATACGTACTAGAGAAAGTAATATAATTATATGTTATAAGGCTCAGTGTCAGTGGCGTACCGCACTTTCTGCTCCCCCTTGCAGAATCAATCAGAGATCCAAATATTAAAAGTCAATGATAAATAATAACAATAAACATGCACTTCTCACAGTTAATCTTGAATGTTAATCTGCGTTTTCTTGCAGGATTCTTCCTAGCGAATTCATTCACTAGCACATGAAGATTTAATGTGCCTGCTCTTCCCACTCCAATGCTTATCATACTAAGGAAGACAAAACGCTCCTGCGTCATCGGACTGCGCACATGGTGATTAATTAGTTTTTAATTTTGAGAAAGTCCTTACTACTGAAGCCACTATCACAGGGAAAGTTAGAAATAATTAGTGTCAGGGACACTATAAATAATTATGTATTTTTTTTATAAGAAATGCATCTGTTAACTGTTTCACTGATCCACTTTTTAATACCCTTGGTATCGCTCTGAAGTGAGGTACATTACGAATCATGAGTAGTTGACGAGGAAGTTGTGGTGAAATATCATTCGGATAGCTCACTACAAGTATTTCTGCAACTAAATGAAGTTCACTGTCACTACTATCCACGAGTATATTGGACTGAAACATTTGAGCTTTTTAGCGATATCCATCACGCTTTTAAATCTGAGTCGTAATTGATCTAACACGATATCCAAATAACCGAGTAACTCATTAAATTTGAAATACTGTCCGGGATCACTCACCCATTTAACCTCACACAATTCATCGAAAAATGTGTTTGTTTTAATTGTGCGTTTTCTTGAGCAACGACGTTTGATTCCCCATGTGTTTGTCTTTTCTTCGGCGTCTTGTTTTACTTTTTTAAGGGACTTTCTAAATTACTGAAGTGAAACAAATGCTCCGTCCAGTAATTTTGTAACACTGTATATCTTCATTAGGCGACTGTATGATGTGGCGTATTAGTAAGTATTGTCATACCAGACGTATTATTGTGTCGCATTGTCGACAGTATTGTTGTTTGGCTGATTATTTATTTCGGCTGAACGAGCCTTCTGCTTTGGCGCCGACCACGCCAGAGAGAGTAGGCTTTGTTTTGAATCCCATCTGGTATGACACCAGCCCCGGCTAGCCAGGGTTGGAGAGGGGAAAATACAGGGTTATTCTAAATTAGTTACCTGATACTAAAGATAAATTATGCATAGTTATCTTACGTAGTTTATTTCCATTTCCATTACATACATTGACATTAACATTAATTTTATTTGCAATGTTTACAAATGTTCAATGTGACTCCCTTTTGTCACTCGGCAGGTATCCCACCTGTACGGCAATTCATTCCAGATACGCGTGATCATGTCCGCATCTACCCGAGTTACCGCTACGTTAATTCGTTGACGAAGCTCACCGAGATTGGTCGGCGGTGGAGGGTTGTACACGTTATCTTTAATGTAACCCCACAGACTAAAATCCAGCGGTGTTAAATTGGGAGATCGTGGAGGCCAAGCTATGTTCCCGCCACATCCAATCCAAGCGGAAGTGGTGTGGGATAGGTACGCAGTGACCTCTTGGTGGTAATGAGGAGGTGCTCCATCTTGTTGAAAAATTAAATTATCTCTCATATCTTCTTGCAGCTGTGGCATTAGGTAGTTTTCTAACATATCTAGATATGTGATACCAGTCACAGTCTTCTCATAAAAAAGAATGGCCCATACACTTTCACGGAGTTTAGCGCACAAAACACATTCAGTTTTGGTGAGTCACGTGTATGTTCCAGGCATTCTGTCGGTTTCTGTGTACCCCATATCCTTACATTGTGGCGATTAACTGTACCACTAAGGTGAAAAGTTGCCTCGTCACTGAACACAATCTTATTAAGAAAACTATCGTCTTCTTCCATCCTGTTCAGCATGTCCGCACAGAACTCATAACGTTTAAGCTTTTCATTAGCCCTCAATTGCCGAACCAGTTGCAACTTGTACCCCTTACACTGCAGTCGTCGTCGTAAAATTCTCCATACCGTAGGTTGTGGAATGGTCAGCTCCAAACTTGCTCTGGTTGTACACTTCTTTGGACTTCGTGCATAAGTTCTTCTCACGGCTTCCACAACGTGGCCTGCTACAGGAGGGCATCCCTGTCCTTTCTCTCGGTGTCCCACACCAATATTTTTTGACAGGATATTGCTAGCTTCTAACACTTTGCTTCGTACTACCGTCTGAACAATAGCCTCGTAAGTTTCCGTTTGTTTTCTTGCGGAGATAGCTTCATTACGCTCATATGAATGTTTAGAGATCCATTATTATATTCTTAAATCCCTCATGGTATCTCGATAACGAAGGCGAACGGATATCAAAGCGTCATAAGCTGAAGACCATCTTGTTGGACATGAGATAAAATGGGATCGCATTTGCTAAGAAGTTCAATAACAGCAAGAAAATCACCACTGTGTGATTCACCTAGCTTTTCTCTATGCCCTCGAAAGACCATAGCTATTACACATTCCTAAAGTCAGCGACACTTCAATTACCCTTCTCACTATTTCTTACTATACGCTTCTTTAAATTGTCTCTTATTTCTTTATTAAAGTGACTTCGATCAGGGGTTCTTGTGAGATAAATTTATATCATTTTTGACATTCGTTTGAGAAATTACTGAAAATTAGGACTATTTTCACAATTTGTTAACTCATCTTCATTATTATTAGAACTGTGGGAAAACAAGTGCTATTTCACATTTTATGGTTTCGCCCACGAAATTAACGGAATCTTCTATTTCAGAAACGCCATCATTTGCATATTTTTCATTTTCTGCAATTTCTATGGAACACCTTATCCATTTCCCTTTTAACAGTTCAAAATGGGAACATTGTCTTTTTTCGGCATCCTTTCTTTAGTTTGGTTTTTGTTTACTTTTTGTAGCTCCACTAAGTACTAGACGGCCACAATAGGAGTGCACTTGCAGGAGGCCGCCACTGTTTTTGTTGACAATGCGTCAAAAACGCTAGGGATCAGAGGGGAGTGAGGGCCAAGGCGATAGAGGAATGTACAGTTACACAATGGAAGCAATACTTCACTTTCAAGCCTCAGCCTCGCTGGTAAATACAACCAGTGCTGCCAACCAAAAATATAATGAAACTCGCTACAAGTCAAACAAAATTCCGCTACATTTCGCTACAAAAATGCAAACATAATCATTATAAAAAGTTATAATAATATAGGTTTCTCTATGAGGTACCAGAAGACCAAGACGATGGATTAATAGTGATGATGATGTTGCTGTACTTGAGGAATGCTGATTAAGGGGCTTAATAAAAATAAATCAATACCTATCACTGCAAATCACTGAAGGGGTTCCTACGCACGCTATCTACAGTATTTTAAGAGTCACCATGGTTGTCATTGTGGCACTTCTTGAAAAATTGTACAAGAAGAATCTAAAAGCTATTGACAGCACAACAAGTTCTCCGCGGTATTCCCTTTTTGCCTTAGGGTTGGAGTATCGTTTATCGCGCATTATTTTATAATTAAGGGTAGCCCACTAATTTGATTTAACAGAAAACAGTTCACTTGATTCGACAGTGTGTTACCGTAACTTGAAATGAGGCCTGAGGGGAAGTGATAAACTTCTGGAGGGGTGAAGTGAAGAAACTGAATCCTTTTACATTTACGCAGGAATAGCTATTAACGGTGCTTTAAAACGTAAAATGACTAAATTAATTCTATATAATAATAATTGAAGCTGTTTACACGTTTATTGTAATAAGCATAAACATATTTTTTAATTCAAATTGCAAAAGTGGCCGCAATGTCTAACGAAGCTTGAAATTTCGCTACGCTATGGTTGGCAACACTAAGTGTAGCTCGGAACTGCGGATGTTTTCTCTACCTGACTGCCCTTTTGATGCACCGCTCACTTGTTCCATAACTATTTTGTTCCTCTTCCCACCGCAAGCACACATATTGTGGCCAACTAGTACACACGCCCAATCTACATAATACCAATAAAAAGGAGTACTCAACTTTTGAAATTAAAATCATTTACCGGTACATATAATTAATTTTCCAGTCAAAATAAAGTCTTTTTCACACGATTATTAATGTAGCAGTCCTACACTCACTCCTGCGCTCACTAACCTAATAGATCAGAATGCCACTAAGAACAGAGGAAAGCGGTTTGAATTTGGTGTTGCGCGTTGAATAGTAAATTCAAGTAACAATGAAGAAAATAATTCTAACCACTCCTTCCATACTATTGTCCCGCGCGGTGTCGTTATTTTGGCCAATGGAGTATTAGAGAATTCACAATGTCATATTTTACAATACTCCCGAAATTCCAAGAATTTCCCCCCTGAATTTGCAATCTTAAAATAAGTTGCTGCATGCGCGACCTAAACATGCGAAAATATGGTATCTCGAGCCTTTGGGCGTTGCTGGCACGGTTGCTACGTCATTGATCGGCGGTAAATAGGTGTACCATGTGACTATATATTGTTTATAAACCGGTCAAGAAACTCTTTTTTTACGCTTTAGAACCTCCGAAACGGGAAAGAGGTTGACAAGCAGTATAAGCCACATTCATTAGTTAAGAGTTGCTTACCAATTGTACTACATAAACCACACCTGCTGCACAGCAATCATTCACCATAAGTGGTGACAGTGGTCATTTCTATGGCTACGTCAAGTGGGGATGAACAATGGCGGCCTTATATACAAATGCAAAATATACCTAGATGCTTCTTATCTGCGATTAAACCCCAAGGAATGCAGTAGATGCTTGCTGGCTTTATCAATAATGTTAGTCCAACAGATGCCACCCAGCCACGCCATGTTTCCAAGATTGGAAGGGCGTTTAAGTGAAGCAGGAAGTTACGTCCCAACACACTTTGCTTCGAGACTCCGCAGAGGTAACATCTCTACGCTTCGCCGAGATCGCCGAAATGGGGAAGAGAAGAAAACGCCGAGCCGCTGAAGGATCCACCGCTGCTTCCCCGGCTACCGCTGAGAAGCCCAGCGCTCTCCAGCCTACTCTGGCCGCAGGCATCGCCACCGTTGACTGGGCGTAGCTACGCTTCTGCCGCTGCTTCACCCGGTCGCAGTATTGCAACGCCGGAGCCTGAACCTCTAGCACCACAACTTGCCTCCAGCTCTGTTTCTCAGAGCTGTACGACGCCACCGACTGCCGCCGGCTTACCTCCATTGGTGAGTCCGATGTTACCGCCGACGCACCCTCCGGCAGATGGCCGCCACAGTGTTGTCATCTGTAGAGTGCTGAGGGACCTTCCAGTGCACTTCGTGCTGGATGCTGCAAGACACCACTGGCGCTGTGCTATTCGGGCCTCCCGAATTTCTTCAAACAGAGGGCCAACACAGCTGGTTCGCCTCCATCTGGGTTCCGCCTCGGACGCTCAGGTGGCCTTGGGGTCAAGCCTGCCACTGCTTGGGCAGTGTTTGCGCATCGAGGCCAGCAGGAGTCAACGTCCGGTACCCTGCCGCCCTTCAGGCTTCAATTGCGGGGTTTCGAGAGCTCCAGACCGAAGCCAACTACTACATTTCAAATTCCAGAGCAGAACTTCAGAACACCTTGACAACCAGAGACTTCCATGGCCACATGACTACCCTCACCCTGGCAATACGAAGCATTGTCAAAGAAGAACTCCGCTTCTTTAGGAAGCTTCAGCAAGCAGACGCCGATCCATCTGACTGGCCTGACGCAGCTTCCAGAGGCCGCGTTAGGCATCCGAGACATCACTGAACAGCACCACCCTCAACTCTACAGCGGCGGCATCCTGGGAACTTGCCCGCCGACACACTATTCCTCTTCTATTTTCCTTTACCACTCACCTTGAATACCCAAGGGCGCAAGTAGGGCCTCGGTCATGCTTGCGTCCCGGCACCTTACTTTCACCTGGCTTAGGCCCTAGTGGTCGGCCAATATATCATCGCCATTGACTGCGCTGGTGCAACAGCGGTACAGCCTCACTATCACACTTGAATTACTCTTTTTCCTTCTTCCATTTTTCCCTCCGGTGGAGGAGTTTTTAGTGGGTATGCCGACTATTGGTGAGTCCCACACTCTCAGTCCCGACTCCCATCGGGGCTGAGGTAAGTGATTAAATCATTTTCTCCTCCACTTGAAAAAGAAGTCCTAACAAACATCCCGTGGACGTCCGTGGACACGTCGTATTTCATTCAGTGTTTGGTCTCCTTCCAAGAGTTCGAACCACATAGCCAGCGTTGCACAAAATGTATCGAAGTTGGCAGCAGCCCATTTTGAGCTCACCTCAGTAGTTGATTAAAGTTTTATCCAGTTACTTACTGTATTTCAGTTTCCATTTTTACTTGCTCCCTGTCTTTTGGTGTTCGTTCTGCCTACATACTCCTTCATACTTCAGAGACCTCTCATGTAAACAAAGCGTTTCTGGACGTGGGTTTATTATTAAAATATTATTAAAGGTAACCATCTGTCACCGAGGCATGTAAAAGATATTTATTTACAACCTGTATACGAGAATGTGGTTGGAAATACAAACAATTTATTAAATTGGTACTAGTAAAAGTCTTTTAATATTTATGATTACCGCCACTTGTCAACACCAGAGGATTCCGACAAGGTCGGTCGTATGAATCATAATCGGAAGGATTGTAGCCTGAAGCTTCCGAACGGGCAACATTTAACTGAAGGCATGTGTCCGGCTATAGTAGAATTCTTCGGCTTCGTTCCGTTGTTGTTTTAACTTTTTAATAAGTTTTCTTTTCAGTTGTTCCTTTACATCTGTTTTTCATTTTTCTGGTTATTTTTCCGTTTTACTCGCACACGTATTTACAAATACTCAAACACCATGCCCGAGGCGGGATTCGAACCCGCAGTTCCCTGCATCGTGAAACACCAATGTTCCATCGAGCGCGGCCTTGGGGACCGGAGGCTGTTGACGGTCCTGAGGACGTCAAATTTTAGCTAAAAATGCCCTACAGAAGCGTAGCATAAAATGACCTATCTTCGAAATGAATGATGATTAACAAGTAAAAAATAAAGTGATAAAGGCCTGACCTTCACTTCCCGGTACTGATTGACTCGTTGAGTTTTTGCTCCATGCTTATTCATACAAAATGTGCATGGAATTCATAATAATGCCAGGAATAGCCACCGCCCTGCCTGAACAATGCCAAGACAATATAAATATTAATATAAACAAATATAAGCAGGATAGCATTTTATTATTGAAGTTGTTAATGAACCTGCTGGAATAATTGCTCAAAGTAACAGGATAAGAGAATCAAGCGTGATGTCAAACCTGGTCAGGAAAGATGTGCTAGGTCAGGGTTTGCGGAACTGCATCTAGTGGGCAGCGTGAAGGTAAAAATGAAATATATATTGAAATGTGGAGCCCATTTGTAAAATCGCCATCGTTTCTTTAAATAAGGACCATGTATTCCAATGTTTCGAATTTACTTTGCCCTCAGAAAAACATGTCTTAACTCCAGTTTCCTCCCCAAAAGTTCAGTTCATTTTTAGTGCTCAAGGTTACGTTAACACATAATAAATAACGATCACTTGTGACTATTTCCTAAGGATTTCATAGACCACTGTCAGTGATAGCTCATAGGGGAAAATCAGATGAAGAGGTGACTTGGTTATTGAATATCTGGTTTTAAAAGTATATAATAATTAACGAGATTATAAATGAAAGCATAGCGTTATATTTCAGCTGTAATCCCAACATTTTGTGTCTTGTATTCTAATGCTTGATGGACATTTTGGGAAGCAATTCTAAAAATCTGATGTGTTACACTCCCATGACTTTCTCTACTCTTGTACAAACTATTTTTACAAACGCTTATTCTCCATATGCTTCATGTTAGTCCAGATATCGAGATGTCAATCTTATTGGTAATTTTCATGTAGATGCAAGGGGAATATGCTAGGTTTAAAGCGATAGTCAAATATTTGAACGCTGGTTGCTATGTGGCGCATTCCATTCTCTTTACATGTCCAGGACATAAAAAAATCTGATGTGTTACACTCACATGACTTTCTCTACTCTTGTACAAAGTATTTTTACAAACGCTTATGCTCCATCTAGTTCATGTTAATCGAGATAAACATTTGCAAACTCTATCTTATTGCTAATTTTCTTGTAGATGTAGGGGAAAATATATTTACAAGTGCAATATAGAACAACAGTAGCATTTAAGCACATACATATCTCTTAATAGCTGGTTGCTAGGTGCAACACCATTCCCTTTGCCACAGATTATAACTCTTTGCATATCCAAGACAAAAAAAATCTGATGTGTTACACTCACATGACTTTTTCTACTCTTGTACAAACTATTTTTACAAACGCTTATTCTCCATATGCTTCATGTTAATGGAGATATCGAGATGTCAATATTATTGATAATTTTCTTGTAGATGCAAGGGAAATATGGTAGATTTTAAGCGATAGTCAAATATTTTAACGCTGGTTGCTATGTGGCGCATTCCATTCTCTTTGCATGTTCAGGACATAAAAAAATGAATAACGAATTTGAGAAAAAGTATAAAGTATTGGAAAATTTAAGGGAATAGCAAGCAATATCTCGCAAACGGTTCACTCAACAAAAGAAATGTATATGACATAAATTGTGCATTTTAACGCGATCTACATTTTTTGTGTACTAAAATTTTGTCTATCTCTTATGGTTTACCAGTTATGAAAAAGTCGTTCATAATGAAGAATACTTTTGGAGACATTCCCAGAAAATTCGAGATATACATTTTAATTATCATGACAATATCTTAAACATATGATATTTTAATCAAAATCGTTAGAGCCGTTTTTGAGAAAATTAAAATTTTCGAAAAATGTTCCATGTAAAGGGTAGTCTGGGGTGGGGGATTTTCTTGAAAACCTTCGTGTCGCATCTCTGGAAGATACTGAACCTAAATACCAAGTTTGGTGTTTATCCGACTCTTCGTTTTTGAGTTATGCTGTTCACAGACACACAGACACACAGACACACAAACAGACACACAGACACACAGACAGACACACACACGGACATGTTTCCAAAAATGCTTTTTTTGGATTCAGTGAGTCTCAAAACATGTATTTCCGGTGAAATCTCGGTATCGAAATTTTGGGTGGAATACAATACTTCCCCTACTTACTATACGTAGTAGAGAAAGTAAAAAACGAATAACGAATTTGAGAAAAAGTATAAGTATTGGAAAATTTAAGGAAATAACAAGCAATATCTCGAAAACGGTTCACTCAACAAAAGAAATGTGCATGACATAAATTGTGTATTTTACCGCGATCTAGATTTTTTGTGTAGTAAAATTTTGTCTATCTCTTATGGTTTACCAGTTATGCAAAAGTCGTTCACAATGAAGAATACTTTTGGAGACATTCCCAGAAAATTCGAGATATACATTTCATTTGTCATGACAATATCTTAAACATATGATATTTTAATCAAAATCGTTAGAGCCATTTTTGAGAAAATTAAAATTTTCGAAAAATGTTCCATGTAAAGGGTAGTCTGGGGTGGGGGGATTTTCTTGAAAACCTTCCTGTCGCATCTCTGGAAGATACTGAACCTAAATACCAAGTTTGGTGTTTATACGACTGTTCGTTTCTGAGTTATGCTGTTCACAGACACACAGACACACGGACACAGACACACAGACACACACACGGACATGTTTCCAAAAATGTTTTTTTTTGATTCAGTGAGTCTCAAAACATGTATTTCCGGTGAAATCTCGGTATCGAATTTTTGGGTGGAATACAATACTTTCCCTACTTACTATACGTACTAGAGAAAGTAAAAATGGTAAGGTTTTTATAGAAGCCCTTTCTGTGTTAAATGCTCTTAATTTCATACATATTTCAAACAAATTTGAAATATTATCTTCCAGTTAATTTTTAAATTTTGTTTACATATCAAATCTGCATATTAGGAAAAGAGTGCAGCTATGTAAGGATTTCCCTTTCCTAAAGTAACGTACACAGGTTACATTAGTCCATTTGAGGCAGCAGACGCAAACGTTCAACGAGTCGGCCCTCGTAGCCGTGGTCGCTGAAGTGGTTGCTCCGGCGCTCCGCCAAGCTGAGGGTCGCGGGTTCGAGTCCCGCCACGGGCATGGGTGTTTGTGTGTGTATGTGTGTTACGGAAATAAGCGGTATAAAAAGAGAAAAACACATTAGTAAAAACTGGGAACAACAAGGGAACTTTTAAAAAAATAAAATAAATAAAAAAAAAAAAAAAAAAAAACGCCCGTTACGGCGTGGTATTTTACGCAGCGGGAAAAAGCTACTCTCTCGGGCGGGGTTGGCTATTCAAAACGTTAGCTACTCGACCCCCACTTAGTGTGTAATAGGAATTTATATGCATTCATATATGCATCTAAAAACGACGGCACAATTTACCGTACTTTTTCTTTTTGAGGGGGAATAATGCTATGTACAGTCCTAAACATTGAAGATTAAGATTTCTTCTGAACCTTGTCCTTCAGACTAAGGAGGAGGATTTTTTGCATAACTAATTCACTATCATATTGTGTTTTCAGGGTGGTTATTATTGAAGCCCGATAAAATAGTAAGTATTTTAAAATAAGGTACCCACATGTATCATGTATTCAGAAGACACAACTTTTTACTTTCTCTACTACGTATAAGGTTTCTGAGTTATGCTGTTCACAGACATACACACACACAGACACACACGGACATGTTTCCAAAAATGCTTTTTTTTTATATCTCGCTATCGAATTTTTGGGTGGAATACAAAAAAAGAGCAATTGCATTTAAAGCTATAGTCGGAACAAAACAAAATCCTCGAAATCTTCGCTCTAACCTTGAATATACGTGCTTATAACAGTGATTTTTGTTTTTCACCTATTCAGTCCTCTCTCTGTCATTCACTCACTTTCTCAGGGTCTTATTCTTAAAAACAAATGCAGATTTTGGTTTCAGGAATTCTAAAAGAGATACCTTTTGGTGAAATCTCCAATATTGAATTTTTGGGCAGAATATAATATTAATTTACTCTAGATTACAAGTAGCAAAACTAAAAATGCAATTTTTCCTTATTAAAATATTATTTGAAAGTTGTTCGAGTGAAAGATTCCAACTTGCATCTTGTCAAGGAGATGGTACGGTATTTTCATGAGTTCTAAACATAGCCAGCCTTGTTGGGCGTCTCGTCCTTGTGCACGGTTTGGCACAGGTAGAGATGGGAAGACTTAAGCCGTTATTTCTTTCTGACGATAATTGAAACACGACATATTGCTCTCGGTCACGCGTTCCTGCCCCGCCTTGTCTAATTTATTGTCACATGCTGGTCGTTTGTCGGCGAGATTCTCGCGACGCAACCGGAACACACCGGGTAACGCGCGACAGGTGAATAGCAATCAAGATACGAAGTTAAGTCAAAAGTAACAAGCAATAACATTTTTACTAGCAAACTACAACAATGTAGGATGTGTTGGGTTTCCCATCGGGCGCCTCCAATGATGACAGATTGGAGTAAGCCTCCTAGTGGTATCCGCGAAATGAAATTCATGGCATGAACCGAAATGAAAATAATGGACGCCTGTCTTCATAGAAATTGTCCTTATGACAGAAGAGGGCTCTTTAGATGTAGACAAACCAGTCCATCTAGGGGATTAACCCCTGACCACAATTCTGCAAGATAAGAAGTAGTGAAGTGGCATCCTCATTGAGGTGACCCTGCTTAATGCTCGTAACGTGACCATGGGACTCTTCAAAAGATGTACAGTTGAAGTCAACAACAAAGTAATTGAGCAGGTGTTATCGTTTAATTATGTAATCTCCAATGCTTATTGCTAGGAAGATGTAAATAAGATCTATGGTAGGTGGGTAGGTAAGGTAATCTCAAGAGCCACAAAACCGATTTTGATAATTATTTCACCATTGAAAAACCTTGTTCTTTCTGACGGACATGGGCTATAAAAATTGTTATAACTTTAATTCATAAATTACTAAAATATTAAAACCTATGAACTGGAATACACGGAATGTACAGTGAAATATCTATGTACTGGAATACACGGAATGTACAGTAAAAAACCTATGTACTGGAATACACTGAAAGTACAGTAAAAAACCTATGAATTGGAATACATGGAATGAACAGTAAAAACCTATGTACTGGAATACACGGAATATACAGTAAAAAACCTATGAACTGGAATATGCGGAATGTACAGTAAAGAAATGTATACTGGAGTACACGGAATGTACAGTAAAAAACCTATGAACTGGAATACGCGGAATGTACAGTAAAAAAACCTATGTACTGGAATACACGGAATGTACAGTAAAGAAATGTATACTGGAATGCACGGAATGTACCGTAAAAAACCTATGAACTGGAATACGCGGAATGTACAGTAAAAAACCTATGTACTGGAATACACGGAATGTACAGTAAAAAAATTTGATGTGTTACACTCACATGACTTTCACTACTCTTGTACAAACTATTTTTACAAACGCTTATTCTCCATCTACTTCATGTTAATCGAGATAAACATTGCAGACTCTATCTTATTGCTAATTTCCTTGTAGATGTAAGGGGAATATATATTTACAAGGGCAATATAGAAATGCAGTAGCCTTTAAGCATATACATATCTCTTAATAGCTGGTTGCTAGGTGCAGCACCATTCCCTTTGCCACAGATTAATACTCTTTGCATATCAAAGACAAAAAAATGAATAACGAATTCCCATTTAAGAAAGTTATTGAAAAATTTAAGAGAATAACAAGCAATATCTCGAAAATGGTTCACTCAACAAAAAAAATGTATATGACATAAATTGTGTATTTTAACGCGATGTACATTTTTTGTGTAGTAAAGTTTTCTCTACCTCTTATGGTTTACCAGTTATGCAAAAGTCGTTCACAATGAAGAATGCTTTTGGAGACATTCCCAGGAAATTCAAGATATACATTTTATTTGTCATGAAAATATCTTAAACATATGATATTTTAATCAAAATCGTTAGAGCCATTTTTGAGAAAATTAAAATTTTAGAAAAATGTTCCATGTAAAGGGTAATCTGGGGTGGGGAGGATTTTCTTGAAAACCATCGTGTCGCATCCCTGGAAGATACTGAACCTAAATACCAAGTTTGGTGTTTATCCGACTGTTCGTTTCTGAGTTATGCTGTTCACAGACAGACACACAGACACACACACGGACATATTTCCAAAAATGCTTTTTTTTGGATTCAGGGGATCTCAAAACATGTATTTCCGGTGAAATCTCGGTATCGAATTTTTGAGTGGAATACAATACTTCCCCTACTTACTATACGTAGTAGAGAAAGTAAAAACCTATGAACCGGAATACACGGAATGTACAGTAAAAACCCTATGTACTGGAATACACGGAATGTGCAGTAAAGAACCTATGTACTGGAATACAGGCAAGCTGGATTTGTAAAATAACACAATTGCGAAGAATTTTTTATTGTTACTCCACAGAAAATGCATGTGAAATAACAAATGCCGCCGATATTTCAATCAAAATAATGTTATATAAAGTGTTAAAACCGACTAGAGAAAACTAAATTCAGGCCAGAGAAATTACAATTTTATAAAAGCAGCATTGTTGGACAAAAAGTGGTAATAAAGAAAATTGTGAAAAAAGTGTACCCCTGTTTACAATATCAGCGAACGTATCCAAACCATAAACCGAACGGCACGAATACTTAACAAGAATGAATACCACCAGACTTCCATATGAACTATTGGGATATCGATCAACTAGTAGAAAAACCCAGAACAACTTGAATTGATGACATTAAAAACCCTGAAAACGGAATAAGAATCTTCTTCTGTATAGCTGAAGAAGAAGAAGAAGAAGAAGAAGAAAGTAGGTTTCGTTTGATGCTATATGCACCTGATACAGTGCATTTGCTAATACTTGTTAGTTATAAATTAAATATTTACACACGTAAAAATCACTCAAATGGTTTCTAACCAAACACAGACGAATTAAATTAATAATTAATCCCCGTAATACTTTGTTACTATTTCAGAATGATTTCTGTAATTCACATCTTATTGTACAATAGTAGGTAATGCTGCATTTGTAACCTATCTACCACTTACTTGCTGACAGAGGAAGTATTGCATTCAAGCCAGAGATTCGATATCGAGAGATTCCACTGGAATCGCACGTTTTAAGGCCCTCTGAATTCAAAAGCAGCGCTTTTAGAAAAAAAATTAGATAACGATTGTGTGTGTTTGTGAGAGAAAGGTGGAGGGAGGGAGAGAGAGAGACATACTTTTTCGTAACGATAAGCGTATGTCTCAAAACTTTGCGTCAGCATCAGAGCACAAAATCCAGGACGTTAACATGAAAAAACTGCAAATGAATGTTGGCACAGTGTAAATCATAAAGCAAAACCTCCAATTAAAAACCGTTGCTAAATTTCCACGAAAATTGATTAAAATTATGTGGTTCTCTCTCTCTCTCTTTTTTATGTTGTTGAATTAATGTGTTAAGAGATGAAACAGCAGCAGCTGTTCTTACAGGCTATTAAGTTCTGACTGTTGCTTGTCATGGCGTCAGAATTACTATTAAGCCGTTAATACAGATAAGCTAATGAACGTTTGATAATATCACAATAACTATTAACTCTCAACATGAGCATGACATTGAGATTAATTCTCCTGCACGCTCTTAAAGATAAATATCTTAATGCTAGGAAGCCATAGCTGCAAAGCTTTTTAACTGAGGGATTTATATTAGCCATTGATGAACGTGGCAAATGAGTCTAAAAATTTGGAAAATATACACTGCATACTGAATTTAAAACGAGTACGCCCAACATTAATTACTATCGTGGTGGGTTAAAAGGCAATAGCTACGCTCAGGGCCAGGTTTAAATTCTACTTAAGACTAGGTTGAAGTATTTATTTCCTTCGTGAACCCTCAGCTCACAGGATATTAGGTGGCTTTCGTCGGTTGCAATTCATTCCATACCTTTATTCTTCGTTCTGTACAACCATTTGGAAATTTTGTAGTAATAATAACAATAATAAATACCCAACGCAGCACCCACTAACTTTGCTTGTCCGCTTCTCCGTCCGTCCCTCCGTCCATCTGTACACCTGAAAGAATTATGTAGTCGCTACATGAGTGGCGTTGAGATATTACATACAAAGAGTTATAAGAAAAATTGTCGATGCTTTTAAAAATGTGGTTGAAATCGGCATAATTGTTATGGATAGTACATAGGTATAACCTCAAAAAAATGTTCTACTTTTAGGCAATATAAGGAATTGAAAATGTATTTACATTTTGAAAAAAATTTGAAGAACGACTTCGTTCACTCATTTAAAATTTGGCTGAAATCGGCACAGAATTAGGTGCAGAGAGAAGCCTGAAAATAGATTATTTCTAAGCGAACAGCTACACGTAATGCGTTAAAATTTTATTTTATAAGTGCTTGAATATAATTTGTCAACACACATTCAAAGTTTATTGAACCCGTTAGTTTATGTAGAGACACTCCTAAATCGCTCTAGATTTATTTAAAAAGAAAATATCTATAATGACGCCACTATGTCGTACCGCCACAGGGCGAACGCATCTGAAATTTAATGTTTTACGATCCTGTTTACTTTTGGTTGTGAAATCCTAAAATAGTAACTATTAATGTCATTTTACATTGCATTTGGAGATCTGTCTGGTTTAAAATTAGGTTTTAAAATTTCAGATAACTGTATTTCCTGGTTATGCAGGTTTAAATCTCACCTAATTTATTCTCACGTTTTAAACATAGAACAATGAGAGTTTCGTAAACTACTGTGGCTGTATGCCATAAGCGATACGCGTCTTGTGTGTAAAATTGTAAATAAAATTATTCATGCAACAGCTTAGATAAACAGATTACCTCTTTGAAGATCTCGTTAGCTCTCGCGGGTTCAAACCCGGCAGAGGGCGATGGATTTTTTCGGGCGTAAAAATCCTTAGCAGTAAAGCAGGTGGTCCCGTGTCGTACATTTACGGCACGCAAAAGAACCTCAAGCCTGATAAAGAGGCCTCTGAGCATAATTTCGGTCTTTCACGCCCAACATAGAATGGGACGCTAAGGGCCACAGCAGTTAAAGAGCGTCCATAAATAAAACTCAGTTTAATTTTAATTTTTTGCCTACTCTCTCAGGAAACCTGTGAACTAAACTATAAAAGATGTACACACAGTTACGTTGGTATTAAAACAAGGTAAATGGAAAAAAAACCGAATCTGTCATATCTTGTATTAGCAACTGCAGTAGCCAGATGATCATGTAACAGATTAGCATATTCATTGTTATTAAATGCTTGAAATGTTAAACTGATTAGAGCTTTCATTCATCAAACACAATTAAGTATTGCAATAATAATCACATGACATTAAAATGTTACTCTTAAATAGACAGTAAAATAATATAGGTATAACACTTTATATGCTTCCTAATATTGTAACATTCATTCAGCGATTGTTTACTTTATGACTCACCGGTTTACAGAAATGGTAATACATTATTATTGCATAGATGTTAGAACTGATATCTCGAATAACACGATTTCTTTTTACATGTTCTTACTAACACTACTGCAAGAATGTGAATGTAATGATTAAAACCTGAGTAAAATGATATTTTCATTTCTAAAATGTTACAAAGTTCTGTGATTTAGTTCAGGTTTCACCATCACTTCACTTTTCTTTTCTTTGTGCGTAGCCTTGTAATGAATCACTCGTGAAGCAGCCTCTTCTTCCTTCCGCTTCACTCACTTTGTGTTGAACACAGGACTCCTCTTACCTTTTCCGGGTTCTCACTAACGGTCGAACGCAGGAATTCTCTTCTCTCTTCCGATCGCTTGCTGCCCAACAGTCCGAATTCTCTGTAGATAGTCTCAGCAACAACTCCACTAACTCACTATCGTAGTGAGATGGGAGGAAATATCCCGAAATATCTCCTTGGGTCTCGATAGCGCTTCTGGAGTTTTATATCCCTCTTTATCTCCGTCAATCGTGTTCCGACGAATGTCAAAGCTGATGGATGCCCACGCAACGTAAATACCGACCTTGTCACAATACAGTATCTACACATGTAAAAGTCGAAACAAACTTTTGGGTCTTAGGAACAATACATAATGACATCGTTTACGTTACAATCATTCGGAGTGAGATGAGGTAAGGAGCTGTTAATAACGGTTTTAGAATTTTCCAGGTTAAAAGAAATTAGAATGAAATCCAGTATGAACGCGCTTATAACCTGTAGTTACCTAGCGGGGTGGCTCAGGCGGCAACGCCTGTGGCCCGCATTCGGGAGGTCCGGGGTTCGATTCCCGGTGACCGCCCACTCTAACCACGGTGTTTCTCGTGGTTTTCCTCTGGTCGCCTAGGCGAATGCCGGGATGGTGTATTCTACGGCGATTTTTCCTTTCCTCCATTCCCTCTCTCCCTTTCACGTTTCAGGTGGGTCTTCGGGTCCTGCAGTGCTGGCAGTGTCGGACAGATGGCGTAGTTGCCTGCGCATTGGAAACATTTCTCCCTGCGAACGTCAGGGTACGTTGTCCCGCCCGTTAGGGTCGCTTCGTTGCCCTCTCTCGGGATTCTTCGCCCTCTATTGGTGCGCGGGTGCTCAAATTAGAAATAATAGGGACTTCTGCGCGTCTCTGTGGGCCTGTCTACCTGCGGACCAGCGAACTCCTGCAGCTCCTTTACCTCATCCCTGCCTCTCGGGGGGGCCGCAACCGCAATAGATAAAGCTGGTCGGAGTAGCGAGATGTTCCCCTCCGATACACACATCCTACTTCCTACCTGCAGTTAACTTTGTTTTAAAAGTACGTTTATCGACTTCGTTATGATTGTTAGACGTGTTGAAATTGTGTAGGAAAGCTTCTTTGTCTCTAGTATAGCCATCTAGACAGATACTACAACAGCAAGAGTGTCAAAGACTTCGAAGATCTGCTTGTTAGAAGGGAAGGTTTGTTGTTATCTCTGTTGTAAGTCTTTTTGTTAGTGTTCAGGAATTCTATTTGGTTCAAGCCCTTATTTATGATGGCTTTCGAATTTTGAAAGCGAAAAAGATATAGAAATTTTGCGAAGTTTCCATAACGTGTAGTTCATATACATACAAAGCGTGAATCATTCGTGGTTTAGAAACTGCATGCACTTTAAATTGTATGTGTTTATGAAGAAATTGTATGTGGATATTCATTTAGCTTATTACTCAACAGCTTTCCTACCAGCTAGATAATAGTCGGTGATACATCTCACATAATTAAGTTTTATAGAATAAGGAGCATACAGAATGGACACAAGGGCGACTCCTTCGATCATAATATGAAGCTTAGGCGCAGCGCTGACCGCCAGAGTGAAAGCCAGCAAGCACGAAAGAACATCTGGTTCACTTTAAATTAAATCTAACGTATAAGAAAGAGCTTGGAACAAAAACAATTTATTTATATATTACAAATTGGGCTGCATTGCTTTTATTGGAATCAATATTCTAATATTCTTAGTAATGCATTACCAATTTAACTTACGTTTCCTAACGCTATTAATTGAACGGAATGTTGAAAAGCTAATTTTGGTTACTTTTGCAGTTCCTGAGTACATTAAGCTTCCGTTTCTCCTACTAGCATTCATTATGAAATATGCACAGCGTGGATATTAGAAAATCAAATCAAATGCATAAACGCTCAAAAAGGTCCTTCATTCTACGTTTAATTCTATATATGTGCCTCGGAATTATGGCGAATTCTGCGTGGGCCTTGTTCTTTGCGAATGCAGTTATCGAGCTCAGTATTTCATTTGAGTACGTTGGAATTGAGTTATAAGTGTTCAAAAAAGTCTAAATTCATTTCGCAGGCCTTCCCAAATTTATCGACAATGCTTATTAATCTTCGCGTGCCCTCTCTCTCTCTCTTTTTCTCTCTCTTATGGATCCACGTGTTAACTATTTCATTTAAACTCCTTTGTTATATTTATATTAGCTACAGGTATGTTTCTTTGCCTCCGCATGATACTCAAATCTTTTATTTGATTACTAAAGTTTAGCCTTTTTCGGCGGTCACTTTTATTATTAAACCATTAAGTAATAAGACTCTGTTGGTTTTAATATTGGTATAATAATACCATAGTCGCGTTCTAATATTTTAGTTGCGACAAACATGAATATATCATTATGCTGTACCATTAAGGCGTTTTTGTTAACAAATTTTGAAGCTACAAATCATGGTTCTAGCATGAATGCTCGAAATTAGAGCATTGGAAATTGAGTTTTTGAAAATGTTTTTTTAGAAATTTTCAGAATGTGGCGCTTTTAAAACAGTGGTCGTATTCCATTTGTAAATTTCAGGCTTGAAAAATAGTTAATTATTATGACATCAGTATACATATTCAATCTGATCTTCTAAATTGTGTATAGATCTCAATACACTCGGCTTTCGATTTCTGGGTTACATATGCGGGTTTTTGACTTATCCAACAATATTAAATAACGAAATACTTCCTCCAACAAAAAAGTCAAAAAATTTCAAGACTCTGGCAGAAAACTGTTTTATGTAATGTCGCAAAAAGACTATTGCACTATATATAAGAACAATTCTAATATTTTGGAAAGTCAAATGCCAGCATTTATAACGCTTTTAAGTATGAAATTATTTTTCAAATACTCTATGTGTGCTGAATTTGCCCATTGGCAACAACTAGCTGTACAATGCAATTGTAATAAATTCCTATTTTCAAGCATTTAATTAGTATGTTCCTTCCTGTTACTTTACCCCCCCTCTCTCTCTCTCTCTCATTTACACCTCTCTGAAGGTTTTACAAATGTTATAGGTACAGCGTGAACCTACAAGCGCAAATAAGATGTTCAAGTGTGAAAGTGTTATTCAAATAGGTTGAAATGCTCCCCAGCTAAGTATAATCAGCTAGTTTTTTTGTTTACTTTCTTTGATTTTTCGATACAGACATGTCATTGGAATTACACATTTGGAGAACACATGAATAAAAAAATAAAAAAGCAATATGATGTGATACATTCACATGACTTTCTCTATTCTCTATCTTTATTAGTGTGTATACAAATTATTCTTATTAAAGCTTATTTTTCTATCTACTACATTTTAATCCAAATAAATCTTTCAAAAAAATCTAAATTTCGTTATAGATACAAAGAGAACAGCGATAGTCAATTTTTTAAGAACTGGATGCTATATGCCGGCCTTTAATTTCATGCTGTTTCCATGCAATCGCGAAAAACAACTGAAAATCGATGAAACTTTAAAAGAATGGCAAGTATTAAATAATTCGAACCTTTAATAACGGATATTTCAGAAACGTCTTATGCAACGGAAAAGCTTATTTTAAGTAAATTGTGTTTTAAGGAGATCTACACTTTCTGTATGGTAGTTTTCGTCAATCGCTTAACGTTTACCAGTTATTACAAGATTATACAAAATTGCTTTCGAATGAAGAGAACTTCACATACCATTCCCAGAAAATTTAAGATATGTATTTTATTTGTCATGCAAGTATGTTTAACATGATATTTTAATCAAAACCGTTAGTCATTTTTTAAAAAATCAAAGTTTTCGAAAAATGTTCAATATAAAGGGTAGTTGGAGTGGGGGATTTTGTTGCAAATCTTCGTGTCTCATCTTTGAAAGATACTGACCTAAGTACCAAACGTGATATTTATCCGACTTTTCGTTTTTTGCGTTATGCTATTCAAGACACACACACAAACAGATGGATCTTTTTCTAAAAATGATTTTTTTGGATTCAGGGGGTCTCAAGACATGCATTTCTGCTGAAATCTCGGTATCTGATTTTTGGGTGGAATGCAATACTTATTAATAGGTGGTAGACAAAGCAAAACCAGCTCCGTACTGTAGCTGCCTTTCTGCGAATGGCATAACTCAAAAACAAAATGTCGAATGAATACTAATCTCTGAGATAACTCAAGCATTGTTCAGAGGTTGAAAAAGAAGAGTTTAGTGAAGTTTCCTCCAACCCAAACAACTCTTCAAACAGAAAATGTTTCGGTATTTATAATTTTATCAAAATGATTGTAGGATTTAAAACATCACATGTTTGAGAATACTAAATATTGCAAATAATCGAATGATGTAGAGGTTTCTGTAACTATCTGGAAAAGTCATCTTCATTTTCATCGACCCCTGAGCAAAATTTCCGGTGTTTCACGCCCAATATAGAAGGGGACGCTAAGGACCACAACAGTTAAAGAGCGTCCGTTAAAAAAAACAACTTAATTTTCATTGTATCGTAAAAGACAGAAAAATACACTGGAGGGAAATGCAGAGCTCACTACAACACGTTTATGCCTATAATAACTTTTCCGAAGCCTTAAACGTTTTCCATGTGTTCGTTATTCAATTTAAATATTTCCATGTTAAAGTCACTTTGGTCCACCAACTATGTAACATTCATAAAAATGCAGTTATTGTTATGCATGCGCTTACTATTGACCCAAATCGAGTTGTTTAAAAACTCCGCGTCCGGCATACTTTACTTTTGCGTAATTTAAACTATTTCTAGGAAAATGTTAGTTGATTAAGATAAACGATGAGTTTTGTATGAATATTAAATCATAGGGCTACCTGCTAGTTGGTAATGGGTAGAGAAAGTCGTAGTTTTGTTGTGGTCAAAGAAGGCTTCAGTTTATGGTCATGCTGTGGAAGTAATGACAGGAAAAACTAAGAGGTTTTGACATTTAGTAATCTCTCTGCATTAAGAATGATATATCCGCGAAAATATCTTGTCCCGTGTTCTTTCTTATTGACGAGATAATCAATTAAAAGCAGATCAGCATGTTTTTTTTAATAGAAACCGATTGGCGCCAAGCATGTCGTCTAATATTCAATTCCCCGATGTATAATTAGCTATAATTGCCAAGTATCCCCTATGTTTGGTGCTAATAGGATTTAACTATATAAGGCAGACTCATAACTTATCATCTGATCTATGTTTTATTTCCTATTGACCTTGCAAACAAATTCTTTTACCAGTCAGTACTGCATCCAGTTTGTTGATATTTTTCAATCCCTGTGTGTAGAAACGGGGTCTGTTGGATGTAATTTTGCATTTAAAGATTGCTAACCATTGGAATTTGCTGCAGTGGTTGTCAGGTTCCTGGCGCCAGAAACAGACAGGATGTCGTTCTGTGACTTGGAGTTATGCTAAACATAGTGCTTATTAATGCAAGAATTCCCGGTTCTGCAACTTTAACAAATCATGACATAAATACTTTATCGATTTCGATTTGTTTCCAGCTCATGCTGGTACTTGAGAGCAAACAGGAGATTGGTGTAAAAGGCTGGAAATTAAGATCAATAAATTTAGTTTTGAGATCCTCTAAATTTAGAATTTTCTTGCAGAAATAAATATAACTAAAAGATTGACAACAATTATGTTTGCAAAACACAACATATCCTTAAGGACAGCAAAATTAAAAAACTATTTAAAATACATTTGAAAATCAACGGAGAAAAGCTGGAGAAAACTTCCGAACATGAGCATATCAGCAATTTTATTTGGATATGAAATTTTAAGAGATGGGATTAATTTTTTGGAAAATACTCACGAGGAACATTTACTTGAAGATTTGATAATAAAGGGGATGAGGAATGCGAGTCATGAAACAATCGGAAATGCGCCTTGACCCTTCTTGCTTTTTGAAAGGGATTACCGCCGTACTGCAGTTACCAACCAATACCAAAGCATGACAGAGAGACCTAGAGAGGATGAGTATTCTGTTCCTCTTTCTACAAAATTAGTGAATTTACCTGCTAAAGTCCTAAAATAAACCAGTATTTTGCAAGCAATGTCCCCTTCCTACAACTTAACTATTACAACGTCTTTGAATCAAACCAGTCTCATGATATCAAGACTTTATATTCATTGCAGTATGAAAAAAACGTTATGGTAAAATAGATAATTTTAGGCTCAAGCCTCAAAACAGGTCTCAATGGTCAAAATAGGCATTTTAGACACTACAAAACTCCTTCCATACATTTATATTTTTATTAAAACATGAAGTTATTTAACTAGCTTTAGTTTATTTACACATATAAAATTATATATTTAGTTTAAAATCCGAGGTCTGTTGATCATGAGCCTTTGAGCGTAACTTATCAACAGGAGTTAATTAATGCATCCAGCCTGAAGAACAGCTCGGGTAGTGTTGAAGTTTGCAAGGATGTGGGGGTGGTTATGCCGTCCGGATGCATTCTGCCAAGAGAGTGAATGACACTGGTACACTTGCGTGTAGGACATGACAATATGGGCTACCTTGCAACATTAAAATTATGCCCTCCGCCAACACTACCTCCTTCCATAAACTAAACCCCTACCTGCTTGGAAAGGCACCCACATCCCCTATAAACAGGCAGCACAAATCTACACTGCTTACTGAGCAAGAAGCATTTCATAAACGTAAGCATTGGGAGCTAGCAAATGTTAGTGATGAGGCGAACAGCGTTCCTATCATGTATTTTAAGCTAATGTAATGTATTGGTTACACACCACAAGGAACATAATACATATAATACCAAGCCTAAAAACACATTTTAATTGATTATAGTAAGTAGAGGAAGTAATATATTCACCCTTAAAGGTCAATCTCGAGATTTCACCAGAAATAGACGTATTGTGGTCCTCTGAACAAAAAAGGAAAAGAAAAAAATCACAAAAAGGTCCGCACGTGCGGAGCATAAGCAAAAAACGAAATGTAAGATAAATACCAAACCTAGTATTTAAGCTCTGCATCTTCCGAAACTGCGACACGAAAATTTTTAAGAAAATACCTCACACCTAACTACGTTTAAAAGAAAATGTATATAATTTGCCGTTATTTTGGATTTTCTCAAAATGGATCTAACGTTTTTTATTAAAATGTTAACGATATTTGACTGATTAATAAAATGCATATCTAAAATGTTCTGCGTATGGCCTCCTCGTAATTCTGAACTCTTAATTCTATCGATTTCTTTACATATACAGAATGTAACAAAAATGTGCGGCACAAATTGCAGGACACATTCCTCACACGTAGACGAAGAAATGTTATATGAACATGGGTCTGAAAACGCTTTGTTCCCATGTTACAACTCATTAATCATGGGAAACACGCAAGAATAGAACGTACCAGCATACCACATGCAACTCTTTCTCATAGGAGATGTTTAATATGCCCTCCGTGAGCATTGATACATGGATGAACCCGCCGTCGTAGTGAATCCAGGATGCGCTGATATATCCCTGGAGTATTGCGTATGGTTTCGCAGTCTTCCATAATACGGGCACGGAGACTCTGAACGTCTGGTACTGAGGTTCGATACACAAGAGCTTTCAAATGCCCCCACAAATAAAAGTTCAGTGTCTTTAGGTCCGAGGAGCGCGGAGGTCAGGCAATTGGTTCACCTCTACCTATCCATCTGTCACCGAATCTGTTATTTAGAAGCCGACGGACGTTAACACTAAAATTAGGAGGTGCTCCATCGTGCATGAAGTACATGTTTTGTCGCAAAGCTAAAGGAACATCTGCTAACAGATCAGGTAGAATATTCTCTACGAAATTATGGTAACTTTGTCCGTTGAGCCTGGGTGAGGCCCTATCAGTCACCAACAATGCCGGCCCAAACAATGACAGAAAATCTTTGTTGATGACTTGCTTCAACAGTTGCATGAGGATTGATCAGCCCATACATGCCGATTGCGATAATTTACAATCTGATCTCGTTGAAACGACGCCTCATCTGTGAACAGCACCTTTGTACTAAAATTAGGGATGACACTTTGTTGCATAAGCCATTCGCAGCAGCCTGCTGATAGTGCATGCACACGCTGTAAATGGTATGAATACACCGGACCTCGTGTAACACTCGCCAAACAGTCATGTGGTCAACATTAATTGTTGCAACTACTTATCTTGTACTGACACATGGGTCGTCGTCAACTGCCTGAAGAATTGCCGCCTCCCGTTGCGAGGTCCTTGTAAGCGGCCTCCCCCGGTTGCGAGTATCAGGCTGAAATGCCCCATGTTCCGTAAGACGACGATCAATAGCTTCAAACATTTTCCAATCGGGGCACCTTCGTCATGGAAATCTCTCCCGATATAAACGTTGAGCGCAAGTACCATTGCCGTCCGCTAATCCATACATCAAATGGGCATCTGCCATCTCTGCATTTATGTACACTGCCATTGCACCATCCAAGTCTGTGATCAACTCTACGTGTGCTTGCCAAGGTCGTATTGCTTACTGGAACGGTTGATGTCGCCTGTAAACAAGCAATGACGTAAGTCGCATAGCAACATGGACATGTAAAATAAAGCACTGGCTGTGCACCTACGGTAATGACAACGTAACCAGACTAACCAAGAGTGCATGTTCCCCATTATTCTAATGTTCTGTTCGTGTGTGTTTCCCATGATTAATGAGTTGGAGAAAATGAGTTGTAACATGGAAACAAAGCGTTCCAGACCCATGTTCATAACATAATTTCTTCGTCTAGTGTGAAGAATGTGTCCTGCAATTTTTACCGTACATTTTTGTTACATCCTGTATAGTAAACCAAAAGAGAGTGACCAAATGTTAAATACTACACAAAAATGAAGATTTGTTAAAACATGCAATTTATCTCTAATACATTTTAATGGCATTAACCATTTACAAGATACGAGTAATGCGTTGCTAAGTCGCCATTCTTTTATTTCTCGTGATGCTATGCAAAGAATATAAAATTTCAAAGCGAGCATATAGCGACCCCTTTTGAAAGATTTGACTATCGCTTCAGCCTTTCGTAGGCCCATTGAGCGAAATGCGTAATGCAACCACTTCTGCAATCACTTGTCTCGATTAACAAGAAGTTGATAGAAAAATAAGGTTTTGCAAGAATGATGTGCAAAGATATATAAAGGCAAACGATGCTGGGTAGAGAAAGTAATCTGAATGCAAAAATCAGACTTTTCAAATAAAACTCACTTCCATCAACCTTAAATTAACTTTTCTCAATGTTTAAGCAGATATCCATAGGCGCCTTTACAATTCCTTACAGGCATGTCTAAACAAGAAATGCACATACAATACCGAGTAAGACACCTAGTGTATTACATTGTAGAATATCATTAATGGATGCAAACTGCAATTTCAAATTCAAATATACAGAGTGATTTATGAAGAACTGACACGTCTCTTTCTTTAATTATTGTATTCGAAATTCACTCAATCCCCCAATTTTAGCACCAAATTAAGCAGAATGTTCTGGAGTTTCCATTGCCTGTCACTAGATGCGCAGTGTTCATGTTTTATTCTAATTGTTAGTTTTATTGTCGGCAACTGTTTCTGAAATTTTGTTCTAGTCAACGTGAAAATGGAGTACACATTAAATGAAAGATTCTTCTTGTAAAGCAATACTGGATTACGAATTCAATTACAGCTACTCAAAAGGCATATGGGCATACCAGAGAGAATTTGGTGTTCGGAATCCTCCCCAAAGAAACACAATACTGGGCCTGGTAAACAAATTAGAAACACTCTGGTGAGTGAAAAAGGCAAAACTCGTTCATCTAGGCTTCCCGCAGTAGTTGTTGACGTAAGAGCACGACTGGATCAGTCACCCAAAAACTCATTAAGACGTTTGTCGCAGGAAACAGGGTACAGCTGCTCAATGTGTCAGAGAGCTGTGAAAAGTGCAGGCCTAAAGCCATATAGGATTAGATTGTCCATCAGATACAAGAACCAGATAAGGATAGACGACTGAATTATTGTCGTTGGTTTCAGGCGTTCAGTGTGCAAAATCCTACCATACTGTCCATCACATGGTTCAGAGATGAAGCATGGTTCCATTTATCCGGCTATGTGAACTCAAATAACTCACGCTATTGGGCCAGCAAAAATCCACGTTATTCATGAAGCACCTATGCGCCCGATTAAAATTTGAGTTTGGTGCACAATATCCGCACAGAGAATAGTGGGACCAATTTTTTTTAAACAATGTGAACACTGCAGAGTACCGATGGATTTTCATGGAGTTTGCTGAGCAACTAGACGATGTAGAGCTGAGTCAAGGATATTTTCAGCAGGACGGCGCTACATGCCATAAATCAAATGAATCCATGGCACTAATTGCAAATTTCTTTGAACGACTGGATAATTTCCAAGAACCTGTGGCCACCGGGATCTCCGAATTTGACATCGCCGGACTTCTTTTCTATGGGGTTACTTAAAAGACAGGGTTTATGCCACATTCCCCAGACATTGGACGATCTGAAGCACATTACACAGGAGATTCAAGCTATTGACAACAGAGTCCAACGAGTGGCCAGTAACATAGAACGACGTGTTGAGTTGTGCCTTATGCAGGATGGAGGACATTTTCAATATTTGCTATAGAGGTAAATAATCTCCCAAAATTACTCTGCATAATTACTCTGCATTGTCGCTAGCATAACTCGTTTTGAAACAATTAAAGAAACAAATGTGTCAGTTCTTCATTAAATCATCCTGTATATCAATAATGCTGTAATAACACTGCAATTTTAAATTACGTATGCATCAATAGTGCTGCAATAATACTGCAATTACAAATTACATATACATCAATAA
This sequence comes from Deroplatys truncata, assembly GCA_030765065.1. Taxonomy (NCBI): domain Eukaryota; kingdom Metazoa; phylum Arthropoda; class Insecta; order Mantodea; family Mantidae; genus Deroplatys; species Deroplatys truncata. The sequence goes on along the minus strand of CM060983.1, from coordinate 64,511,515 downwards.
AACACAAGCCTTGCTTTGATAATATAAATCTCATTTAAGAGTCCCAAATCAAGCAGCAATGCGAGCCAGATTACTAAGTTTTCCAGCATTTGCCACTAAAGACGAAGAATATTGGACCCTAAAACGAAAGCAGGAATGCGCTCTAGTTCCGTCACCAGATAAAAATATCGCCCCGCTCATAAATCAGCCATCAGACCAAGAAACTGTCGCAGCGAACAAATAAATGTCTCCACCTAGGTTCAAGGGCGTGTGTCAGTTGATCCACGTGATATGCTAATGGTAAATAGATTATTTTAACAGATATCACCTAACCTATAATCTAGTTTTTGTGTTCGGGAACATTCGCATATATTTCTGGCAACATGCTGCTCTTTTGTTTCTCTTTGTTTTATTTCTGTCTTTATGCCAGGGTCCTTTGTTGCTTTAGCTTTCTTCTTACTTTACTACTTACCTATACTAAGCAGAGGAAGTATTGCATTCCATAAAAAAATCTGATGTGTTACACTCACATGACTTTCTCTACTCTTGTACAAACTATTTTTACAAACCCTTATTTTCCATATGCTTCACGTTATTCGAGATATCGAGATGTTAATCTTATTGCTAATTTTCTTGTAGATGCAAGGGGAATTACTAGGCTTTAAGCGATAGTCAAATATTTTAAGAGCTGGTTACTATGTGGAGCATTCCATTCTCTTTGCATTACCAGGACAAAAAAAATGAATAACGAATTCCCATTTGAGAAAAAGTATAAGTATTGGAAAATTTAAGGAAATAACAAGCAATATCTTTAAAATGGGTCACTCAACAAAAAAATTGTATATGACATTGTGTATTTTAACGCGATCTGCAGTTTTTGTGTTGTAAAATTTTGTCTATCTCTTATGGTTTACCAGTTATGCAAACGTCGTTCACAATGAAGAACACTTTCAGAGACATTCCCAGAAAATTCAAGATATACATTTTATTTGTCATGAAAGTATCTTAAATATATGATATTTTAATCAAAATCGTTAGAGCCATTTTTGAGAAAATTAGAATTTTCGAAAAATGTTCCATGTAAAGGGTAATCTGGGGTGGGGGGATTTTCTTGAAAACCTTCGTGTTGCATCTCTGGAAGATACTGAACCTAAATACCAGGTTTGGTGTTTATCCGACTGTTCGTTTCTGAGATACGCTGTTCACAGACACACACACGCAGACACACACGGACATGTTTCCAAAAATGCTTGTTTTGGATTCAGGGGGTCTCAAAACATGTATTTCCGGTGAAATTTCGGTATCGAATTTTTGGGTGGAATACAATACTTACCCTACTTACTTTACGTAGTAGAGAAAGTAGTTAGTTATGGAGATTTCACCGAAAATACACCTTTTGAGCTCTCCTGAATGATGAATAAGTAAATAAATAAAATAAAGCATTTTCAAAAAACGTTCCACGTGTCTGTGAACACATAACTAAATAAACGAAAAGTTGGTTAAATACCAAACTTGGTATTTAAATTCAGTATGTTCTAAGAATTCGACACGAAGATTTTAAAGAAAATCCGCTATCCCAACTACTCTTTACGTAAAATGTTTGTTATCTCCTATTTTATCAATAACGGCTTTAACAATTGTGGTTAAAATACCATTTTAAGAATTCACATGACAAATAACAGTATATGTATCTTGAATTTTCTGAGAATAGCTTGTGAAGTTCTCTTCATTCTGAATGACTGTTGTAAAGCGTAAGGGATGCTCAAAATTTCGCTACATAATAAACGTAGATCTCTTTAAAGAGTCGTCCTCTGTGGTGTAGTAGTTACCATGCTAGTCGGTGGTCCCGTGTCGTAGATTTACGGCTTAAAAGAATCTCAATCCTGATAAAGAGGCTCTTACCCCTTTACAACTGTATTACTTTCTCTACTACGTATAGTAGTATTGTATTCCACCTAAAAATTCGATGCCAGATTTCACCAGAAATACATGTTTTTAGGCCTCCTGAATAAAATAAGCATTTTTAGAAAAACGTGTGTGGGGGGGGGGGGTGCGAGCGTGCTCAAAAACGAAAACTCGGTTAAATACGAAACTTAGTATTTGAGTTCAGGACCTTCCGAGGATGCAACATGAAGATTTTGAAAAAAATTCTCCACTCCAAATTATCTTTACATGGAAAAATTTTCGTTACTTTTGATTTCCTCAAAAATGGCTCTAACGATTTTGCTTAAAAAACCATATTTTTAAGCTATTTTTATGAATAATAAGATCTATATATTGAATTTTCGGGAATAGCCTCTGAAGTTTTCTTTATTCTGGGCCATTTTTATTTAATTGTTATATCGTAAAAAATCTTGCTATACAAAAATGCAGATTTCGTCAAGCGCACGATTTATGTTAAATAAAAATATTTGTGGTGTTAATCGTTTTCGAGACATTCTTTGTTATAGGTTTGAATTTTCAGATACGTTATACTCTTCTCAACTGCAAATGGCTTTTCTTCTTCTTCCAAAGAGAAGAGGATTTAAATCCATCACATAGCGACCGACTTTGAAAAGATTTTGTATCGCTTTAGCTTATTATATTCTTATACCTACAACGAAATGACTAAATGAGTGATGCTTTATCTGTATTAACAAGAAATAGAAAATTAGTCTTTTGTAACAATAGTTTGTAGAACAGAGAGAAGAGAAAACCATGTGAATGCAACACATAAGACGTTTTATTTTTAAAACCATTGTTAAAAACTCCCTATGCAACTTCACGCAAGTTTTTTTACACTATAACATCTTCGGGACAGTTAAGATGCATATCTTTAAAACAGAAGAAATAATATTAATAGGATAACTTTGTGATAGCTTCGCTAATGTTTAATTTATTACACCTGAAGCAAATAACAGATTTAGGTTTTTAGAACCATAACACACCAAAAAGTTAGTAACCAAAAGCACCTTAGATCTTAAGATAAGATTTCATGGTTGAGATCATAATTCAATAGCCATTACAAAATGCACACAACCATTACATTGATGGCCTGTTTCCTAGAATATGCAAAGGAGCATACGGGCGTGCCTGCTTGTTTCATCCGATATAAAACCTGTTTGCAGGTGTTTGAGTTGCAGTCATGCCTTTGACCATGGGTGGCAATGCTATTTCAGAATAATCGGGGGAAAATTAAATATCTTGTCAATTGCCTCGAATTAATCGTTAAGGTTGGAGAGATAAATGATAATAGCTGTGATTGAGAGACTGACGGCTTTCCAGCGATTTGGGCGTGATAAAATTCTCCGTACTATAACAACTATCTCTACAGAATTATGCATTTTTATGTTTACAGAAGCAGTAATTTCTCCATTTCATGAATCCTCCCACAGAAAGAACGAAAGAAACAAAGAAAGAAAAGAAAAAATCTTAATGTTTTACATTCACATGACTTTCTCTACCCTCCATCTCTTATTAGTGGATATACAAATTATTATTCTTACGAAAGTTTATTTTCCTGTCTTTCCCAGGAACTTTCCCAGAATCATTAAAGAAAGTAATTGTAAGATCTCTATATAAACAAAAAGGAACTTAAATGAATATGGAAAATTATAGACCAGTTACTTTATGTTCTACCGTTTCAAAACTAATTGAGGGTGTATTCTTAAAGCAATTACAGACATACTTTAAAAAATTAAATATAATATCGAAATGGCAGAATGGATTCCAAGAGAAAAAATCAACAATAAAGGCAATAAATGAAGTAAATAGTGCTATAATCAATGCATTAAATATCCATTAACGAGTAATAGCTATTTTTGTTTAGATTTATCAAAAGCTTTTGATTGTGCAAACATAGACTTACTTATAAAGAAATTAGAAACACAAGGGGTTCGAGGATTAGCACAAAATTGGATAGAATCATATTTGAAAAATAGAACACAGTGTGTGGAACTAAATCATAGAAATACAGTGGTACAGTAAACAAAGTCAAATCAATTTTTCAAATGGTGAAGCAAGGTGTTCTACAAGGTTCTAAGTTAGGGCCATTTTTGTTTTTAGTTTACGTGAATGATATATTTGAAGCAATACAAAGAAATGGAGGTATTGCAATTGGGTATGCTGATGATATGACTATAATAATTATGGATAAAACAGCAACAGGATTGGAAGCTAAAGCTAAGACATTAATCGAAATAATACAACAGCATTATTTAAATTTAAATATGATATTAAACACCCAAAAAACAGCTTGGATAAATTTTGAAATATGTAAATGCAGTAAAAATGATATAAAATTGAAATAGATGGAGAAAAATACCAGAAATAAAACATACAAAATTCCTAGGGGTAATAATAGATAAACATTTGAATTGGAAATCATATATAGCGCATATAGCCAAAAAAATAAACAAAGGCATTTTTATATTCAATCGAATGAGACAAAACATGGACAGTGAGACATTAAAACAGGTATACTATGCATTTATATATGCACACACAAAGTATGGGATCACGGTATGGGGTAATATTACAGCAACTAAAGTAAAAAGGATATTTAAATTACAAAAAACGGCAATTAGAAAAATTGCAAAAATAAATAGTAGACAGGCGTGCAGATTGAATTTCAAACAATACGGTATTTTAACTGTTCCTTGCCTCTATATATATGAAACGATAAAGATTATTTTACAGGAAATAGACGAACCAAGAAATAAAGATATCCACATGCATAATTTAAGAAACAATGAGGATTACTTCAGAACTGTATATAGGGGTACATTAAACAACCATAGTATTAGAGTATGGGAAAGGAGCTGTACAATAAGCTTCCTGAAGAAATAAAAGCAATTAATAGAATTAGAGGAATTCAAGTGTGGAGTTGTATAGGAGTAGATAAAGATTGTATATATGTAAATTTATTGTATTACATTATATCAAACAGTTGACGTGTCCCTAAATGATGTATTTAAAGGACGAATAAAAGTATCTTATCTTATCTACTTCATTTTAATGCGGTAAAACCTTTCCAGAGATAGCTGCATTACCCAGTCATTACAGATACAAAGGGAATAGCGCTAGTCAACTGTTTTACAACTGGACAAAATATCATGGCTTTAAATTTCATACTCTTTCCATAACATCGCGAAAAACAAACGCAAATCGACAAGACTTAATAAGAATGTCCAAGTATTGAAAAATTCGAACCATTAATAACAAAAAACGGCTAATACCGCGAAGACGTTATTAGAAATAAGTCGTGTGTTTTAAATAGATCTACGTATTTGTATAGTGCGTTTTCGTTTATCGCTTAGCGTTTACCAGTTACACAAGATTATACAAAATTCCCTCCAGATGAAGATGACTTCACAGGCCATTACGAGAAAATTCAAGATATACGTTTTGTCATCTAAATATCTTTAGTATATGGTGTTTTAATCAAAATCGTTAGCCATTTTTCAGAAAATCAAAAATTTATTAAAATGTTCCATGTTCCCCTTAGGGTGGAGGAATTTTCTCAAAAAGTTTCCTGTAGCATCATTAGAAGGTAGTGAACTTAAATACTAGTTTGGTATATTATCAAACTTTTTTAATTATGCTGTTCACAGACATGCACACACACAGACACACACGCGAACCTTTTTTCTAAAAATCTAATGCGATACAATCACATGACTTTCTCTACCCTCTATTTTTGCAGCGGATATGCAAACCCTTCTTACTAAAGCTTAATTTTCTGTTTACTTCATTTTATCCAAATAAACCATTGCAGAAATAGCTACATTACACATTACGTTATAGATACAAAAGGAACAGCGATATTCTTAAAGTTGCATATTGTTTCCATGCAATCGCGAGAAACAATTGAATGTTGAAAGGACATTAAAGAAAATGACCAAGTAATGAAAAATTCCAACCATTAATAGTGCATATTTCGGAAATGGCTGATGCCAATAAAAAGTTATTTGGAATAAATTGTATGTTCTAAAGAGATCTACATTTCTGTGAAGTAGGTTTTCGTCTATCGCTTACGTTTACTAATTATACAATATTACACAAAATTCCTTCCGAATTAAGAGAACTTCAAAGGATATTCCCAGAAAATTCAGGATATACATTTTATTTGTCATGTAAATATTTTAACATAGTTATTTCAATCAAAATCTTTAGAGTCATTCTTTAGAAAATCAAACATTTCGCGGGTTTAAACCCGGCGGAGGGCGATGCATTTTTTTCGGGCGTAAAAATCCTTAACATGGTTCTTTCGGAAGGGAAGCAAAGCCGGTGGTCCCGGTCGTAGATTTACGGCACGCCAAAGAACCTCAAAGCTGATAAAGAGGCCTCTGAACAAAATTACCGGTCTTTCATCCCAATATAGAATGGGACGCTAAGGGCCACAGCAGTTATAGGGTGTCCATAAATAAAACTCAATTTAATTTTAAACATTTCGAAAAGTGTTCCATGTAAAGGGTAGTTTGGGGTGGGGGATTTTCTTTAAAATCTTCACGTCGCATCTTCAAAAGGTACTGAACTAAACTACCAAGTTTGATGTTTATCCAACTTTTCGTTTTTGAGTTATGTTGTTTACACACACGCGGACCTTTTTCTAAAAATGCTCTTTTGGATTCAGGGTGCCTCAAAACATGTATTATTTCCGGTGAAATATCGGCATTGAATTTTTGGGTGAATACAATACTTTCTCTACCTACTATGTACGCGATAGAGAAAGTAAGAAGTAAGTGAACGTATGCATAATTAAATTTATGGCGCTTTTATTTTGTAGTGCAAATAATGCAGTAGTAATGATAAACTGTAGTACTGTCCACTTTGGCGGCATACTGTGTATAATAATAATATAGCATTACCAAGGAGGGCGATAATAGTCTTATTTAACTGCGCTTTTTGACTAGCATGGAAATGCCAGTGTCATTATGTAATAATAATAATAATAATAATAATAATTATAATGTATAATAATTACAAGAATAATAATAAAAAGAGGAGATAGGAAGAAATGTAGATCTCGATAGTGGTGTTCTCAAAATCGACAACCAATTTTGACAATTCTTTCACCATTGCAAAGAACCATTCCTTCTAACAGACATGGGGCTATTAAACACCTAATTTCAATTCATAAATTACTAAAATACTAAAACGTATTTCAAGTCTTCTTTGAGAATGCCATGAATTAGAAAATAGTTTATGTACTCCGCAGAGTATAAAAACAAATGTCGGTTACAGTTTATTCCAAGTAATATGCATAGATAGCTATGGTAAGCACCTGAGCATACATAAACATCGACAGTCCAGCCTGTTTAAAGCGGCACGAATCTATAATATATTTATTTCTTTAATTGCCATTTATCAAATACTGCAGAAAATGTAATGTAATGAAACAATGTCAAAATCAGAATAACCTTTACTCAAATTCTATAAATGTATGCATGAAGTTTCTGGGTGCCAGAACCTTCTAATAACTCTCAATAACCCCCTTTACAAATAGATTAACCTGGTGGCCTGGTAGTGCGGAATCTTCATGTTCACCAGCTTGACCTTTATTTCACTGAGTATGTTAAGGGTTTCTGTGTTATGTGAAAACTACCGTGCGTTCGTAGATCGGCCGGACCGTTCCGCGGCGGCATTGGACTGGGTGAGGAGTGGCGCGCCTGCCGCCAGAGAGTAGCGTTATAGCTATCTCACTTTTAAGGTTCTTCACTGATGAAGCGTGGTTTTATCATTTCACTTTTCTACTCAGAACATACTGGGCTACCGAAAATCCCTATATTATTTATGAAGTTCCGCACCACGCTGCAAAAGTTGGGGTTTGTTGCGCAGTGAATACGGTAGAATTATCGGTCCTATATTTTCACACGTTTATGTAAATTCAATTTTAATTAATTTTGTCCGCAACTAACAAGAAATGAAAGACTGTGTATCTGATTTCAGCAGGATTCAGCTACAGTGCACACTACTGCGAATTCTACGCATGAATTGCGAAGTGTGCATGGTGACAGAATAATTAGTCGAGGTTTGTGGCCACCTCGTACCTCTGGCCTATCTCCATGCGATTTTTATTTATGGGGAACGTTAAAGAATAAAGTGTACACATCAAATCTGCACACGTTACAAGAATTGAAGGACAACATCACGAGAGAAATACAGGCAATCAGGCAACATGAACTTTTGCGAGTAAACCAGAATTGTTTTCGGAGATATAGGGAATGTATTCGCGTTGAAGGTCATAAATTTCAACATATGTTGTGATTCAGGTAAGCCTAATGTAAGTTAGTAGAGTAGTTAGTGTTCCGTACCCATGACTTGCCGGTCGTTTACGTGTAACGCGCGCCAATCCTCACCAGTCCAATGCCGCCGCGGAACGGTCCGGCCGCTCTACGAACACACTGTTTGCCCTTTTATGTTATTACATAACTATTGGGACAAAACTAAGGTAAAAAGGTTTAAAATGTCACTTCTGTAATTATCTAAAAGATTACTCCACCATTACAACCGATGACTGTTCCAATGCCAGAGAGTACTTACAGGCTATACAGAATTTCTAGAACATGGAAGATTGTTGGGGAGAGACTAAGGAAGTCAGATGTTTCACATCCTTTTGCGTAAATATCGAGATTTTTCATCCGTTATTAGAAATAGAACAGGGTTATACGAAATTACAATTATAACGAGGTAAAGATCTAGAACACTGTACAATAATGTCATAAATAACGGGGGGAGGTTTGTGAAATTAATTAAAACGTCACTAGAGTTTTAAAAGTTACCAGCACAACTCGGGTAAGTCATCTACTACTCACTATATGGCAAAAATGTTTCCCACAGAAACCATTTCCGAAAACAGCTCTTGTTCCTAGAAATTGTCCACAATTATAAGGAGTACAGAGTGAAATGTTAAGCATCGTTGCTTTGTTTTTCACAAACCCATTCAAAGGACAGGTATTTTATATCATTACAAGAATATCGCCTGCATTTTAAACAGTTGAACGTTAATTCGACCTCCATTGTGCACACAACTAAGTGCATCTTACCGTAATGTTATCAAATTAAACAATTTCTGGCAAATATTTATAACAAAAGTCTTATGTGTCATACACACGCGACTAGCCCTATATATTACAACTTAGCTTAACCCATTATCTTTTATAGTATTCATATAGAAGGTAAAGGTAAAATGTACGTATCACGGAGGGCGGAACCGGGGCAGAGCACCGCATGCACATATACAGAGAGAGCCCAAAACTACGAACCGGCTGCGCGGTGTTTTTCCTGTCCGCGTCCTCGGCGCTCGTTGACGTCTGCCGCTATCATAGAAAGGCGCGGATGAAACCATAAAACATTTTAGAACTACTTTTAAAGGCTTTACTTACCAACTTTATGAAAGGAGATGCTGAAACTGGCCACCGTGGTTGTCCATACGTTTTTGGCACCTCTTTAGGAAACTCTCCATCACTCGCCGTAGTTCCTGGCAGATATTTTGTTTTAATTCTTCCAGGGTGTGTGGGTTTGTCTTGTACATTTTAAGTTACCCCAGGGACAGAAATCGCAGGGGGGTTAGATCGGGGAAACGAGGGGGCCACAAATCTCTACTGATAATTCTGTCCTCAAATACCTACACTTTCAATTGTTCTCATCGAAATATTGGCCGTATGAGCTGTTGCAGATTCTTGCTGGAAAAAAGGCAAAATCACGCTCCCTGTCTGTTAATTCTCTAAAAACAGGGCGCAAAATTGTATGCACGGGCTTCAACTATTGACTCGAAAAAATTGGCCCTGCGATTGGCACCCCTCTAACCCCTTGCGATTTCTATCTCTGGGGTAACTTAAAACAAAGTGTACAAGAAAAACCCACACACCCTGGAAGAATTAAAACAAAATATCCGCCAAGAAATTGCCAGCATTTCTCAACGTGAACTACGGCAATTGATGGATAGTTTCCTAAAGAGCTGCCAAAAATGTATGGATAACGGCGGTGGCCGGTTTCAGCATCTTCTTTCATACAGTTGGTAAGTAAAGCCTTTAAAAGTAGTTTTAAAAATGTTGTATGATTTCATCCGCACCTTTCTATGATAGCGGCAGACGGCAACGAGCGCCGAGGACACGGACAGGAAAAACAGCGTGCAGCCGGTTCGTAGATTTTTGGCTCTGTCTGTAGAAGGTTGTTCTTCTATTCGTGTTGACGTTATTCCCGGTACCTACATTCTTGTCTGGAAATGATTTCAAATTAAGCAATAAGTACTTGGGTACAATATGTAACACGCGGGATAATGTTTCAATGTTCATGGAGGAATAAAGCTTTGCGAATGAAAATTAAAAACAAGATGATTAGAATTTTCAAGCAATTTCCATTAGATGACGTACTTTTATTTGGGAGTATATAATCACAGAATATTTCAAAACAGCTTACTCTACGAATATCTTCTATTTTAATAAAAATCGTTAAAACGAACATTTTTCCATATAAAGAGTAGTTTGGGCTGGGAGAATTTTTGAAAATCATTGGATTTCTCGGGATTTGAGTAATGCTGCTCTCTCTCTCTCTCACACACTCTCTCTCTCTCACTCACTCACTCATCACACACAAAACACACATACACACACAAAGACCTTTTCCCAAAAATATTTTTGTGGGTTTAGTAAACCTCAAAGCGTGCATTTCCGATGAAATCTGGGTTTCGAATTTTTGCATGGAATACACTACTACTGCTGCTTACTGAGAGAGAGAGAGAGAGGGGGGGGAGGCAATTTGATTTTGTATTAGTAACTCGTAGAATAGGTAACTACGAAAGTGAATAAAACTGTGTAGATAAAATGGTGAGTTTATTACACATCAGAGTTCTGTGGTAGCGTGAAAAGCAATTGAAATCAATTAAAGGATAATAATTTACATTGACATGTTACAAATGCAACCAATAAAACTACTTTAAATAATCTTTCTGTTCATTTGGTAATGCTTATTCAATTAACACACCGATAGCAAGTAGCTAATCTGCAACCTTGTTGTAATCATAAATACAATTATGTAGATAATAAGATTGATTAGTACATAAAAACGATGCAGTAATGTCAACCATTGGTCTACTCGTATAATCCTATGCGCAAAACAAAGGCAAAAAAGCAAGAACTTGCTGGTATCTGACTCAAACATGATAAAAAATATCTGACATGTAGCAGTTGCGCAACTTTCCTTACCCTTCATTACAATTTATTCTTTAAAACACTTATTTGTTTTCCTCTTGTTTCCTTATCAACTTGATGAACATGCCAGGAATTGATGTAACTAGGAAGTACCTTATTAATAAACCTTCGTAGATTTAACTGTCTTATAAAAATCGTATAAAGTCAATAATTATAATAATAATAAAGCCAAATAAAATATATAATAAAATATTTAAAATCAGTGCATGTATTAAAAGGAAAAGCATTGGGAGAATTGTTGACTGTTAAAAGCGACAGAAAGACCAGACAGGCACAGGTATAAAGGGTAAAACCGCTGAAGCCAGTTTCCCCTGGAAATAATGGGTGCAGATGCACTGGCCAGGAAGTGAAGGTCACTAGAAGCTTCATGACGCTCAGTTTGTTGCGAAATTTTTAAGGGGAGAGAGGGGAAGTTAGGAGTTGTTTTCTTGTATCGCACGTTGATGAGGATACTCTCGCTGGGGCACTCTTGGAGTGCGGAACAACCGCCTCGTCGAGTTCCGAAGACTCGGTGCGAACTTGCAAGAGGGTCGAACGATCAGATGTAATTGATAATCTTCGGTCTTGGAAAAGACACAGTAACATCGTAAGAATTTAAAAGTGATCGGCAAATCTTTGTCTTATTTTAATGGTGAATAAAAGTGTTCCAAGAAAGCGTTCGTGTTTCTATGTACACCACTCACGCAAACCCAGTGATTAAAGTCTCATGCTCGAGCAGCCGTGGCAAAGTATAAAAAAAGAACTAGGAGGAGAAAAACAGCAATCGTGAGGCAAAGGTATTGCTGCATTGTTGGAGGACGTGCGTGTCTGCGTCAAAATTTGTGTCTCTGAACGGTATGAAATTAACTAATTAATCCTAAGTCACACACAACATATGTAAACAACAATATAAAATGTATATAAGTATGAAGGAATAACTTCAAGTTACGATCTCTTGCAAAGGAAAACACAAACAATGAGCAATCGCAAATTTTCAAACATATTTCCTCAGATTATGCATTTATACTCTGAAAAAATGTAATCACACTGCTTGGAATATTTCGATGATCACTAACACTACGAAAAGAAAACATATTTCACAAACCTTTTGTGTGTTAACAAACTCTAGATAACTTTTTCTTTCTCTAACACTATATAGTAGGTAGAGAAGGTATTGCATTCTGCCCAAAAATTCCAAACCGAGATTTCTCAATAGCATTGGTGTTCAATTGTTTTTAAGGTTAATGCTGGATTTATATTTTCATCAATTAAACATAAAATATGTGTTTTGAGGCCCCTTTAATCTAAAACAAACATTTTTAGAAAAAGGTCCGCGCGCGTGCGTGTGTGTGTGCATGTGTGCCTTTGTCTGTCTGTCAGTTTGTCTTTATGTGTGAACAGCATAACTCAAAAGCGAAAAGTCGGATAAATGCCAATCTTAGTATGTAAGTTCAGTACCTTTCAAAGATGCCATACAAAAATTTTCAAGAAGATCTCTCCACCCCAAACTACCATTTACATGGAGTAGTTTTCGTAATTTGTTATTTTCTCAAAAATAGCTCCAAAGATTTTCATTAAAATACCAAACATTAACGATATTTACATGATAAATAAAATGTATATTTTGAATTTTCTGGGAATAGTCTCTGAAGCCCTCTCCGTTCGGAAGGAATTTTGTATGATCTTGCATAACTGATAAACGTTAAGCGATAGACGAAAACGTACTACACAAAAAATGCAGATCTGTTTAAAACACGCAGTTTATTCCAAACAAATTTTTCTGTGGCATCAACCATTTCTGAGATATCCGTTAATAATGCTGCAATTTGCTCAATACTTTGTCATTCTTTGTAAGTTCCGTCGATTTTCAGTTATTCCTCACCATTGCATGGAAACAGTATAGAATTTTAAGCCCAGCATATAGCGTCCAGTTCTTAACCATTTTGACTCGCTATTCTCTTTTATCCTAACGTAATGTGTAATGAAGCTATTTCTACAAAACTTTATTTGGATTAAAATGTAGTAGATAGAAAAAAAATCTGATGTGTTGCACTCGCATGACTTTCTCTACTCTTATACAAACTATTTTTAAAAAACGCTTATTCTCCATATGCATGTTAATCGAGATATCAAAGATGTTAATCTTACTGCTAATTTTCTTGTAGATGCAAGGGTAATATGATAGGCTTTAAGCGATAGTTCAAATCCTTTAAGAGCTGGTTGTTACGTGGAGCATTCCATTCTCTTTGCATGTCCAGGACATAAAAAAACGAAACACGAATTACCATTTGAGAAAAAGTATTAAGTATTGCCAAATTCAAACACATAACAAGGAATACCTCGAAATGGTTCACTCCATAAAAAATTGTATATGACATAAATTGTGTGCTTTAACGAGATCTACATATTTTGTGTAAACAATTTTTTTTATCTCTTACAGTTTACCAGTTATGCAAACCCATTCAGAATGAAGAGGAATTTTGGGGACTTTCCCAGAGAATTCAAGATACTCATTTTATTTGTCATTGAAGCATTTTCAACATATGCTATTTTATTCAAAATTATTAGAGCCATTTCAGAGAAAATAAAAAAATTCGAAAAATATTCCATGTAAACGGTAGTTTGGGGTGGGGGATTTTCTTTAAAATGTTTGTATTGCATCTTTGATAGATACTGAACCTAAATACCAAGTTTGGTATTCATCCGACTTTTCGTTTTTGAGTTATGCTGTTCACAAACACACACACAGACCTTTTTCTAAAAATGTTTTTTTTTAATTCAGGGGCTTCAAAACATGTAGTTCCGTAAAATCTCGTAATTGAATTTTTGAGTGGAATACAATACTTCCCTTACTTACTATATGTAGTAGAGAAATTAATAAGCTTTAGTAATAGTTTGTATACCCACTAATAAACCATAGAGGGTAGAGAAAGTCTTGTGAATGTATCACATCACATTTTTAGAAAAAGTTCCTTGTGTGTGTGTGTGTGAGTGTGTGTGTGTGTGTGAAAATCTTAAGTCAAAAAAATTGAGGGATAAATACCAAACTTTATTTAAGTTCAGCACCTCCCATAGATGCGACACGAAGATTTTTAAGGAAACCCCCTCACTCCAAACTGCCGTTTATGTGGAAAATGTATATTTTGAATTTTATAAAAAATGGCTCTAAATATTTTTATTAAAATACCATACCTCTAAGATATTTACATGACAAATAAAACGTAACTCTTAATTTTCTGGGAATAACCTGTTAAGTCCTCTTCATTTGGAAGGAATTTTGTAAATTTTGTATAACGGGTAGGTAAACTATAATAGAGAGAAAACCTTACTACACAAAAAAATTTACATCTCTTTAAAGCGCACAACTTACTTCAAATAATTTTTTGTGGCATCAGCCGTTTCCGAGCGATCATTTATTATTAGTTTATTCTTCAATACTGTCATTTTTAAAGTGTTTGTTTCGCGATGTAATGGAAAAAGTTTGGAATTTCAAAGCCAGCATATATCAGATTTTAAAATCCCATTATCAATTCGGTTTCCTCTGCCCACCCCCTTGTACTTAGAACAAAATGTATAAGAAAACTGTTTCTGCAAAGGTTTATTTCGATTAACATGAAGTAAATAGAAAAAAATACCTATCGTAAGAATAGTTTGTACAAGTATATAAAAATAAATTATGATGGGTAGAGAAATTCATGCGAATGTGGCTTATCAGATGGTTTTTATTAAAGAGTCAAAAATGCATTTTCAGTGACATCAAATTTTTTGGTGGTCCTTTACATTAGGTGAGGGGTGAAGATACTGAAAATGCCTCTGTGAGAACACATACATAAGATTTTGTTATAAATGAATTCATGTCTGCAGCCAACGATCTAATATCCGTCAGGAAGGATGTAAAATGGTGAATGAATAAATAAATAACTACGTTAATTCAAAATCCAGTTATGCATTCGCTTTTAAGTTATTTCTGATATACGATTTCGTCCTTTTTGCTTTCCTTACCACGTATCTGCATAGAGTTAGGGAAGGTATCGCATTCCATTAAAAAATTCGATATCGAGATTTCACCGGAAATGTATGTTTTGAGGCCTCCTGAATAAAAAGAGCATTTTTGGAAACATGTCCATGTGCGTGTGTGTCTGTAAATAGCATAACTCAAAAACTCAAAATCGGATAAATATCAAAATTAGTATTTAGGTTCAGTACCTTCCAAGTATGCGACACGAAGATTTTGAAGAAAATCCCCCAAACTACCCTTTACATGAAACATTTCTCTAAATGTTTGATTTCTCAAAAATGGCTGTAACGATTATGATTAAAATACCATACATTAAAGATATTTACATGGTAAATAATATGTATATTTTGAATTTTCTGGGTAAAGCCGTTGGTCCTCTTCATTGGGAAGGAATTTTGTACAATCTGCATAACTGGTAAACATTAAGCGATAGACGGAAACGTACTACAAAAGAAGTGTAGATCTATTTAAAACACAATTTATTTAAAATAAATATTTTTTGTGGCATCATCCATTTCTGAGATGTCCTTTAGCAATGGTGCGAATTGTTAATTACTTGGCCATTCTCTTGAAGTCCTGTCAACATTCAGTTGTTTCTCGCGATTGGATGGAAACAGTTTGGAATTTAAGGCCAGCATATAGCGTCCAGTTCTTGAACATCTGACTTTCGCTGATCGCTTTGTATCTACAAGAAATCTGTAATGTAGTTATTTCTGCAAATATTTATTTAAATTAAAATGCAGTAGAGAGAGAAATAAGCTTTAGTAATATTTGTATACTTGCTAATATGCGAAGGGTAGAGAAAGTCATGTGAATGTATCACATCAGTTTTTTCTGTAATTATCTTGGATGTAATGCTATGTTCGCGAAACATACAGTTTCATGAGCAAATTATTAGATCTGACTGAAAATAAAATCCATAACTGTTTAATTACTTAAAAATGATAGGGCGTTAACCGGATATAGTTCCATATAAACTGAACGCCTGATGAATGCTGACTTCACTGCTGTCACAAAAGTATTGACATGTGACAAACAAGCAAGGCCTTCTTGATGCATTCCATTGTAGACGTTCACGTGTCAATATATCTGACAGATCAGTAGTCGAGGTGTTTAAGCTGAATTCTTATAACAGTCCTCCTGTTACCCTCGACACATATCTTCGAAGGCGTTTAACGGAACACAGTTCAAGGTTAATGTTAGTAGTTGAAACTTGTTACGTTTTGAATTGAAAGTCAAATATGAGAGATGACTTTTTACTGAAGTACTTCTCTGTGCGCAATTTCCTATCTTCGCGACATCCATTTTCCTTGTTTCTTAATTCATTAAATATTTTATCTAATTATTCCTTTTTTTAACTTTCTTTTCCCTAAAACCTTCTCCAAGTTCACTATTAATAACTAATCTGAAATGATTTTGACACAAAGGTCATCCTTTGTGGTTCTCAATATTTTCCCCTGAATCACTTATCCTTAGATTTCCCTTTCTATAGCAACATATATTAGGTTTTCTACCACAATGTTCAAAGTTAATAATTACTGATTAAATTCATGTAAAGCCCTCAGTTAAACGCTGTATTAGGTTAAAAAATTTAATGTGATACATTCACACGACTTTCTCTATTGTCATCATTTATTAGTGAGTATACAAACTATTCTTACTACAGCTTATTTTTCTATCGACTACATTCCTATCCAAATAAACCTTTGCAAAAATAGCTACATTACAAATTTCATTGGGATACAAAGAGAACAGCCATAGTCAAATATTTAAGACTTGAACGCCATATGCTGACCTTAAAATCCCACACTGTTTCCATGCAATTGCGAGAAACTACTGAATGATGAAGGACTTTAAAGAATGAGCAAGAAATGAACAATTCGAGCCTTTAATAATGGATATTTCAGAAGTGGCTTACCCATTTGAAGTAAATTGCTACGTTTTTTGTATAGTACGTTTTCGTCTATCGCTTAACGTTTAGCAGTTGTACGAGATTTTACAAAAAAAAATCCGACTGAAGTGGGCTTCATAGACTATTACCAGAAAATTCAAGATATGTATTTTATTTGTCATGTAAATATCTGTAATATATTGTATTTTAATCAAAATCGTTAGAGCTATTTTTTAGAAAATAAAAATTTTCGAAAAATGTTCCTGTAAACGTTAGTTTGAGGTGGGGGAATTTTCTTGAAAATCTTCATGTCGCATCCTTGGAAGGTGCTAAACCTAAATACCAAGTTTGGTATTTATCCAACTTTGGTATTTATCCAACTTTTCGTTTTGAGTTATGCATTTCACTGACACACGCACAGACTGAACGCGCACGCGCGGGGACCTTTTACTAAATTTTTTGGTTTCAAGGGGCTTCAAAACATGTATTTTTGGTGAAATCTCGGTATCGAATTTTTGGATGTAATACAATACTTCCCCTACTGCAAATAGATAGATGAAGTAAAACAAATTTGATGTGTTGCACTCACATGATTTTTTCCACTCTTGTAAAAACTATTTTTACAAACGCTTATTCTCCATCCACTTCGTTTTAATCGAGATAAACATTTGCAGAAACTATCTTATTGCTAATTTTCTTGTAGGGAGAAGGGAGCCTCTAGTTCCGGAGGTCGCGGATTCAAACCCGGCGGAGTGCGATGGATTTTTTTCGGGCGTAAAAATCCTTAGCATGGCTTCCTAGGGAAGGGAAGTAAACCCGGTGGTCCTGTGTAGTAGATTTACGGCATCTAAAAGAACCTCAAACCTGATAAAGAGGCCTCTGAGCAAAATTACCGGTCTTTCACACCCAATATAGAATGGGACGGTAAGGACCACAGAAGATAAAGAGCGTCCATAATTAAAACTTTTAATTTTAGGTGCAAGGGGAATATGGTAGCTTTAAGCGATAGTCAAATATTTTAACAGCTGGTTGCTATGTGGAGCATTCCATTCTGTTTGCATGTTCAGGACATAAAAAAAGCGAACAACGAATTCCCATTTGAGAAAAAGTATAAGTACAGTGCAATTAAAAAAAAATAACAAGGAATATCTTGGAAATGGTTCACTGAACAAAAAAATATATCTGACATAAATTGTGTGTTTTAATGAGATCTACATTTTTTCTGTAGTAAAATTTTGTCTATCTCTTACGGTTTACCAGTTATGCAAAAGCCATTCTGAATGAAGAGGACTTTTGGGGACATTTCCAAATTCAAGGTATACATTTCATTTACCATGAAAATATCTTAAACATATGATATTTTAATCAAAATCGTTCGAGCTATTTTTGAAAAATGTTCCATGTAAATGGTTGTCCGGGGTGGGTTTTTTTTGTTGAAAATCTTCGTGTCGCATCTTTGGAAGATACTGAACCTAAATAGCAAGATTTGTATTTATGCAACTTTTCGTTTTTGACATATACTGTTCACAGGCACGCAGACACACACATACGGAATTGTTTAATAAAATACTTTTTTTGATTCAGGGATCTCAAAACATGCATTTGCGGTGAAATCTCAGTATCGAATTTTTTGATGGAATGTAATACTTCCTCTACTTACTATACGTAGTAGGGAAAGTATTAATACCTGTCTTAGTTTTTTCGCGTATTAAAGAACTCAATTTCCTTTCTAGGGGAGTTCAGATGGCAATTTCTCTGCCAATCAAAACCAAAAATGTTACGTATCAGTTAATAATTTAAAACAGCGTCAGCTATCACAATTACATTTGAGGTAGCAGAACTTCTGTGACGTAAGAATACTCTGAAGAATTGTAGAAGGGGAAAGTAGAGGGCTTTTGTACATTGGCATCGCCTTTTCTATGATAGAAAGACACCCTTACTTTCAACCGAGGTTCCCCTCACAAATGAGACTATATTTCATAAGAGTTTTAAAATACGCCTAATAAATTAACTTGTTCCGTCATCAAGCTCTAAAGTATGTCAGTGTTAAGGTGTGTTATGTTACCATATTTGTTCTCGTTTTGCAAAAATGGATTTTGTTTGTTTGCACTCTGTCCAAAAAGAAAATTTTCAAAAATCTAATGTGATACATTCACAAGATTTTCTCTACCTTGTATCGCTTATTAGTTGGTATCAAATTATTCTTACTTAAGCTTATTTTTATATTTACTAATTTTAATCTAAATAAACCTTTGAAAAAATAGTTACATTACACACTTCATTATAGATACAAAGGGAACAGCGATAGTTAAAGGTTTAAGAACTGGACGCTATATGCTGGCCTTAAAATTCCATACTGTTTTCATGCAATCGCAAGAAAAACTGATGTTGACAGGACTTAAAGAGAATGGCTAAGAAATTAACAATTCGAACCAAATAACGGATATCTCAGAAATGGCTTGTCACAAAGAACGCTTATTTTAAATAAATTGCGTGTTTTGAAGAGATCTACATTTTTTGTGTACCGCGTTTTCGCCTGTCGCTTAATGTTTTCGAGTTATACAAGATTATAGATAGTTCCTTCCGAATGAAGGTTACTTCACAGGCTATTCCCAGAAAATGCAAGATGTGCATTTTATTTGTCATGTATGTGTCTTCAAGATATGGTATTAAAAAAAATCTGATGTGTTACACTCACATGACTTTCTCTACTCTTGTACAAACTATTTTTACAAACGCTTTTTCTCCATATGCTTCATGTTAATCGAGATAAACATTTGCAGAGTCTATCGTATTGCTAATTTTCTTGTAGATGTAAGGGGAATATATATTTACAAGGGCAATATAGAAATACAGTAGCCTTTAAGCACATACATATCTCTTAATAACTGGTTGCTAGGTGCAGCACCATTCCCTTTCCCACAGATTAATACTCTTTGCATATCCAAGACAAAAAAATGAATAACGAATTCCCATTTGAGAAAATAAGTATTGAAAAACTTAAGGGTATAACAAGTAATATTTCGAAAATGGTTCACTCAACAAAAAAATGTATATGACATAAATTGTGTATTTTAACGCGATCTACATTTTTTGTGTAGTAAAATGTTGTCTATCTCTTATGGTTTACCAGTTATGCAAAAGTCGTTCACAATAAAGAATACTTTTGGAGACATTCCCAGGAAATTCAAGATATACATTTTATTTGTCATAAAAATATCTTAAACATGTGATATTTTAATCAAAATCGTTAGAGCCATTTTTGAGAAAATTAAAAATTTCCATGTAAAGGGAACTCTGGGGTGGGGGGATTTTCTTGAAAACCTTCGTGTCGCATCCTTGGAAGATACTGAACCCAAATACCAAGTTTGGTGTTTATCCGACTGTTCGTTTCTGAGTTATGCTGTTCACAGACACACAGACACACACACGGACATGTTTCCAAAAATGCTTTTTTTGGATTCAGGGGGTCTCAAAACATGTATTTCCGGTGAAATCTCCGTATCGAAATTTTGGGTGGAATACAATACTTCCCCTACTTACTATGCGTAGTAGAGAAAGTAACAAATCGTTAGACATTTTTTAGAAAATTAAAAATTTCGAAAATTCTCCCATGTAAAGGGTAGTTTGGGGCGTCTTTTTTTTTAAATCTTTGTGTCCCATCTTTGAAAGATACTCAACCTAAATACCAAGTTTGGAATTTATCCGACTTTTCGTTCATAGGCACACAGACAATTACACGGACATGTTTCATAAATACTTTTTTTGGATTCAGGGGCCTCAAAACGTGCATTTCCGGTGAAACCTTGGTATCTAATTTTTTATGGAATGCGTAGTAGAGAAAGTAATAATACCTGTCTGTTCATACACACACACACACATACTCGCGCGCGCGCGCTCGCGGACGAACCTTTTCCTAAAAATGCCTTTTTCGGGTTAGGGGGCACCAAAACATGCATTTCCGGTGAAATCTCAGTATCAATTTTTGGGTGGAATGCAATACCTTCTCTATCTACTATGTGCGTGGCAGAGAAAGTAAAAAACTATATAAAATGAATTGCCAACTCCTTTGTGATATGTGGTATGTTGAATGTATTTTCGTCACTCATGTTGATTTATATAATGCGCTTAACTTCTGTTCTCTAAGAAATTAATGGCGACGAAACAAATGTTTTGTATACTGCCGTGCCATAGCAACGCAGCCGATCACGAACACGTCGACACTTTTGTTAACTCTGAAATTCTTGGTAGCGGGAGAAAAAAGGGAATGCAACAATTACAGAGAGCTTGTTTTTGCAATTGGCGAGATTTTAGATCGCGTGAAAAAAGACGCTTTCTGGACGTGTTGCATAAATAACTATTAAAATATTCCATGAGTTCAGTTTTAATAATGCATGAATTGTTGAGCTTGGGGACTATACGATCAGTATAAACTTTCCAATTCAGGTAGTTATATATTAGTTGGTGTTCATTTTTCATAGGAATTTAAATATTAATAGACTCACCGTACTGATATATGCCCGAGAAACGACTTTGGCGTCGCTCGAAGATCCGATTATATAGGCTGAAACTTCATATAGCTGCGGCACACGGACAGGAATGTTGGTTGTGATGATCACACAGCGGTACTGAAGAAGAGACACTTGTACTGCGAATTACCTGCTACATCTTCCCTATGCGCTCATAAACTTGGGAACAGAACCGGTTAGCCGGCGCCGTGTAGAGGCCTTTAAACAAAGTGGAAAAAATTAGACAAAGTTAACAGCATCACATGCTTTTACGATTAGTCAAATACAGCGTTACGCTTGAGGGCATATAGACAGATCAAGTGGTAATCTTGTGCAATAAAATTGTATATGGACTGGCTCTGGAACAGATGGGTTACTTGAAGGTAGTTTTATAAGAGCAAGTCTTTATAATATTCAGGGTGAAAAAAAACTGCTACACAAAAACCTATATATTTGGCTATCTTTTTCTAAATTGGGAATAGTGGCTAAAACTAGGAGCGGAGGGGCACTTAGTACCTCGACCTATGGAGGTCTTTTGCGCCTAGGCCCCTAACGGGGCGTCCCCGGGCAGTAGGGATGAGAGATGAGAGGAGACAGAGGGCGGCCGGATTAGCAGACATGGCAGGGTAGGGTTCTTAAATATTCCAGATAAAAACTTCCCATGGCAGCTGGTACAACCGGCTCCCCCCTGCGGCTTGCACATCCCAATGGGAGGCCCGGGATTTGGACACCACCCCCATTACGAGGACGAAGCGTTCCAGAGAGCATCCTTTTCCCCTGTCATGGAAGGTCGAAACTTCCGCCGACACTTGCAATCCTGAAACAACCAAGCAGAAAGGTGAAGTGTTATGAGAATGGAGGTGAAATGGAGGGACAGGAAATTCGGGGATGTAATGAACCTTCCCAGCATTCCCTAAGCGACCCGGAGA
The DNA here is from genome assembly GCA_030765065.1 of Deroplatys truncata. Taxonomy (NCBI): domain Eukaryota; kingdom Metazoa; phylum Arthropoda; class Insecta; order Mantodea; family Mantidae; genus Deroplatys; species Deroplatys truncata. The sequence continues at coordinate 64,489,019 of CM060983.1, read as the reverse complement.
AATTCCGGAAAAACCTATGGCTTCGGGAATGCCGATCGCAGGAATTGAACCAACGACCTCCCAAATGCGGGACACAGGCATTGCCGCCTGAGCCATCCCGCTCAGTAATACTGGCTAACGTTGTTGTACGTCTGAAGAAGAGGAAATGAAAGAATAGTTTAATGTAAGGGATTATGTTTTCATACATCGAAACACAATAAAACTGTAATACAAATGTTTTTGGTAGTTTTCGATTTTGGATGAATAACTAGTATTAAAATGAGCTACCGTATAGCCCAAAATAGCATCTTAAAAATGTTATCACTTTCATCCTATAATGACATAACCGACTGTTATGAATAGGCATAGGGATTTCTAAGAATTAAAGCCGAGACGAATTTGAACTGTTACCGGACATCATGCAGTGACTTCGCATCCCTCGTACATGCTGTTAGTGTTTGCAGACAACATTCACTACACCGTGTTAACCCACCTGTCAGTGACTCTTAGCTGCTGTCGTTTACATCCTTTGTATTCACATAACGGTTTGAGTGTAGATAACTTGAGGCCAACTGCTTAATTCTTCTTATGCCTGGTGATGTTGGCATATACTCGTAACATACCTTAGGTTCCATTCAGAGAATAAGCTGTAGAGCAACATTGTTCTTCAAGGGGAGGTGTCTATAATGGAGCGCGAAATAAACTCGAAATATCTTGCTTGTTATAGAGATTTTTGAAAAATGCTAAATCAGAAACTTTCACTGTTATAATGTTTCAGATATGCTTTATTGTTCACAAAATTTCAATCGGAGTAACATCTAAGCAGTAATACTAATTTTTCATTACGACCATCCGCGTGCTTAAATCACCGTGGGAAACTGTAGTTCCAATTGCATACAAGCATAAGGATCGGATACGAGTGTGTATACTATTAAATCCTTTACTTGTATTTTAATTTCAATTAACATCCTGGAAAAAACAGTTTTATTGCCGATTTTCAAAGCATCGCATTAAATGTACATTGCCAAGAGCGAGAAAGGGAGTGGAAGTGAGAATTCTTAAAAATATTCATGTAAAAGGTTCATTATTCTGTAGATGAATATCACTGACCCAGAAAGTGTTCATCTCTACTTTAAAACGTTGTAGCAGTCAAATTAATAGGCAGAGAATTCCAATCCTTATTGTCAAAAGAATAAATGATATTACAGTTCATGTGTTTCAATATTTTTCATTTAATTAATTTTATAATTTTTACTTGCTCTACCAAGTAGGCACATAGTAGGTAGGGAAGGTGGTATGTGCATTCCATCCAAAAATTCGATACCGAGATTTCCCCGGAAATACATATTGCGAAGACCTTTGAATCCAAAAAGCATTTTTAGGAAAAGGTCCGCGCGTGTGTGTGTGTGTGTGTGTGTGTGTGTGAACAGCATAATTCAAAAACTAAAATTCAAATAGACACCAAACTTGGTATTTAAGTTTAATACATTCCAAAGGTGCGACACGAAGAACTTCAAGAAAATCTTTCCACACCAAACTGCACCTTATTTTCGAAAAAATTGGATCTAACAATTTTGATTAAAATACTATATATTAAAGATATTTACATGACAAATAAAATGTACATCTTGAGCTTTCTGGAAATATCTTTTGAAGTCCACATCATTTGGAAGGGATTTTTGTGTAATTTTGTGTATAAACGTTAAGCGATAGATAAAAACGTACTACCATAAAATGTAGATCTCTTTAAAATACATAATTTATTTCAAATAACTGTTTTGCAGCATCAGCTATTTCCGAGATATCCGCTATTAATGGTTTGAATTCTTCAATATTAGCCATTCTTTTAAACTTCTGTTGATTTTGAATTGTTTTTCGCAATGTCGTGGAAAGACTATGTGTTTAAGGCCAGCGTATAGCGTCCAATTCTAAAACATTTGTGTATCGCTATTCCCTTTGTATCTGTAACGAAATGTGTAATACAGCTACTTCAGGAAAGGTTTATTTCGATTTAAATGAAGTAGATAGGAAAATAAAATATCATAAGAATAATTTGTATACCCACTAATAAACGACAGAGGGTAGAGAAAGTCATGTTAATGTAACACATCAGATTTTTTTAAAATTGCACAGATTTTTCAACTTTTCCATGTCTGGTGTTTGTAAAATCATGTTATAAATCTACATTTGGTAGAAAATGCTATTTTCGCTACCATGTACTAAGCGGGTAGAGAAGATATTGCATTCCACCCAAAGGATTTCACTGGAAGTACATGTTTTGAAGCTCTATGAATAAAAAGAATCATTTTAAAAACAAGGTCTGCGAGTGTGTGTGTGTGTGTGTGCGTGCGTGCGTGCGCGCGCGCGCTTAAGTACCTAACTTGGTATTTAATTTCAATATCTTCCAAACATGCAACACGAAGATTTTCAATAAACTTCCCACCACAAACTACCTTTTACATAGAAAACTTTCCAAATTTATTTATTTTCTCAAAAATGGCTCTAATTATTTTGATTAAAATACCATATATTTAAGATATCTGCACAACAAATAAAATGTACATTTGAATTTCCTTGCAATAGCCTGTGAAGTCTTCTTCATTAGTAGAGAAAGTCATTTGAATGTAACACAAATAATTTTTTACACAATATCTGAGAGTGTCACCGACATATTATTTAAAGTGACGAAGAAATAAATTTATGAAATTATAAAAACAGAGGCGTTAATGAGAAAGTTCAGACTAAAACGTTTTTCCCCAACATTTTAGATATTATACAAAAACTTTTCGCTACTAAGTGCACGTAAAATAATTTTATAAACGAAAATGTTGAGAAATAAGTGCAGTTTTCAAAAAGTAATAAAATGAAAAATCTTGAAAAACGTCAGAACACTAAACTGCAATATCGTTAGTTCTTTCTACATATTAAACATCAGAATTTTCTCTAATTTGAGTTTTCACAATTCTGTAAGTTTATTTCTCAACTTAAATCATATGTCGGTGACACTGTTAGGTATTATAAAAAATCCCTACTGAAGCACATAAAATAATTTTACAAACACCACACATCAAAAAGTTGAAATAGCTATGCAATTTAAAAAGTAATCATGGAAATGGTTAACTCTACAAAAATGTTATTTAAGTAAATTATGTGTTCTAACGAGATATACGTTTTCTGTGTAGTAAGATTTTGTCTATCTCTTATAGTTTACCAGTTATACAAAAAGTCACTCAGAATGAAGAGGACTTCACAGGCTATTCCCAAAAAATTCAAGACGTAAATTTTATTTTCCATTAAAATATGAATTCCATTAACATATAGAATTTTAATTAAAACAGTTAGAGCAAATTGTTTAGAGAATAAAAATAACGAACCATTTTCGGCGTAAAGGACAGTTTGTGGTGGGAGATTTACTTGAAAATCTTCTTGTCGTTTATTTAGAAGATACAGAACTTAAATACCAAGCTGGAATTTAATTAGTCTTTCGTTTTGTATTATGCTGTTCACAGACACAGCTAGAAGACGGTCCCCCCCCCTCTCTCTCTCTCTAAAAATGCTTCTTTTAGATGTAGATGACCTGGAAAGTGTATTTCTGGTGAAATCGCGACATTGAACTTTTAAGTGGAATACAATACCTACTTCCTCTTACCTACTATAGATAGATAGCAGAGAAAGTAACAGTGTTTCTTAATCTTCTAGTTTTATAATAAATATGATACTTAAAAAGGAAATTCTTGTAAAGATTTAACTATTAAAATGGAATCGTTTACAAAAAGGAAAAAAAGTCCTCTCCCGTGACAGTGTTTGACCACTGCCGTGACCAGGATTCGAACCTGGGTTATTGCGGCCACAACGCAATGTCCTAACCACTAGACGATCACGGCTATTGAGAGGAGTTGTAGAACATCCTTACTCTAAACAAGTAGAGCAGTTAGAAGAGTCATCGACCGTGACAAAAACTGGAATGCTGACGTCCTGCTATTGGCGGCACGGGCGTTCAAACTTGCAAGTTACGAGAGATTATTTTTGACGACATGCAGAAATGAGGCATTAGACATGTTCTATACTTCAATATTCTCTATACAAAGTCCTGAAGTATCCAGCCTAAATTATTATTAATATAGGGATGGGTAATAATAAATTACTTTAAACAAAAATTACCATAAAAGCAATTTTAGCAGGGAATATTATCCGTAGTTTCACCTTTTTGCCCTTATTTACTTCATTTCATTGTTTTAGGAAGTAAACTTTGCTTAACGCAGTGAGATGGCCTTGGAATTGCCTTCTACACCATCTGTTTTGTTTACAATTGTAGTAGTGGCTCACCTTAAGAGTTTGTAATATTCACATTTAATTTTACTTGTCTGTTTGCTAGGAAGTGGGCTTTGGAATTCGCGAAAATTCTTTGGAAGACAACTGGGCATTCATATACGAAACATTAGGCAGTTTGTGTGGAATAAGTATTTTAACCACAATTCCCCCTACATGAGAGCCTCAGAGATATCGCTGAGTCGTCTTACTCTGTTTTTCCTTAGGGTCAAACGACGATAATTATGGTAAAAGAAACTTAATCTTAAAACTATACTTGTATTGACTGCAAAAATTAATAGCGATACTAAACCAGGTATTTAAAATCCTTGATTGGTTTTTTTCAACTCAAAATGTAGTTTAATGTCCGTATGAAAAAAAGAATTATAATCCCTGTATCATATTAGCGCTAACAAGTGGGGCTTTTTATACTACCACGGGGCTAAAGTTATACTCTTAATATCTCATTGATTATTAGCAACAGAAGCACGTAAGGACTGTTGTGGTAGAGCCCACGGTCCAGTATATCACTTGGGATGTTTTAATATTTATTTTGTCCATACCAGAATGATGATAAATTTCTTCATAGCAAACAAAATACTCACAGCACGTTAAAATAAATTAAGGTGAATAAAGATTGTGGAAAAAAGGATAGATGTATACTTTAAACTTCCCTAGTTCATTTCCAAACATGGAATTATAGAAAAATATGTTTCATAGATTATGGTTACAATGCACTATAACATACTACAGCAATAGGCCTCCATAATGACGTTATTGGCAAAACTTGAATTAGATTCCCTTATGAGGCTGCAGGGAGTAACTTCAGAGTTTAATATGGAACGATGGTATAATGTTTAGATATTTAGATAGTTCTCAGAAAATTAAGTGATTTTTGCCCTAAACAAGTTTTCTAAAATTAAATATAGAAGATTTACTATATCCTTTAAATATTATTGAATAAAACTTATGAGTTCAAGAAAGAATCATTGGAAAGAATCAATAATACTAAAATTCTGGTAACTGTCAATTTCAAAACTGTATTGGATTGCCTCTGTAGTCTGCTGGTTAGCATGCTAGCTTCCAAATCCAGAGGTCCGGGATTCGATTGCCGGCTGGAGAGTGGGAAGTTTTCTCTATCCAGGATTATTCTCCATCCTCTCTGGAGGTATGGGTGAGAGTGAAAATGTGTGCGTGCGTGTGTATTTAATATATATAAAGAAACCCAAAAGACTAATACAGCAGTTAAGAGTGAACAGCAATGGCAAAGTCGCCGACATGGCCTTAGATGCTGAATCCAGCATTTAAATGAAGGAAAAAACTGTATTCAATCTTTCAAGCAGTTTTGCGTGATTATTGAGCTCTGAAATACTCAGAACCTAAGTTGCCAAATTTTACCTGGCTGTATAAATATAAGAAATCTGATGTGATACATTCACATGACTTTCTCTGCCCTCTATCGTTTATTAGTGGGTATATAAACTATTTTTACTAAAGCTTATTTTTCTGTCTACTATATTTTAATCCAAATAAGCCTTTGCAGAAATAGCTACATTACACACTTCGTTATAAATACAAAGGAAACAGCGACAGTCAAATGTTTTAAGAACTGGACGCTATATGCTGACCTTAAAATTCCAAGCTGTTTACATGCAATCCTCAAAAACAACTGAATGTTGAAATTAAATTGAATTTTATTTATGGACGCTCTTTAACTGCTGTGGTCCTTAGCGTCCCATTCTATATTGGGCGTGAAAGACCGGTAATTTTGCTCAGAGGTCTCTCTATCAGGCTTGAGGTTCTTTTACGTGCCGTAAATCTACGACACGGGACCACCGGCTTTGCTTTACTTCCCTTCCGAAGGAAGCCACGCTAAGGATTTTTACACGCGAAAAAAATCCAACGCCCTCCACCGGGTTTGAACCCGCGACCTCGGGAACTAGAGGCTAGCACTGCACTACTAGTCCACGGAGAACGACACTGAATGTTGACAGCACTTCAAAGAGAATGACCAAGTAATGAACCATTCCAACCATTAATGAACGGATATCTCAGAAATGACTTATGTCAGGGGGAGGGAAGAAAAAACGTATTTGAAATAAATTGTGTGTTTTAAAGAGATCTACATTTTTTGTAAGTACGTTTTTCTGTCACTTAACGTTTACCAGTTATGCCTATATAAAATTTCTTCCAAAGGATGTAGACTTCATAGCCTATTCCCAGAATATTCAAGATATACATTTTATTTGTAACGTAAATATCTTTAATATTTGGAATTTTAATCAAAATCGTTACAGCTATTTTTTAGAAAATAAAAAATTTCGAAAAATGTTCCATTAAACGGTAGTCAGGAGTGGGAGGACCTTCTTGAAATTCTTCGTTTAGCATCTTTGGAAGATACTAACTTACATACCAAGTTTGGTATTTATCCGACTATACACACACACGCACGCACGCACGGAAGAACCTTTTTCTAAAAATGCTTATTTTGCGTTCAAGGGCCTCAAAACATGCATTTCCCGTGAAATCTCTATATCGAATTTTATGATGGAATACAATACTTTCCCTACTTACTATACGTAGGAGAGAAAGTAAACATTGCACCACAATCCATTTAAAGCAGTGACAGCCACAATACCCCATAGGTGGGCTCATTTAATTCTTACCGAAGACGACACTTTATATATTTTATTAATTAGTGATGGGGGTACCACTATTTCTCGATATTCTATATCGATACTGATTTTTTAACATCGATACTCAATACTCATTTTATACAAAACTGTAGACGCGATAGCTTGTTGACTGAATTATGTCCTTATTAGTAGTTTTCTCTGCATGTAATTAATTTTGTATTGTATGCTAATTCCGAAATTCTCCCTTTTTGTTCTATCTCCAAATGACAGAATTTCTTTTATTTTGATGTCACAGGTTATATATACCCTATTATTAGTTAAGGCTAATAATAATAATTTCTTTGCTTCCCTTCTTATGTAACTAATTGTGTGCTGAAAACTTTCCTTTGAAGGATTTTCTATTCATATCACATCGTACGGATGCTCGCGCCCTGACACAAACTAATAGATGGAAAGAAAGAAAGAAAAATATTTCATGAATGAAGCTTGATTCAGAACTCAGTTAACGCTGCATGTTAACTCAGTATCTCTACTCCTTCCCCTATTGCTTTTCAAGTTTTCCATTAAACACAGGAGTATTGGAATATTGCATCAATTCACTCGCAGGAAGCACAGTCAAGGTCTATCAAGAACATAGTACAGCAACACTTTGGGAACAGATGCGAGGCAATCACATGAAGTCTAGACAGCTTTCATTCCTTATCTAGTATACAGATAAGTGCAACAACTTTCAATAACGCAAAACTTAAAAATTTAAAAGTATTGAAGGTTTATCTGTAGTGTTACAGTACTTCGATACCATCGAGTATTGAGAGTATTGACATATCGAGGTTCTATCCCTAATATATCGATCCCCTTATGGCAGAGTGTTTTCTACACATTGCGCCAATTGTATGGCTTACCATCTTCATGCACTTGCTTTGTGTACTTCGTTTCCAGCAGAAAATAATTCGTATTTTGTGAACTAGCATCAAGATTCTTTTGGAATAAACTAAAATATGTTCCCGCTGTTTAATAATAATACGCACAAAGGCAATAATTCCCTACAGGTATTTATGAGGGAAAAAATGTCCCTCCCATGATAGTGTTTGACCACTGCCGTGACCAGGATTCGAACCTGGGTTATTGCGGCCACAACGCAATGTCCTAACCACTAGACGATCACGGCTATTGAGAGATGATAGAAACGCTTTTCTGCAATTACATGGATAGCTAAAGGAGTCATCGTCCGTAACAGTCTGCCGTAACAAAAACTCGACCTCCGACGTTTCTCTTTTAATTGCAGTGATGTAGGTAGCTTACATCTCAGGACAAATAAGTGTAACAGTCACGCGACTTTCTCTATCGATTTTCATAACTCCTCTGCAATTTATGCGTAGGCTTTCATGATAGTGTTATCTGTAAATGTACGATGTTCATGGCTGACTGAAGCTCGCTGGTCCAGGAGTGCCTAAAGCATCTTCAGAGGCGCTGATGACTTCGCAAGTATTCTCCTTCGATATTCTCAACTGCTGCTTTCACTTTTATTTTTCTTCTTCTTTTAAAAGTTGAATGAAATAGTTGGGTGAACTTCATTTACATACTATTTGTTTTTTCAATACGATCTGCACAGCGAACATGAAGATGTTCTTTTTATCATAACATTCACGTTTTTTTTCTTTCTTGCTACGTCTACATTAGGAAACTATAAAGAAAGGGCGGAAAATGGCCGAAGGCATAAGTCTATGGGAGTCTATGACGTTTTTAACTTATTTACAGAAATAAATGAATAGGAATTACAAACTTCTGTTGTTCATTAACGTTGGTGTAGGGGATGGGTGACGTCCTCGACTTTAACGTAGCGCACAAGCACAGTTGATTATTAAAATGTTACGTATAGTATTATTTATACCACCGAGCGAGGTGGCGCCGCCGTAACGTGTGCGACTCGCATTCGGAAGGTCCTGGGTTCGATCCCCGGCGACTGTCCTCTCTGACCAATGGGTTTTTCGTTGTTTCCTCGGGTCGGCAGGTGAATACTGGGGTTGTCCATCTTCTACCACGACTTCCCTGCCCCTCATTCCTCGTATTCATCATATTCCTTGTGATCTGTTTTAGGGTTGTAGGACCAGGCGATGGTGTTCTGCGGGTTGCGGCTGGGCGTAGATGTGCGCTCTGTAGAGATTTCTTTCCTGGAGTCGACCGCCGGGGGTTCGGAGGCTTGTCGGTGGGCCATTGTGAGTTGGATGCGTTCTATCTGGAAATGTTAGGGACCCTATCCATACTTGCATCCGTCGTCAATCGGTATCTGGTCGCCCTTCGGATCTCTCCCTCATTTATCCCTCCCAGGGGTCACGGTAGAAGCAAAAAGGGCCATTGCGTCTTACTTGCGGTGCTCAGTCCCGGTTGCGGAGCCGCCCCCCCCCCTCTGTTCCTCCGTACCTTTACCATTTCTTCCATTAACAGAAAAATCTGCATTATTGCTGAACAGATACGAGGGGAAGAAACGGGAAAATAGGTATCTCATTCAGCGGGATAGGACAAAAAGCTTTGCGGGCTCTGCTGTTAGTTTAATACTACTGCTTACCCGTCGTTGTACGGGCGACTGTTTAAACCTCGAATAGCGTATTAACTAATTCCAACCATCCCTTCTCGCTCAAACTCTTTATGAAATCGTTGTGCAGTGGTATACGTATAGATCCGAATACTCCTATGTAATGTCCCATGATATTCACGGAAATAGCAATAAATAATTAATTGAGAGATGTGTTTCTAATATCTTAAACACCCCTCCCCGATAATCTTCATAATTCTGGAAATGTTGTATAACTTATAGGTGATATAATTGTTCAAACGATCGAGTAATTTTCAGATAAACACAGTAGATTATATTTTAAATTTTGGTACAGTCCAGTGCACGGAATCGTGCCGATATAATGCACAGGGGTTTATGTTGGTAAGGAAATATTAAACCGCTTCTGCCACACCCGTCTCCACACTTACTTGTTCTAGCACTACACTTAATCTTTGTCTTCTTCCCGTTTTCCTTCGCTATTGAACTGAAACCGACCTCTGTTCATAGTTTAATGTTTGAGTGCCAGACCTTTGACATCAAATCAGTTTGAGACGGACTCATCCAAGGGATGGTGTGGACCATCGTGTCGAAGCATGCCTTTCAGCCATTCAGGTGAAATGTTCACGTACTCCTCCCCTTTCGCCAATCACCTAAGTCTGACCTTAGTCCATAGTCTAATGCGTGTTGACGGACTTGAATTCAAACCAGTAAGAGACTGCCTCCCCCAAGGCTGATTTGTAACACAAATGCGTTCATGGCAATTTCTGCCAACTTCAATAAAGAAAAACACTGTAGGAAATCAGAAGCATCGGCACGTTTTCGTGTACTCAGCTGTACTTTCTCTTTGGTGCGTAGTTTTAAAAAATATAAAGACTAACAAATTATCATTTTAAAGGAACACATAATCTCTTCATTTTAATATTCAACGAAATAGGGCGAAATAGTACATAGCCTATAGTACACAAGGAATTCCAGCTAACATCCTGGAAATGTCATTTTTCAATGCCATGCTGTCTTCTAAACATCTGTCACCAAAAAATGTACTCTTTCATCCTCCACGACGCTTTAAAACTGCCATACTTGCTTCTGCATCCTCCAGGCATAATTGCTGAAGTTCGTCGTAATACTTAGCTCACATGAGTCAGGAGAAAATGTTTTAACCAGATTCCCGAAGAAAGCCTGTCGTGCGGTTTCATTAATACTATCTACCGAATTTCCTCTCAACCAGCTCCCAAAACCAGTATATTCCTTATTTTATTTATATATATTAATGTTAATTTGTTTTTAAGTTTAAGTTTTAATTAAAATTTCAGCGGGAATTTCAGTAGATTCCTCCATTTTGTTCGAAATGAATGAGCTTAACACGATACCGTTTCCTGAGATAAATTAAACTCAGGAATCCAATGTTTAATTTAGACGTTTTCTCTATATGATTTATTTATTCATTAATAAACTAGTAGTTCCCGAGGTCGCGGATTCAAACCCGGTAGAGGGCGATGAGCATTTTCGGGCGTAAAAAGCCTTAGTATGGCTTCCTTCGGAAGGTAAATAAAGCCGGTGGTCCCATGTCGTAGATTTACGGCACGTAAAAGCTTCAAGCCTGATAAAGAGGCCTCTGAGCAAAATTGCTGGTCTTTCATGCCAAATACAGTATGGGACGCCAAGGACCATAGTAAAGAGCGTCCATAAATGAAAACTCAACTTTTTTCCGATATTAACCATGAGGCTTACGCACATGCACAAATGTCTCTCTTTGTAATATTAGTGTACATATTTTATAGAAAATTGAAAACACAAATTTCCTTTTATTTTTATGCTCTTATTATCTTTTCCCTCTCCATCGTTTACGGCTATATATGTTTTAACTTAAGCAGTTTGTATAACAGACGACCACCATTGAAGTTTGTCTCCAATGTAGTCCATATGATTAGAAATACCTCAGTTTATAAGTTAAATCACAGATGTCCATTATATTATTATATTACTCTTCGGCTGATTAGCATATTCAATGGCTCACCTTGGAATAGCTTTTGATTTACCGACCGCAATTTTCATCTTTATTTCTTGTAATGTAATCGAGAACAAATAAGTAGCGGCAAGTTGAAACCAGTCCAGTAAGACTAAGAAAAAGGAAATTGTTTATATTGGTTGTGTAATAGCGCGCATCGTTTGCCTAGCCCAACAGGTTTCTAGTGACCATGACAACGTCACGACCTTGATCTAGGCTGTTTGATGATAGCAAGTGGGCTAACTGTGAAGTTATGCGTCACACCCATCATCATCCTCCGCCCAGCTACTCCCACACGTTACACGGATACTCTTATAAAAGTAGTCACCATCTCAATAACAAGTAGGAATGCACTATCTTTGAGGCTTACTTTTGCTAGGATAGAGGAAGTATTGTATTCTATTCAAAACTTAATCCTCGTGGTTTGACATTTGTGGGGCCTCTCCAAGAGAAGTTTTTTTTTAAACGCTCCGACAGAGTTTAAAGCTAAGAATCCTATAAACAGAGAAAAAGATAAATATTGGAATCTCATGTTACTTTCTCTACTGCTTGCTTATAGTAAGTACAGAGTGAGCCAAAAGACTCCGAACCGCTTGCGCGTTGTCGTCTGCCGCTATCATAGAAAGGCGCGGATGAAACTATACAACATTTTTAAAACTACTTTTAAAGGCTTTATTTACCAACTTTACGAAAGGAGATGCTGAAACTCGCCACAGTCGTTGTACGCACATTTTTGGCACCTCTTTAGGAAACTATCCATCACTCACCGTAGTTCACGTTGAGAAATATTGGAAATTTCCTGGCGGATATTTTGTTTTAATTCTTCCAGGGTGTGTGGGTTTGTCTTGTACACTTTATGTTTTCGGTTACCCCGGAGGGGTATTTTATGAACACTATTACCGGCTGCGCGGTGTTTTTCCACTGGGTGTGTGGAAGTATGATAAAAACATGATAACGCACTGCTGCTATAAACAAAGTCACGCTGTTGTGGGTTTGCTGTGCAGTGTGAAGTGCAGTTTTGAGTTGATGGTGATGTGATGTAGTTCAGTTATTACGAGTTATTTATTATTTTGTACTTAGTCACAAAGTATATTGTGGCTCAGTATATGTTTTCTACTGCACAGCGTGTATTTATTTATGATTCGTATGTGTTAACTCGGTCAGCTCGTCAAGTGAAAGTACGATTTGCAGAAAGATTTCCAGGTGTAAAAGTTCCAGGCCGTACAACAATCCATGAACTTTACAATAAATTTCAGGCCACAGGAAGCGTTCAGACTAAGAAATCTAAAAGATGCCGTTCGGTTCTAACCGAAGAAACATTAGACGACATCGGTCATCGTTTGGAAAATTTCCCCCAGAAATTCCATGATGGATAGTTTCCTAAAGAGGTGCCTAAAATATATGGACAACGACGGTGGCCAGTTTCAGCATTTCCTTCCATAAAGTTGGTAAACAAAGTCTTTAAAAGTAGATTTAAAAATGCTGTATGTTTCATCCGCGCCTTTCTATGATAGCGGCAGACGGCAACGAGCGCCGAGGACGCGGACAGGAAAAACGGCGCAGGCATTTCGGAATCTTTTGGCTAACTCTGTAGAAGCAGCACTGCATTTCAACCAAAAATTCGATACCGATATTTCACCGGAAATACACGTTTCGAGACGCCCTGAATAAAAAATGACAAAAACCACGTTGGAAAGAGGTTTGTATGTGTATGTATATGTGAACAGCAACACAATTAAAAATCAAATATAAAACTTGCTATTTAAGTTCAGTATCTTCCAGGGATGTCACAACCAGTTTTTCAAGAAAACTCCCCCACCCCAAATAATCCTTTGCATGGAAAACTTTTCGTTATTTTTTTTCTTTACAAAAATACCTCTAAAAATTGTGATTAAAATGCCACATATATTTAAGATACGGCGTGTATGTAAAGTAAGTACCGTTTTAATACTTTGCCGCTGCAGCGCTGCAGTCGCGATTTTGAGCATGAGCGATTACTTCCTCCATTCATTAGGAAGCCAGACGCGCCTGCGAGCTATCGTCACTTTGTGTTTTCCTTTTGTTAGAACGTGTCGAAATGTTCAAAACAATCGATCGACCCGCCGACTAGGAAGTCAGGTCAGTGATTCGTTTTTTAAATGCTAGAAATGTTACACCAGCAAACATTCATCGCCAATTGTGTGAGGTTTATGGGGAAACAATAATGAGTAACAATATCCTGTCTCAAACGAACTCAAGATATGATTCCATCATTTGTTTGGGAACAATTCTACCATCTACAGTCCGGATTTGGCACCAAGCGGTTTTCATCTGTTTCTTCACCTGAAGAAATTCCTTGGTGGAAAACATTTCAGCGACGTTGAAGTTATGAAACAAGAAGTGCAGACTTGACTTTCATTACAGGTGGCATCATTCTTTGACGAAGGCATACAAAAACTAATTTCTCCTTACAATTGCCTGAATAACGGCGGTGGCTATGTGGGGAAGTAGTGTGGGGTGTAATGTAATGAATGATAATAAAATATTTGGAAAATGATTTCTGTTATTTTTTAAAAAATTATCGGTACATACTTTAAAAACACGCCTCGTATTTACATTGCAAAATATATATTACCTTGAATTTTCTGGGAATAGCCTACGAAGGCCTCTTCATTCTGAAATAATTTTGTATAACTGGTAAACCATAAGAGATATACAAAAGTTTACTGTACAAAAAATGTACATCTCTTTCAAACACACAATTCATTTCAAATAACTTTTTTTGTGGCGCAGTCATTTCTGACATATCCGTTGTTATTGGTTTAAATTTTCCAATACTTTGCCATTTTTAAGTGGTCATCATTCACTATTTTCTCGCCATGTCATGGAAAGAGTATGGAATTTCAAGGACAGCCTGTAGTAACCCGCTTTACTCTGGCTATCAATTCGGCTTCCTGGGCCCCTCTTGTACCTTCAACGAAATGTGTAATGAAGCTATTACCGCAAACGTTTATCTCAATTAGTAGATAAAAAATAAGCTTTTGTAAGAATAGCTTTAGAGGCTATCTGAAAATAAACGATAGCGGACACAGAAAGTCATGTAAAACGATCATATCAGATTTTTGAAAACCAGTTTTCAATCCTGAGCTTAATTACTCATCGCACGTTAATGCTGTGTTCAAATTAGTTACAGATCAAAACGATTGAAAGCAAACCTTAGTATCACACTCACACGACTTTCTCTACTCATTTCCACTTTATATAATACCTTATAAGAAATATGACTTAGTTACTTGCACATTACATAAAAAAGTGTTACACTCACATGACTTTCTCTACACTTGTACAAACTATTTTTACAAACGCTTATTCTCCATATGCTTCGTGTTAATCGAGATATCGAGATGTCAATCTTATTGATAATTTTCTTGTAGATGCAAGGGGAATATGATAGCTTTTAAGCGATAGTCAAATATTTTAAGCGTTGGTTGCTATGTGGCGCATTCCATTCTCTTTGCATGTCCAGGACATAAAAAAATCTGATGTGTTACACTCACATGACTTTCTCTACTCTTGTACACACTATTTTTAAAAAACGCCTATTCTCCATATGCTTCATGTTAATCGAGATATCGATATGTCAATCTTATTGGTAATTTTCTTGTAGATGCAAGGGGAATATGGTAGCTTTTAAGCGATAGTCAAATATTTTAACGCTGGTTGCTATGTGGTGCATTCCATTCTCTTTGCATGTCCAGGACATAAAAAAAATGAATAACGAATTTGAGAAAAAGTATAAGTATTGGAAAATTTAAGGAAATAACAAGCAATATCTCCAAAACGGTTCACTCAACAAAAGAAATGTATATGACATAAGTTGTGTATTTTAACGCGATCTACACTTTTTGTGTAGTAACATTTTGTGTATCTCTTATGGTTTACCAGTTATGCAAAAGTTGTTCACAATAAAGAATACTTTTGGAGACATTCCCAGAAAATTCGAGATATACATTTCATTTCCCATGACATTATCTTAAACATATGATATTTTCATCAAAATCGTTAGAGCCATTTTTGAGAAAATTAAAATTTTCGAAAAATCTTCCATGTAAAGGGTAGTTTGGGGTGGGGGGATTTTCTTGAAAACCTTCGTGTCGCATCTCTGGAAGATACTGAACCTAAATACCAAGTTTGGTGCTTATCCGACTGTTCGTTTTTGAGTTATGCTGTTCACACACACACAGACACACACACACACAGACACACAGACACACACACGGACATGTTTCCAAAAATTCTTTTTTTGGATTCAGGAGGTCTCAAAACATGTATTTCCGGTGAAATCTCGGTATCGAATTTTTGGGTGGAATGCAATACTTCCCCTACTTACTATACGTAGTAGAGAAAGTAAAAATGAATAACGAATTTGAGAAAAAGTATAAGTATTGGAAAATTTAAGGGAATAACAAGCAATATCTCGCAAACGGTTCACTCAACAAAAGAAATGTATATGACATAAATTGTGTATTTTAACGCGATCTACATTTTTTCTGTAGTAAAATTTTGTCTATCTCTTATGGTTTACCAGTTATGAAAAAGTCGTTCATAATGAAGAATACTTTTGGAGACATTCCCAGAAAATTCGAGATATACATTTTAATTATCATGACAATATCTTAAACATATGATATTTTAATCAAAATCGTTAGAGCCGTTTTTGAGAAAATTAAAATTTTCGAAAAATGTTCCATGTAAAGGGTAGTCTGGGGTGGGGGGATTTTCTTGAAAACCTTCGTGTCGCATCTCTGGAAGATACTGAACCTAAATACCAAGTTTGGTGTTTATCCGACTCTTCGTTTTTGAGTTATGCTGTTCACAGACACACAGACACACAAACACACAGACACACAAACACACAGACACACACACGGACATGTTTCCAAAAATGCTTTTTTTGGATTCAGTGAGTCTCAAAACATGTATTTCCGGTGAAATCTCGGTATCGAAATTTTGGGTGGAATGCAATACTTCCCCTACTTACTATACGTAGTAGAGAAAGTAAAAAACATCGCATATTGCATAAGTCAGTCAGTTTTTTGTCAGTAATGAACCAATGCAGCAACAAATAACAAAGGCACATTTTCATGCTTTGGGGGGGGGGAGGATACTTTAATCTCCTTTAACCGGATAGGTCATATCGGACAAGGGATGAATTAAATGCGTGAAATTATGCTCAAATGAGACCGGGGTCCAGAGAACTTAAAGTTTCCCGATACTTTATTGACCTTTTAGGATAAGGGAAACTCCGGAAAACCCCATAACCGAGATTCCAGCTCGGGACCTCCTGAATGTTAGGTATACACGCTACCCTCACTCACGGAGGTGGGCTAAAACGTTTAATAAATGCCCATTAGAGTTCAGCCTGGGAAAATTTACAGATGTAACAATAGATATTGCAATGGGCGCAACTTTTTTCTCATAGTAAGTTTTTGTTTCTTATGGATTTCTAGCTAAACAAAGTTCATTTAGAATGAAGAGGACTTCACAGGCTACCCACAGAAGATTACAGATATTTTATTTGCAATGAAAATCTCTTAAACATATTGTTTGAATCAAAATTATTAACAGCCATTTAAAAAAACGAATAAGGGTTTTATTTTATGCAAAGGGTAGTTTAATTTGGCAGGATTCCGTGAAAATCTCCTATTTTTCTTGTGCACGGAAGATCTAAAAACTGCTTTTCCAATGAAATCTGGATATTGAAATTTTGGACTGAATGCACGAGTTATACTTCCTTTACTTACTGTAGATTAGCAATAGAGAAAGAAAAACTGCAAATTTTCCGTTTAACTCTGCTGATAATGCGGACCCACGGTTTACACTACTAATTTCTGTGCAAGTCAGTTACATTGTGAGTTCAACTTTTAATGGTATTTTATATATAGTCATTCCAAAGGCGGATGCGTTGGTGTCATACATAACAAATAGGAATACAAATACAATAAACACAGAAAAGAATGGCCTATAAGCAGAATCAGGAGGAGAAAAAAGCAGAAGGTTAATTATTATTAGTTCATCTGCAATCTGACTTCCAAAAATCAGTAATGTTTTATTTCACCTCGGTTTCACATTCTCCACAACACTGGTTTCCATATTGTAAGCGTTATGGTTTGAAATACAAATATGCATACGTTAAAATGAAATAACTATGTCGCTCTGCTTCCTTAATTTTATATCCTGTTGTTTATAGTACAAGTCCTTATTGTTTATGGACATTATTATCTTTTTGGCCAACACACACTATAATACAATGATTAAATGTGGCGTAACTGAACTGTTATGGCATCCATAACACTTCAGCGACTCATTATGATCTCACTCGGCGGCGCTTACAACTCCCCTATCGCCCATACCTTTTAAGCAGCAACCCACTGGGATCCATTCCCCATAAAAACAATGAAATATGTGCACTTAAAATAAGATAAATTCTGTTTATTGTAATTTTAATATATTAATAAATTGAGTTAATTTCTTTGCTCCAATGTGTGGTGCTTTCACGTTACCTGCAAAAAATCAATAAATACGGCGTGGACTTAACAGTATTGCCATGTTGCACTACCCGAAAATATGCTCAAGGTCCTGCCATTAGTGCTACCATCCGATCAGCATTTAAGTACACACAATTAACAAGGTAAGATAATTTCAAAATTCAAATTATTGTTTTGAAATTATAGTTTAGTTGACCAAAAACAGTTGTAGGCAGCTTGACTGTAATGCTGATTAAAACGCCCTTATGAAAATTATGAACCGAGTGGTTTTCATAAACATACTCGCGTCTTAAGTACTACCATTATAGTCTTGTTGCATAATATATTAATATAATTCAAAGACGTTAGGTACAGATGATACCTCTCAAAGATTTAAAAAAAAATGTTCATTACAAATTCACCGTCGCTCAAATGGTGCAGGTATCAACGTATTTATATAAATAATTGCCGCTAGAGTTTAGTTAATGAGGGATTCCATATTAACTGCGGGATTCCATTAAGACGTTTTTCTCTACCAAGCTCCGTACTTAAGTATCTTCTAAAGATATATATTGGAGAAAAAAAGACTAAGTACATGAATAAAACATTGTGGATTTAGTACATTTCCATTGAAAATAAGGAGAACATTCTATTTCCTTTAAAATTAATTCGTCGCCTTCAGCCTTGTTGACTTTTTTTACAATGGGAAACCACAAAATGTATATACCATTAAATATCTGTGGTGATTTATGAAGAACTGACACATTTATTTCTTTAATTGTTTCAAAACGAGTTATGCTAGCGACAGCTTATTATACCTGAAATGCAGAGGAATTTTGGGAGATTATTTACCTCTATAGCAAATGTTGAAAATGTCCTCCATCCTGCATAAGGCACAACTCAACACGTCGTTCCATGTTACTGGCCACTCGTAGGAGGACTCTGTTGTCAATAGCTTGAATCTCCTGTGTGATGTACTTCAGATGTCTGGGGACGTGTGGCATAAACCCTGTCTTTTAAGTAACCCCACAGAAAGAATTCCGGCGTGGTCAAATCCGGAGATCTCGGTGGCCACAGCTTCTTGGAAATTATCCGGTCGTTAAAGTAACTTGCAATTAGTGCCATTGATTCATTTGATGTATGGCATGTAGCGACGTCCTGCTGAAAATATCCCTGACTCAGCTCTACATTGCCTATTTGCTCAGCAAACTCATGAAAATCCGTCGGCACTCTGCAGTGTTCACATTATTTAAAAAAAATTGGTCCCACTATTCTATGTGCGGATATTGCGCACCAAACTGAGATTTTCACCGGATGCATAGGTGCTTCATGAATAACATGTGGATTTTCGCAGGCCCAATAGAGTGAGTTGCATGAGTCCACATAGCCGGATAAATGGAACCATGCTTCATCTGTGAACCACGTGATGATCAATATGGCAGGATTTTGCACAATGAACACCTGAGACCAACGACAATTCAGTCGTCCATCCTTATCTGGTTCCTGTAACTGATGGAAAACCGTAATCCTATACGGCTTTAGGCCTGTGCTTTTCACAGCTCTCTGACACATTGAGTAGCTGTACCCTGTCTCCTGCGACAAACGTCTTAATGATTTTTTGGGTGACTGATCCAGTCATGCTCTTACGTCAATAACAACCGTGTGAAACCTAGATGAACGAGTTTTGCCTTTTCACTTACCAGACATCCAGTTGTTTCCAATTTGTTTACCAGTCCCAGTATTGTGTTTCTTTGGGGAGGATTCCGAACACCAAATTCTCTCTGGTATGCCCTTTGAGTAGCTGTAATTGAATACGTAATGCAGTATTGCTTTACAAGGAAGAGTCGTTCATTTAATGTGTACTCCATTTTCACGTTAACTAGAACAAAATCTCAAAGCAGTACAAAGCAGTAAAACTAACGATTACGAATAGAACATGAACATCTGCGCATCTAGTGACAGGCAATCGAAACCCCAGAACATTCTGCTTAATTTGGTGCTAAAATTGAGGCATTGAGTGAATTTAGAACAGAATAATTAAAGAAATAAATGTGTCAGTTCTTCATAAATCACCCTGTGTTTAATATAAAATATTTTTCGGTAGATTTAGACTTTCGGTCTACGCTGTCATAAACGCAACATCTTTTTCTACTCGCTTATACAGGCCAAAGGGTTTTCCAATTGCCTTAAGCTTCGTAACAGAGCTGCTACTGTTCTGTCAATCGATAACAAGATAAATAATTGTTTAGCAAATAACTGTCTTGTTCATGTTCCAAATTAAATGTTCTTGTTCAGAATATAGAGGCAAAAGAAGAAGAACAGCAAGTGTGGAGAAACTATTTTACTGCGGACTGGTTGTCAAGTCCTCTAATGAGTGTCATGTACCAATCCTACCCAGTTCTTTTATTGGATGCCAGAGTAACGTCGCAGCTGCCATTGGATATTAGTAAATTCCTTTGTTTGTCAGTTATATAAATGTTCCTGTTTTCTCTTTTACTAAAGAGAAACTTGAGGAAGGGCAGGGAAATTGAAGTTTAGGAATATTTAATCGTACTGTAATTTTCTCTTTCTTCCTCTAATACAAAAATCCGTACTGGTCATTGCACTAATTTAATATAAACCACCGGGTTATAAAATGTCAAATATCAAACAACTGCGACACTCTTTATCGATAATACCGCTGGGGAATTATACCGTGTACCTCATGGTCAGATATAAGGAATATGTGTGTTGTGGAGACAAGCGCTAAATTCAAACGACTAAATGACGTTGAAAGATTCGGCCAAGCTATGAAACAGGAAATAAATCAGGTGAAAGCAAGCACCAATACATCACATCGCAAATATTTTAAACACTGGACAAGCTAACATGAGAAATGAAGTGAATATTTATAAGTACATATTTATTACAATATGCAGCGCCATCTTTAAGTTATATTCAATGTGTTGACAGGCATAAAACATAGCTGTAGTGACCAGCGTTTTGAAACCCTTACAAATGAAACCCTTATTTTGAAAAATTCTCTAGGTAAATTGTGATTGCATTGAAACCAAGTGCAGAACGCGTGGGATAATTTCAAAATCACTCCTTCGCATTACATATTAAAATCCTTAGTTTTGAAGCGATCTGATTATTTTTCTCTCTTCTTTTGCTGTGGCTTGCAACTAGCTCAGTGAACACAACAAACAGGGGCGTACACGGGAAGTCCCCAAGGTATCCAAAATGGTATTCAAAAGTATTTGGCAAACTTGAAATCAATTTTCTCCTTCTATCCAGTAGTACAAGATAAAAAGTTCAATCCGTAGTTTGTTCCACTTTTTCATAAAGACAGTCATCCAGTTCTAAATGGCAGAAAATTCCATAATAATATATCACATTAAAGCTTCAATGTTGTGGCGTATTAGGTAATTAGTAGCTATTGTCATGCCAGACACATTATTGCGTCGTATTGGCGACAGCATTTTTGGGGTAATTCTTTCGGCTTTTGGTTTGAAGTTCCGTCCGGCATAACGCTCTAGTCCGAGCTAGCGGGTCTATCGAGGGTTGGAGATGGGGAATAGGTTACCGTTACTTTTCTTTGTGTTTTGTTGTGTTAACGTTACTTTGGTTCGAGTGAGTGCGGTTGTATGTGACTAGTGTGAATGTAGTTCGTGTGTGTAGCATCTCCCCGCATTTATTTATTTATCTTTTTTGTGTGCGATGTAGGGGCACCGTGTTGTTGAATAAACCATAGTTAATGTGATTAATGTGAATTCTGTGTATTTTGTTATAAATATCCCACGCCTACACTGGAATGTGATATTCAAAGTTCTAGTCCTCTCGCTGTCTCTGCAGCTACGCTCCCAATGTGCATGGTGGGGTGATTAAAATTTAATACTTTAGCTGGAAACCCTTTTGGCCCTAACCCCAGTATGTAACAATATCTTGGAGGCAATCTCAGACAGTAAACAACCAAAAACTGCTTTTACTCTAATAATTTTCACATCTCTGTAAGAACGGGCAATAAACACTACAAAAAATTTACAAATTCTCGGTCCTGATGTCGTAGTCATTAACAAATTCTATCCGTAGTTCAGAATCCCTATCCTTGGAATATGTTACAGGTTCGTAAGGTTAAGTGCACTTGTTTTCACCACGTTTATGACATGTTTCTAAAACAAATCGGCAAGAAACTTAAAACAATTCAAGTTATTATTAGTTTCCAGATTTTACTCTCAGCTGCAGAATACATCGTTCTGCATCAAATGTTAGGATGGTGTTTGCGGTCCTCTCCTCTGGTGTAACGATTCAGTTTCCCGCTTCTGTGTTAATTAGGAAGAGGTCATTGGAAATTCTCGTGATAGATTGAATTAATTCTGAAAGATAATTTCTAATTATTACCGATATGCGAAAGGCATGGAAGTTTAAATTTTTACGCCGTCTGACCTAGTTTCACGTCCGTGCAAAGTGCAACCGCTATTACCTACTGGAAACACAAACACAAGCAGTGTGATGCAGGTCAGATTTGAGTCGCGTATGACAGGTACCTCTCTTTGACGTCGTCGGATGCAATACACCACGAAAATTACAAATATATGGAAACTTCAATGCCGAATTGTGTAAAACGTGTAGGCTCGATTATAAAACAAAACAAACAAATAAAAATGTAGAGGAAAAATTGACTTCCTTACTTTTGAAATTCTCATAGATTAAGTATGCTTTTATACTAAAGGCTGGTGCACAACCGCCCGAGAACGTAACCAGAACGGAAACGAGAACGGGAAGCAAGGCAACATACAAGATATTGGTTCACAACAGCCCGGTAACGAGAACGGGAATGCTGAGGCAGTATTTTTAACACTTAAATGATTTCAGTCAAATTATAATATAAAATATAATAACAGCCCGCCTTAAAGCAATATGTGTATAATATAATATATAAAATGTATGTAACAGTCATTGCATTAATGTTTATATTATTATGTAAATGTTCAATAATGCTATGTGAATGTATTACGTAATTTAAAATTTAGGAGCTGTGAGAATAATAGGTTAAAAGTTGCTAACAATGGGGGAACAATGAGGTAACCTTGAGGCAATAATGAGTAAGAAAGTTTAATAATGCTACTAGTCATTATTGGAGCAAGAATAATGTAAATTTTCAGACAGTTTATAAATAGCCAATCAACAACCAGAAAGAAAGCTTAAGTTAAATGAAAGTATTCTATTGGAGTAGGATTAGCCAATCAGAAACTGAAATAGGGCAAGTTGTACAAATTCAGAAGTCGGTTACTAGTAGACAGCGTTACTAACGGGATGCGAGACGATCGTCCTCGAGAAGTTGAATACGTATCCAGTGTGAGAAAAGAAATCGTTTACGTGTTAAAAAAATGCTAGTAATTAATAAATAATCTCACAGCTCTCTCTCTATATATATCAGTGAAGTGTTATTTTAATCGTTTAAAGAATTAATAAATGGAGTGAAGTACAAATTATAATCTGTGTAAGCCTACATTCTTAGCCGCACTACTCCCTGCAAAGAAATCCATGTCTCTAATAATAATACTGACGCAGCCGAGGGAAGCATAAATATATAATATTTAAAGAAATAGTCAAATTACAAAGTTAATATTTTTAAAACTTGGGGCGAAGGCTACCGGAAGTTTACCATACTTGCGGTTGCAACTACTTCAAGTGTTCGGCTCCCCAACAATCGAACTACAATACAACTCCTCCTACCGTGCTAGCCTCTAGTTCCCAAGGTCGCGTGTTCAAACCCGGCGGAGGGCGATGGATTTTTTCGGGCGTAAAAATCGTTAGCACGGCTTCCTTCGGAAGGGAAGTAAAGCCGGTGGTCCCGTGTCGTAGATTTACGGCACGTAAAAGAACCTCAAGCCTGATAAAGAGGCCTCTGAGCAAAATTACAGGTGTTTCACGCCCAATATAGAATGGGACGCTAAGAACCATAGTAGTTAAAGAGCGTCCATAAATAAAACTCAATTTTAAAAATTTTTAACTCCTCCTAAAATAAGAACTACTTCAAATTGGCTTCCATACGTGGGGCAAAACACAAACTACCTCAATGCATATCGATGATCATATCGATCATAAAGTGAAAGTCGATTTTGTGCATTGGGATTTCATTTGTTTTTAACTGACCAATGATATTTTTTCACCTACTTTCAATTTAGTCAACCTAAGCGGCTTAGCCAACGTCAAAATTCGATAGAGTAAACATTATCTAAATGCAGATCCATTGCATTTCCGATCCCTCTAGTTGTGCCAAGCATTCATTCATTTACTTAATGGTACACATTAAAGTTGTTTACAGTTTTGAGTTGCATATAAACAAACTACAATGACCCTTTCACCAGAGGAACCAACGCTCATTGTATTTGCGGGTGTTGAGATGAGGTTAGGAAGTACATTTACTGCTAATTTCTTCCAGTTTCATGTTTCCAATTTGCAGCTATAGAGAGCACTAGTAGCTGTTTCATGTCTCGGCCGCCTAGAATAATGTCTAGAGTGAAGAGTCTAATATGCACAATATGGATCTAATATGCTGTGCCCGGGAACGAGAACAGAAAGTTAAATGTTGGGCAACTCTTCTTTCCCGTTCCTGGGGCCCGGGAAGGCTTTCCGTCGATTGTGAACGCTCCCATTTGAATACATGTATGTCAACTTTCTCGTTCTCGTTGTGGTTACCGTTCTGGTTGGTTGTGAACCAGCTTTAAAACGCACACATTAAGCTGCTTCTTCAACAGATTACCCTCCTCTTTGTAGAAGTTACACCCCCAAAGATTTACAGCCAATGCCTTGGGTCAGTAGCTTGTCGAGGAGGAAGCAAACTCTGGATCATTCCATATTCAGGATGGCGATCAGCCAATGTATGGTATTATGGCGGTGAAGAAGAAGGAAATGAAATGTAGTGATGAAAGGGATGATATGAAAATTCGCGGAACAAATTATTCAATCCAGCATTCGCCTAGCGACCGCGGAAAACCGCGAAAAAGCCTTCGGCCATGTTGGTCGTCCGTAGGTTTGAACCAGGGACCTGCTGAATGCGGGCCTATAATATAACATTTAGTGTAACATGTAGCATCACCAGTAAAGCTGTGAATACTTATATCCCTTCCATTCTGTGTAATTATTAATTATTGTAGTGTATATTATAACATACTATGTTAATACAACATCCTCAACTAAAACAAGGGATGCCTGAATCCATTTTGTTGTTTGTGAAATGCAACATAATGGGCTCCGTGAAGACAGTAAGCAAAAAAAAAAAAAAAAAAGAAGAAAAAAAGAACGTAATAGGGCACTTTCCTTAACATAACACACAATAATTGGAAATTCAAGTAAAACACGATTAGCAAATATGCCACTAGATGATTTGTATCCCAGAAAACAATACATTTGCGAATGTTTCCGTTATTTTCATATGTAATACTATGAGTGGTTTCGATATTGTCGATAGCTGCCCAATTGGTGGTTGCTAAGACTATTTACAGAATAGAACGTTTAATAAACAATATTAATAAAATGAAAATAACTCAGGTATTTTATATATCATTTAATTGGGTTTATTGCACACGAATATCATAACATAGCACAGCCTTCTATGTTCTTTAACAAGGTTTTCTTTGTTTCTTTAGCTTGCAAATCAGAACTAATTACGAATCAGGTGCTATACTCTCATTTCGACAAGTTTTCAGTGATGATTACACGTGAGCACCTTTCAGCCAATGTACGGTCTTATTGATGCCTTATTTACCAATCAGAATCGAACTTATTTGATCGTTTTAAAGCATAGCACTAAAAAGCTAATAACTGATAGTTTTATCTACTACATTCCTTTTTTACTTTCTCTAGCACGTACATAGTAGGCAGAGAAGGTATTGCATTCCAACCAAAAATTCGACACCGAGATTTCATCGGAAATACATGTTTTGAGATTCCCAGAATCCAAAAAGAAGGTATTTTAGAAAAAGGTCTGTGTGTGTCTATGTTTGTGTCTGGGAACAGCATAAATAAAAATCGAAAACTCGGATAAAACATAATTTGGTATTTAGGTTCAGTTCCCTCTGAAGATGCGACACAAAGATTTTCAATAAAATACCCCACCCCAAACTACCCTTTACATGGAACATTTTTCGATTAAAATGATATTTGCATGAAAAAAATGTATATCTTGAATATTCTGGGAATAGTCTTTGAAGTCCTTTTCATTCAGAGGAAATTTTGCATAAACTTGTATAACAAGTAAACAATAAGCGATGGAAGAAAACGTACTACACAAGAAATGTAGATCTCTTTAAAATGTCGCAGTAATCTGTTCGTGTTATCTTATTTGCTGAGCGCCTGTTATTGTTTTACTATTTTGAATTTTAGGTTCTTTGTCCTCCGGCTAGCTATTATTACTCAGTCGAGCAAATATCTCTAAGCAGGGCGTGTAAACGGAAGGGAGTTGTTACTAAAAGATAACACTAATAAAAGAATTCGTTTTTACACTTTTATTGCCGTCACACTTAATTAATAGTTCACAGCTGTAATCTTTATACACGCCTGACTGAAACTGTTATATTTCCGAATATAATTACTGTCGTACGCGTACTTCACATTTTGTAACTAACTTTACGACGCGAGAGATTCTGTAGAACTGCGTAATGCGTACCTCGCGAGAGATTCTGTAGAACTGCGTAATGTGTACTCGCGAGAGATTGCTGAGAACTGCGTGATGTGTACCTCGTGAATGCTTCCTTAGAACTGCGTAATGAATACCTCGCGAGAGATTGCTGAGAACTGCGTGATGTGTACCTCGCGAATGACTTTTGAACTGCGCGACGTTTACCTCGCGAGAGAGATTTCTTAGAACTACGCGATATTTTTTTATAGGGGCGGCCCCACACCCGCCGCCCCCGGTGACAATCATCCGCTGAGGCTACATCGTCTCCCCATGCACATGCTATTAGTAACTAAAAGCATGCATGGGGGTGCTCAGGTTAGTATAGGGCATTCATGCATTAGTTGGGACGGGTTCCGCTTGAGCACCCCGGTTAGTAGCGTTAGTAGTGATGCTGGCATGCAAGCATGCGAGCGTGTCAACGTGATTGCTGGGCGCCACCCATGACACAACCTGAATGGCGCCCAGTGATTAGTTGCATGCAGATGAGATGTAGTGAGTTGGTTACGTGATTGCTGGGCGCCACCCATGACACAACCTGAATGGCGCCCAATGATTAGTTGCATGCAGATGAGATGTAGTGAGTTTCAAGAATTTATACTCCCTCACCCCGATATGCCTAAACATTATAATAGAGCTGCTATTAGTTACTAAATCGCGCCAACATTAGCGTCTGTTTTGTAAGCCAATCATAATTACTAATACATATGCTCTAGTGAAGATATTCCCTCCATTACTAAAGAAATGCACGCTACCCTGACGTCATTTGTTTGTCTCTTCTAAGTAATAAACAACTCACCCCATCACTTCATTGTTACCCACTCCTATTGTCAGTTTCAGTGAGGCCGTGTAAACGTATTTCCTTACAATGCTTATAGCTAACAAACATCTAAAATCATTGTCATACAATAATGTTAATTTACACTACAATCACTCTGGCATTCAGAGTGTTGTGATATAAAATACTGCCTCAAAAACACACAATTTATTACAAATAAATTTTTATGACAAGATTTTTGCGAAATATCCGTTATTAATGGTTTGAATTGTTCATTACGTGGTCATTTTTTAAAGCCTTTCAACATTCAGTTGTTCCTCGAGATTACATGGAAACAGTATGGAATTTTAGGGCAGCATATAGCATCCACTCTTTAAACATTTGATATCGCTGTTCACTTTGTATCTATAACGTAATATGTAATGTAGTATTTCTGCAAAGGTTTAAGAATAGTTTGTTTACTTACTAATAAGCGATAGAGGGTAGAGAAAGTCGTGTGAATGTAATACATCAGATTTTATTTCTATAATCGCTACTTTGTTTCGACTATGGATCTATAATTTCAGTGATTATACTAAAAGTACAAAAAGTGGCATTGTAATAATCTTATCGAATCCCCCTCTTGCTAATTTTTCTTAATGAACTTTCATACTCATGACAACGAGCATTCGTTAATTTGAATTAAATTTTCGAACAATCTCAATACACTTGTGGTATTAATTGGTTCAAACTGACACAGACTGTGAATTGGATTGGTTAATATTGAATGCAGGCCCATGAAGTAAATAGTTGTTATAAACTTGGGCTTGACTTTATGGTCTCAAACTTATGATGAGACTAGAGCCTGGGCGTGAAGAGCTGATGCAAGGTGTCAAGCAATACATTACTACATCCACATAATTAGCGACAGGACCAGTTTTTTGCTGGCGGATGCTGCAGTGGGATGAGAACTCGGATCGCCTGGGGCCGGGGAGTGGCAAGGTCATGCCACACCACATCTTCCTTACTTACGTAACCATCCGGCCTTAACTAACGGGAAGACATTTACACCGTGAGAAAACTGTACTTTATTTATCACATTATCCGTTAATTCCATCTCTTTCTCGGTCCTCAGCATATCTTCTTACGAAGTAATGCTTGCAAGGTCTTGGCCTGCATATACATGCTTTGGTATATATAACGTTTATTCATTCTTTATACGATGGTCAGTGCGTATGGCTGTCACTATTGAAGTAACGAGCGAGATGGCTCCGCGGTAACGCATTAGACTCGCTTTCGGGATACGGGTGGGCAGAAAATAACGTAACGGTTACATTGTAATGATTATTTTAATGTAACGCTTACCAAAGTAACTAGTTTCCCAATAACGGTTACAAAGTAACGATTATAAAGTAACTAGTTACCCAATAACGGTCACCAATGTGAGGAATACAAAGTAACTAATTACTCACTAAGGATTATCAAAGTAACGAAGACCACTAGTTATCGCGTTAACGGTTACTGAAGAAACGAGACGGTTACCTAGCCTGGATGACATCATTCACTGCTTGTGCGTGGCATTGGTATCACTATCGGGAACTAGTTACCTCAATATTCGTTTACAACTCGAGTCAACCTCGCACGGAGTTGCAGGTACATATTTATTTATTACAGCGTGTGGCTTATCGCTTCAAATATATGTAGGTCACAGGCCACAGATGACAGGTCAGTCAGCACTCAGGCAGCAAAGCTGCATACGTTGCATTAAGGTTATTCACATACGATTATAAGTGCACGAGTCCTTATACTTCGCGGATAGATATATGGGTATGAATAAACAATTAATGTTGTGAGTAGCAAAATATTCGCCGGCCGCTAAGCTCAAGCAGCCACATCGTTTCATATTGAAATGTAGTTATATTCAATCGTTATTGTTAAACCAGCTGTGAAGTAATAACCATGAAAATGAATAAGTTAATCGTTACTGGTAACCGTTACATGTAATCGTTAATGCACTGTAACTGCGATAGTTATAACCATTATTCGAAAATAACTGCCTGTCACATCTCTAATTCGTGAGGTCTTGAATTCAATTTCCGTTCGGCCGGACACTCTGCCTATGGGTTTTTTCGTGGTTTCCTCCGGACTGTAGGCGAATGCTGCTGTACTTCCTCTTCTACCACGGATTTCCTGTCCATTTCCTGTCCTCAGCATTCCCTATCGGGTGATGAATATGCGCTTTGGAAAGGTTTTCCCTGGACTGCTCGGACCCCCTTCTGGAGCATCCTGGACTGTAGGGGCCCCTGGGGGCTTAGGGCTTGCGGGCAGGTCTGACCGGCGTCGGATGCCTACAATATGGAATATTTAGGGACCCTATCCATGCTTGCGCCCGTCGGCATCCGAATCTGATCGTCCTTCGGGTCTTTGCCCCATCCCCTTCCTCCCTCCCTCCCTCCCTCCCTCCCTCCAGGGGTCACGTTGGAAGTAAAAGGGGCCGTTACAGCCTACTTGCGGTGCCACAAGCCACCAACCTCCAGCATCCTCGGGGCAGAGTTCACTCGGAGGAGAAACCTGACTGAGCGGTACCGCAGCGACGCCAGGAAAGAAACCTTTACAGAGCGCAAATCGCCGCCCATCCGCAACCCACCGAATACCGTCGCCTGGTCCTATAACCCTGAAACAGATGACAAGGAAGATGATGGGTACAGGAAATGAGAGGAAGGAGAGTCATTGTAGAAGAGAGCTACCTCAGCATTCGCCTGTCGACCCGGGGAAGCCACGAAAAACCCATATGCTAGAGTGGAAGATCGCCGGGATCGATCTCGGGAACTCCCGAATGAGAGCCACAGACGTTGCCGCCTGAGCCACCCCACTCTGTCCTACATGCGGTGCTCTGCCCCGGTTTGGGGGGAGGCCTCCGTGATATGTACTCCTACTCCATTACTGAGGTCTTGAGTTTGATTCTTGAATCTATTATGGCAATTAGTTCTTGATTAGGAAATTTTCCATGGTTACCATGAACTAATTAGGTTAAATCCCTCTAGGTTTAAGATCTTCTTTGACATTTCCTTATTCATCTTTATCCTCTTCTCTGACATAGCTGCGCATTACAGGCAACCCAATTTGAGAACCCAGTTATAATTTCACCAGGATAGGGAAGAGTCGCTGAAGATAGCGAAGACCTGAGTAACAATGGGTACTAATGCAGCACTTGAGAAATGCTTTTGCCAACTGAAAACAGATTGTGAAAAAGAAATAAATTACTGAACATCTGTTACGGCATTCATTATTAAGATTTTATAAAGCATCACTTGAAATAAGGGTTCTAGGTTCATAACATAGTAACAAAATGTTAGTTTTTAGAGTATATATTTTAAGAAGATTATTCATTTCCAAAACTTTCTATCTACTAAGTATTCCTTTGTACAATCATTTGAACCTCCAGATATAAAATATTCAACAAATTGTTGTCTTATTTGTAGATAAACTTTTTTTGATAAAGAAGTGATTATACCATAGTTTAATAAAAATTATATATGTACATATTTAATGTATATCTATATACGTTGTGGAAATCAAAACGCTAGAGCGTTTCTCTAATGCTCTTCCTCTGTTAATGTCAAAGAAAAATGTTACAAATCTGCTGTAATAAGAGTTAAAAAGTAAATAAGAACACAATATTAAAAAAACGTTACTTTTATTTACTAAGCCTTCCTATCAGTAATGATTCATTACAATGATAACAGCTTTAGTTACTTTTTTGTGACAGATTAATTTAATTCTCACCATCTGTGTTTCATATCATGATTCTCATTTGTTACAATATTGTAGTGAACCATGGCCCACGATAATGAAACAAAGTTAATGTCTAAAGAATTAATAAACATTACCATGTTATTATTTTCTCTAAAACAAACAACAAATAAACGTGCTGAATTTACATTCTATTTCTCTTTTA
This sequence comes from Deroplatys truncata, assembly GCA_030765065.1. Lineage (NCBI taxonomy): Eukaryota > Metazoa > Arthropoda > Insecta > Mantodea > Mantidae > Deroplatys > Deroplatys truncata. The sequence goes on along the minus strand of CM060983.1, from coordinate 64,457,651 downwards.
ATGATCATAAAATGTTCTTAAAAATATCATTACAATATGTATTTATAAAATCATGTGTGAGAGAGAATCTGAGAAAGCTCGATATTTAACCGTGTTAAATCGGTATGTCCAGTGATTTGATTTTCATCCTGTATATTTCGGGCTTATATTTCTTCTTTCAAACGTTTTTTCCAGTATTTGGAAAATATTATTCCCTTTTCGTCTATTTTTCAGTGTTTTATAAGTGCTCAGATAATTGCTACCTGCTAAACATTTCTTCATAAATAACTGATTCATTAACAATAACAAGTAAGCTTCAGTTTTCACGAGTTGCCTCTGATTTTGACTCAGTACGATGTGCCTAAATTTCGTTGAAACATAATAAAATACTTGTGTATACAATTCTGCTAAATACCCCTCCATTCATTCATTCATTCATTCATTCATTCGTTGCTCATTTGATCAACATTGTTGATTATTAGTACACAAATCTAAACAAGGAAAAGAGGAAGAGACTGAAAGAAGCGACGAAGGTAAAAAAGAACTAAAAGGACTCTAAATTTCAGCACCTCTGATATATGACACAGTACATACGAGTTATGACGTGCAGAGTTAAAGTATATTATAGAAGGCCAAGGTTCTATGCGCCTTTGTGACAAACGGGAATATTCCGAAGCACATACTGCACAACGCCTAGCTTACACGCAACCCACATTACGATTAAGTAGTATAAGTTGCCAAATCGCAAGGGTCAATAGATAAATGGCTCGAATGTACATATTGTTGTAATTTGCAATTAATTCAATCGTTTTCTTAAAGTTAGTCTCAAAGCTATATGAGCTATGAATTATAGACATACTGAGAACAATTTACAGAAAAATGCAACTATTTCTATCCTTGGTTTATTTCTTTCTTTCAATTTATATCACTGTAAATAATAATAATAATAATAATAATAATAATAATAATAATAATAATAATAATAATAATAATAATAATAATAATAAACATTTTATTACATTGAATAAACAGACACAATTTTCAACTTCTTTGAGAGCTTCTGTAGGAGATTCATACTTAGTAACCAGATAATAATAAAGGAGATCTCACTTGTTGCCACAGGGAATGATTATCAAATTAAAAAATATCTTGTGTTACATTCATATGACTCTTTCTACCCAATCACCTACAAAATAGTATTACAGAAGCTATTCTTCTACATGCTTATGTTAATCGTGATAAAAGTTTCCAGAAACAGCTTCATTATACATTTTGTTGTAGGATGTAGGAGACTAAGCGTTAGTTAAATCTGTAAAAAGCGGCTGGCCATACGCTGGCTTTGAAATCTCATACTCTGCCCATGACCACGAGAAACAAACGAATGACAAGTTAACACTTCAAAAGCATTAAGTATTTGAAAAATCAAACCAATAACAATGTATAACTCCGAAATGGTTAATGTCACAAAAATTATATGTCATAAATTGTGTGTTTTAACGAGATCTACACTTTTTTGTATAGTAACTGTTTATATATCTCTTATGTTTACCACTTAAACAAAAACATACCTAATTCATTTATAACGCAGAGGACTTCAAGGTTGTGCACAGAAAATTCAAAGATTACATTTTATGTTCATGCAAGTATCTTAAACATGTAGTTTAATAAAAGTCGTTGGACCCAATTTTGAGAAAATAAAAAATAACTAAGCAATTTCGATGTAAAGGGTAGTTAGAGGTGGAAAGTTTTGAAAATCTTCATGTAGCATCCTTAGAAGATGCTTAATTTAAAGTGCCTGTGAACAGCATAATTGAAAAACCAAAAGTCGAATAATACCAAACCAGGTATTTAGGTTCAATATCTTCCAAAGATGCGACACAACGATTTTCAACAAAAGCCCCAGCCCAACTACCCTTTACATGGAAGATTTTTCAAAATTTGTATTTTTTTAAAAAATGGCTCTAATGATTTTGATTAAAATAGCATACATGAATATATTTACATGACAAATAAAATTTATATCTTGAATTTTCGGGGAATAGCCTATGAAGTCCTCTTCATTCGAAAGGAATTTGTTTAATCTTGTATAACTGGTAAACGTTAAGCGAAAACGCACTACACAAAAATGTGGATGTTTTTAAAACACACAGTTTATTTAAAATAAGATTTCTGTGACATAAGTTGATTCAGAATATCTCAGAATATTTTTTATATATTCTCAGAGGTTCGAAATGTTCATTCTTGGTCATTCTCTTAAAGTCCTGCCAACATTCAGTTGTTTCTCGCGATTGCGTGGAAACAGTAAGGAAGTTTAAGACCAGCAAATATCGTCCAGTTCTTAAACATTTGACTGTCGCTGTTCCGTTTATATCTATAACAAAAGGTGTAACGTAGCTATTTCTGCAAAGGTTTATTTGGATTAAAATGTAGTAGATAAAAAATAAGCTTGAATAAGAATAATTTATATACCCAATAATAAACGATAAGGGTAAAGAAGGTCACATGAATGTATCACATCAGATTTTATTTTCTTTAGCCAGCATGACAATCCCGAAATTAGGAACCCAGGATTTTCTTACTGATTAAAATAATAGGCCCCTCTTTTTAATTATTGGAACAAAATATCACATTTGTATATGATTTTAAAGAAACGCAAAGCATTTACAATAGATAGAGAAAAGACAAAGTGAAAAAACGACACCCATTAGCCTAAATTCCCTTTTGTGAAAGAAGGTGCCTATACGTTCTCAAGTTAGATCAGTTTCTTTAAACGTATTTATTCAATGGATGTTACTCTGAAAAATTTAATTGGAGTATCACATAAACAGAAAGTTAAGCGGCACATAGTTAACAATTTTGAAATTTCTTATAGAATGCACTAACCATAAATAAATAAATAAATAAATATTTGAATGAATAAATAAATCACCAAGGGTAGTAAACCGTGTTTTGTAAACCGTACAACTATGTTTTATGACAGAGGGCCTGATTTCACTTGTTAGTAACACGAAATTATAAACTAGTTTTAAGTTCCTGTATGCAATTATATTTTTATTCACAATACAGACAATTTTAAACATTATAAAATGTTTTAAAGTTTATTTTCTATTTATACACTTGTCCTATTTTTAAAGCAGAGAAACTTGCCATTGTTTCAAATGCTAGTCGTTCATACCTACACGAGATTATCGTTCTAGGAGTGTGCGCCATCTGTGTTGCATGGCGAAAAATAACTCCATTCAAACTGCTGAGTGCTGTCATCTGCTGCACAAAAAATAAACCAGAAGAAGTGGGGGACAGTGGATCAAAACATTCTGAATACTCTTTAATTCTTGACTTTGGAGCAGGGGTTGCCAAACGTTTTAAACAGGGGCCACATTAACCGTCAGTGAATGAATGCGGCCGAAGCCACGTAAGTTTAAGACAGGATCAGTAAAGTCGCAAGCAAGAGGTGCACATAGTTTTCAAACATTGTTTTATTGAACTAAAATCTATACTTGCATAGTACTAATAGCCGATGTAACTAAATACTTAACCAATGATTGGTCTTTCATTCATATTCTCATGAGAATGAAACTCAGATATATATAACTATATATATAAAACACCTGTTACATGAAGTATGTTTACGTTAATAGCAGTTCATGTTCAACGAGAAAAACGAAACTGACGTTCAGTGCTATAATTGCAGACATTTGTGGTTCTAATTTTGAGCTGCCTTTCATCAAGACCGACTCTAAATGTTCATAGCAAACTTATATTCTGACTTGACATATTTCATTCTTGAACATGTCTTTTCACAGATATGCGAGATTGATGCGAACACTGATATTACTCCTCATGCAAAGTCTTTCAAATGTGGAAATGGGTCATTCGGCAGACAGTCGTAAAAAGCAACCAAATTAACTTTTTGTATTTGTCCTTAAGTAACTCATTACACTGTTTATCATCGAGCGAAGTGGCGCCACTTACGTGTGCGACTCGCATTCGGGAGGTCCCGAGTTCGATCCCCTGTGGCCGCCCACTCTGACCATGGGTTTTTCGTGATTTTCCCTGGTTGGCATAAGGCGAATGCTGGAGTGGCGCATGCTATCACGGATTTCCTCTCTCCCCCGTTTCCTCTCATTTCATTTCCCTTTCACATTTCAGCTTGACTCCGGGGTTGTAGTTCGGCCGGTGTCGGGTAGGTGGCGCAGAAGCTTGCGATTTGGAACTTCTCGGCCCAGCTAGAGGAAAGCCTGTCGAGCCCCCACTGCTCGGTCTGTTTCCCCGGTCCCACTATACGCAGCGGTTCCCAAACTTCTTGCACATACGACCCCCTTTGCGATAATGAAATAATTGGCGACCCCTCCATTCACTTCGCTGCTTAATCATTAATTTGCAAGTTTTCGCGCACAGTTCAACAACTTAAGTGCGAAGTTAAAGGATCAATTAATTGAGCTTTCTTCAGACCAAAGTTTAAAACTGGCTTTCCAGAAGGAAGATGCGTATCAGTTCGGGCTAGCAAGAAGAACAGAATACCCTGGTGTCTGCCGCACTAAACGTGCTTATTCCATTCTGCACCTCATATCTCTGCGAAATTGGATTTTCGTCAATGACAATTTTCGTCAAGACTAAATCTAGGAATAGATAATTTGTGCAACTAATATACAGCCAGACATTGAACGATTAATTAATAGCAAACAGGTTCATACTTATCACTAATCATCCTGATGTGCAGTGTAATAATTAATGGTTTACATAAAATTGTACGTGTGCATTTACTGTGAAATTGTAGTATTAATATGCTTCCTAAATACAAAACATGATTCTGTCTAAATGTAATAGGTGACTAAATTCCATTTTCCCCGTTGTTATATTACTAATTAACAATAAAAATTATTAATTAATAATTCCAAATATCCACTGCGACCCCCAGATAGAATACCGCAACCCACAGTTTGGGAACCGCTGCACTAGAGGGACATCTCCGAGCGACCCTCCCGTGGCCGGGAGGCCAAGCTTACAACTATTAGGGATCTCTGCGCGTCTTTGTCGACATGCGCCGGCTGCTATGCAACCCATAGTCTCCTGTGGTTCCCTCACCTCATCTGTTCCTCCGGGGATATATGCAAAAGATCAATTGGAGGTCGAGGTGCTAGGTATTCACTCCGTTAACTAGTCCTAACCTATTTCACAATGTATATCAATTATAAATCTGAGCGCTTAATTGTAATTTAGGATTCAAAATTCGTGAGTAAATTAATCTAATAATGCTCACCATTTCTTTTTATTTATATTTTTTTAAGCTTGTAGGTGGTCAAAACAAAAGCGACTCGCAGGCCGGGTTCGGCACTCTGGTCTTAGTTTGGCAAACCCCGTTCTAAAGAGTCCTGAATGCAGAAAGGCGTAATGTGAAACACTTTTTAACGTGATTCTTTAAAAGCTAAGAAATCATATGAGTTTATATGTATTACGTCGTTTCCTTTATTTTCACCTGGGTGAAATGTATATGAAAATTTGTCTTCACCCATGTTTAAAACTGCATTTTTCTTTTGAGATATAAAACTCGCTGTTGCGTTTGCACTTTTCTTTGTTGCCAAGAATTAGTGTCATCAAGGCTTGGAGGATAGATGTCGCAGATTTCTCTAGTTCACGTTTGGTTGCTCCCCTATCTCTGATACCAATTATCCTTTTCGCCTTTTTCAACAAACAGGCCATGGTCCTATAAAGAATCAGAAAAAGAAAAAGACTTATCGCCTCAATGCACAAAGTAATTTATTCACTATCCGAAAGCAACACAATGTAATATTATCAAAGCATCTAAATAATGCAGCAATTCACAAGAGAGTTTTATACTTCTGTTGGTTTTACTAGCCTGAAAACATTTCAAGAGATTATGAAAATGTATGAAAAACTATTTATTAATCTCTCTTGCCCTTGTATTTCATTTAACTACAGAGGTCATTTCTTGTAATTTTAGATCGCATTCTCCAAGTTCGAAATTAACGTAATTATGTGGTGTTTAATGGATATTATATCCGCAAAAATGGATTTTCTAGATAAAACGGTGACTATATACTTACCTGCCCGTGTTACACATAAGTATTTGATTTATTTAGAATGATATAATTAAATAAATTTAACTTCCCTGATTTCTTTGTGAAATTATTGTGCAATGACCTAGAGCATTTTATAGTGAATTATCCGTTAACTAAAGCTGATTTTGGTGTAAAGACCCCCTTGATAACCCGAATAACGGACCAAAAAAACCTTGATATTCACGGAAGCGGACATAAAATATCGTCAGATTGTGTATATTTTACTTCCTTGCAAATCATTTTAATGCTATGGCCATTTACGAATTAAAGTTAGATGTCTTACGGCCTTTGGAAAGAAGAGTGCTTTTGATTGGTGTAAAGCGGCTCCAAATTGCTACAGTTAAAACCATATAAAATAACTGTGGCACATACTCTTCAACCAGGTGATCCTGTAATTAGGTGCTCGTTTTGTGTACACAATGGCGAAATAGACCCATATTTAACATTTTTCACGAACGAGGCTTGGTTCCACCTTCATGGATACGTGTGTATACACAATAATCGTTATTGGAGCTCTGACAAACCTAATATTGTTCATGAAATACCCCTTACGAAAAAGTTGTTGTATGGAGAGCCATGAGCGGAGAAAGAGTTATAGGAGCAATTTTTTTTAGTCAACAGTTGACGCCCGTACATACGTGAATACAATTCTTCCCCCCCCCTTTTAGAGGATTAGCAGACAGGTAGCGTGATTTTGCCTTTTCAATAAGACTCTACAACAGTTCATATGGTCAATATTTGGATGAGAACAATTGAAAGTGTGCTTGAGGACAGAATTATTAGTAGAGATTTGTGGCCCCGTAGGTCACCGACCTAACCCCCTGCTATTTCTATCTCTGGTTTAACTTAAAACATAAAGTTTACAAGGCCAACCCACACACCCTGGAAGAATTAAAACAAAACATCCACCAGGAAATTGCCAGCATTTCTGAACGTGAACCACGGCGATTGATGGATAGTTTCCTAAAGAGGTGCCAAAAATGTATGGACAACGAAGGTGGCCATTTTAAGCATCTTCTTTTATAAAGTTGATAAATAAAGCCTTTAAAAATAGTTTAAAAATGTTGTATGCTTTCATCCGCGCCTTTCTATAATAGCGGCAGGCGGCAACCAGCGCCGAGGACGCGGACAGGAAAAACACCGCGCAGCTGGTTCGTAGTTTTTTGGCTCTCTCTCTCTCTCTCTCTCTCTCTCTCTCTCTCTCTATATATATATATATATATATATATATATATATAACACACATGCACACAGAATGTTTAAAAAATAGAGAGCATAAATTCAGGTATGCATTCCTCATATGTAGACAATGAAAAACGTCTCTTACAAAATGTGTCCGGAAATGCTTGGTTTCTGAGTTATGGCCTTCAAAACAGAGATGTTCACAGGAACGTTTTTCTTCCCGCAGGTAGTTGCCGTGACAGAAGATAGGACACGCTAACGGTTCATTCCGAGGCGAAGGGTACATTGAATGCTGTATTTGGCGCAACATGTCGTTACTAAGGACATGTGCTCACATCGGGAACTGGCAGAAATGAACTTCATGCGGACAGCAATGCTGTGCTGTCTCGTGTTTGTATCAAGAGAGATACCCACAGCGAAGATGTCCAGACCGGAAGACATCTGAACGTCTCCTCGCCGTCTGTGCGCTCATGGGAAGTTTACATCTCCTGGTTTGGGGGGAGGGGATGACCAAGATCCACAACTCCAGATGTAGGGAGGAAATTCTGGATTCTATGCACACGACTCCTTCTTCACTACACGAAGGTTAGCGTTACAAATGAATGTTCCTCATACGATTGTCTAGCAGCAGTTGTATCCTCATCATTTGCAACGTTTACACGCCCTGTCACCAGCAGATTACCTTGATCGATTGATATTCTGTCAGTGGTTTGTGCAGTAGTGTGCTACAAATCCGAACTTTCATGCCTTAGTATTATTTACAGATGAAGCACAGTTCACACGAGATGGCATTGCAAATTTCCACCATCGGCATGTATGGTCATATGAAAACCCACATGTAATTGTCCCATATCACCATGTGCAGTTCACTCTCAACATGTGGGCTGATATCATCCTTGATCTGTCGGTTGGATTTCATGTGCTTGTAAACAGACTTAAGGGGAAGGCGTACACAAACTTCGTGGAAAACACCATACCTCATGTGTATGAAGATACTCCACTGAGCATTCGTCAACAAGCTCACTTCTTGCATGATGGCGCTCCTGCCACTTCAGTAATACCGCTCGCGGTACTATGATCGAAGGTTTCCTGATAGATGGATAGATAGAGGTGGCTGAGTTGCTTGGCCACCACGCTCACCTACTTTGAACCCTGTCGATTTCTACTTGTGGGGCCATTTAAAAGCGGTGGTGTATTCGTCTCCAGTGCCTGAAATGGAATCCCTTCAGAATCGAATTGTAGCAGGTTGTGAGGAAGTACGCAATACTCCTGGAATTTGGGTTCAAGCAGGAGGTGGACACCTTAAACATCTTCTGTAAAGTAAACTACCTGCGGTAAGAAATACGTTCCGATGAATATCACTGTTTTGAAGGCCATATCTCAGAAACCAAGCATTTCCGGACACATGTAATGTACTCTATTTTTGAAACATTTTGCATATAATTTTCTCACGTGAGAATATTAGTGATACCTAATATTATTATAATATTATACCTATAATATACCTATAATAATATAATATACCTATATTATTATAATATATTTATAATAATATTAGTGATACCTAATATTATTATAAATTTAGATGCTATTTAAAGTCCCAAGAATGAATGAAATATATAAATCTGTTTAAGTGTTTGTTTTTATTTGACTGTGAATGTACATAAGATTTTCTGACTTTTAAACTAAAAGTGAAAGTAAAGTTGATTATGTTTTCTAAACAGCAAGTTTTGAGATATTAGTTTTGACACAAATCCACGGAATTAAGTTTGCGATTACTATGAAGAGCATTTTATGAAATTAAAATCTGTGAAATATGAACATTAAATAAGTAAAAAATATATAAAAAAATCTTATGTGTTACACTCACATGACTTTCTCTAGTCTTGTACAAACTATTTTTACAAACTCTTATTCTCCATCTATTTCATATTAATCGAGATAAACATTTGCAGAAACGATATTTTGACATGCAAAGAGAATTACATTTTACGCATAGCCAGCAGTTCTAAAAATATTTGACTATCGCTTAAGGCGTACTATGTTCCCATTGTTTTGTAATTGCAAGGGCAATATAGAAATACAGTAGCCTTTAAGCATCGACATATCTCTTAATAGCTGGTTGCTAGGTGCAGCACCATTCTCTTTGCCACAGATTAATACTCTTTGTATATTTAAGACAAAAAATGAATAACGAATACCCATTTGAGAAAATAAGTATTGAAAAATTTAAGGGAATAACAAGCAATATCTCGATAATGGTTCACTCAACAACAAAAATGTATATGACATAAATTGTGTATTTTAACGCGATCTACGTTTTTTGTGTAGTAAAATTTTGTCTATCTCTTACCAGTTATCCAAAAGTCGTTTACATTGAAGAATACTTTTGGAGACATTCCCAGAAAATTCAAGATATACATTTTATTTATCATGAAAATATCTTAAACATATGATATTTTAATCCAAATCGTTAGAGTCATTTTTGTGAAAATTAAAATTATCGAAAAATTTTCCATTTAAAGGGTAATCTGGGGTGGGGGATTTTCTTGAAAACCTTCGTGTCGCATCTCTGGAAGATACTGAACCTAAATACCAAGTTTGGTGTTTATGCAACTGTTCGTTTCTGAGTTATGCTGTTCACAGACACACACGGAAATGTTTCCAAAAATGCTTTTTTTGGTTTCAGGGGGTCTCAAAACATATATTTCCGGTGAAATCCCGTATCGAATTTTTGGTTGGAATACAATACTTCCCCTACTTACTATATGTAGTAGAGAAAGTAAAACCAGCATTTGTTTTCGTCGTAAGTTTTTTTCCCAAAGTTGAAGTAATAATCCAATTACCTCCTAAATTTCAAGTGATAGTATACTTTCCTCTCAGTTTCGGTGTTTCGTATGAGAGGCTGCCTTCCATATCATGTGAGTAAACATAGCTTATTCTGTAGGTGCATATTTTAAGGAATGCATTTATACTTTACCTTGTATTCTTTTCCAAATTTTGTGAAATACTGGTGTACTCCTTAAGGACTTCAATCCGCCAGCCATTCATTCAACAAATTAATATACTCGCGTCCTTTATATTCTTGACCTTTTCTTGGAAACTCGTTTAGCAAATGAGCCGCGAACAGATTTCTCATAATGAACTCGCTTGTGTTAAGTACCCGGGAAAATGTACTGTGGAAGATAGAAACATGTTTGAACTAAATAAAATGGCAAACTGGTGATTCCATGATATTCAAGCTGAAGCAGTTATAGCAAACAAACTCGTACAAGCTTTAACTTGTTCAGAAAATATTGCATTATTAAATTACTTTTAACTTTGCACGTGAGCAATACAATACATGCATGCATCACACTGTGGTTGTTGTGGTTGAGAATAAAGTTTCCAGATAAAACCTTCTCTCCCCTCGTTCGTTGAGAGCCGTCGGTTCAACTACTGGCTGGAAACATTCTTCACACATGTCAATTAATATCTTTTGCAGGAATACGGATGAAACTAATATTAATATATGTAGGTATAATTATGCATATTTCCTCGAAAGTATTACGAAATATGAACGATTTTCTGCCCTTTATTCTCTACTGCACGTTTTGGAACACACATTTTTGCTGTTTTGTTGTTGTTTGTTTATTTTGTGCTCTCATTAAAGATAAATAATGCGATATTTCATATAACTTCTACGTCTAGTTAAAGAGCAAGACAAAATGGAAAATGTTATACTGGGTCCTTCTTTCCCGCCACCCGTCTTACCGCAATTGTTGGATCGGAATGTAGCAGCATAGCTCCCGCTGCACGCGTCTCAGTCTTCCAATGTTATCTTATTAATTTATTTGATTCGGAATTAAAATGAATATCTGAACTAACTCATTACTCTCTGTTGAAAAATAAGTCAGATTGTTAAATGTTATATCAGCGATTAAGTAACGTTATTTTCTGCAAATTGATAACTAAAAAGTAAATACATACACAAATAATTTAATGTTATAATAGTTTGTTGTATCTGAGTAACTCTCTCTCTCTCTTCCTCCCTCTCTTTCTTTCTCTCTCGGGCATCCAGTTATCTTCAATTCCAACCGATTTAGTAATTGTTACTGAGGCTTGTAGATGTTTGTATCTTGTGTCCATTCATAAGAATCAGTGGCTTATACAATTATAGTCTTAATTTTAACTTACAAAGTATTGCTATGCAAATAATTTGTTAGTTTTTGTTTCCTATCCTCTGCTCGGTAAAGCTCACATGCGTATCGTAAAGGTTAGAAACATAGAACGTGATGCCATTGCAAATATCGCATTTTCGTAACTGTCATAGAAAAAGTCGCTGAATATGCTGCAACTTGTAAATAAAGACTTTTAATATTATATAGATAGCAGCAGGGAATATCTTGTGGTATTATAATCTATGCACTTTTTAGTGTTTCGTCCAATATAACATAAATATTAAGATGAACCTAAGTGTTTATGTGTTGTAAGCAGAACTCGCAAACCGCAGCTTTACTCGCGTTATTCTGTTAAATGCGCAGATTCGTCTCTGAATCTCTCCTAATGTCTCACTATTTATTCTTCCCTACCTCTCATACTCTCTTTACATTTCTGCGTCTCTTTCCACTCATTATACGTTCTCTTTCACCCACTCCCACGCTCTACCTCCATCGTCCTCACTCCTCTCTCTCTCTCTCTCTCTCTCTCTCTCTCTCTCTCTCTCTCTCTCTCTCTCTCTTCAGTTCACATGCTTGTGATATTTTGAAAACTTAAATAAAAGTGTTTCTTTCTGGGTTGTTAATAACATATAAAATGTAAGTGAAAGATTTAACAGTACACAAACTTATGCCTCCTTATCGGAACTACATTATTTCTCGTGGTAACCGGTCTACGTACACCAATAATAGTAACAAAAAATTGTTTCAATTTCTTAAATCTTCATCTTTAATTATTTTGTAAAGAACAAAACTTATTAGAAGCGTTATACCTACAAACTTTTTTATATGCAGTTATATTGTTGTTTTGTATTCCAACAAATGCAAAGTAATTAGGGTGCCATTTAGCTTGTTTTCTGAAAGGGACCTAGTGCATGTCATACATAGTTTCATAACAGTTGAAAATATCTGTTCTTGCAGTGATGGTAAACATTTACTCATATCTCTGAAGACATTAATGTCAGGACCCATTTTTATAGGGTTTTCTATGTTATGCATACTACCTCTTTTCCAGATACTGCAATCTTTTTTTCAGAACATCCTATATAGAAATGATAGATGGAATAGGAAAAGGAAGGTTCAAAATTTACATATGTCCACATCATCTGATAAAATCATATAGCGAGTAGAAAAATTTATTTTCACGTTGTAACAAATCAGATTTCTTACATAGCTGATATTATCTGAAACTAAGTAAGATACAAATCAGAATTAAGCTGGATAAAGTATTCATTTTTGAATTAAAATTCCCTGTAATGACCGTGAGTGTATGGTGAATTAATAAATACAGCTTAAAAAGTCAGAAACCTGTCAGTTCACTTTATCGTTCGACTTTGTGTGGAAAATTTGCATTTGATCCTCGCAAAGATAATCAACCAGTTTGGCAAGGTTTCTCTCACGAAAGAAAAGCAAAAATCTGCACACTCAAGGGAACGGTAAAACAAAATACTAACACATCTTTATAGAGGAATACTTCAGTTCAACGGGTAAGAGCTTGGTAAATAAACTGTGAAGTCGTGATAGTTCATTTTACACACTCGTGCGGTAATAAATGACCTGGTTCTTACCTGTCGAACTTTACACTTTTGTACTCAGATTATGGCATAAATATAAAAGATAATAAATAAGCATTAAATATAATGCGGTCTGGGTGATGACAGCAAAACACGAAGAAATTGTTACAGTTGAAGGTTTCGCGCAGATAGTTGCATCATTTAAAATGTCGTACAGTTACCTGCAAAAAATATTTCTTAACCTTCAAATGGCAACACTGGATTTTTCTCCGTAGTTACTACCTATACAAATGTCCTAATATTTGACTCAGTCCAACCATCTTCTATCTGACTGAGGATCTCGGGAAACAAAAATCAACTTTGAACAAAGTCATGGGAGTAAGGAGAAAGGTAGCAGTTTTCCCTGAATGGAAGTAAATATGGTAAATGGAGCTGGCCCACTTTGAAGACCCGGATATATTATCTGGCTAAAAGGCCCCCACGAATACTCGTAAGGCCCGCGGGAGATATATCTGGCATTATTTGACGTTTCACTTTCAAATGAAACTGCCACTGCTCCCATATTTATTGCACGTAACTGTACACCCAAAAGAATAATTATTAGTGAAATATATATAACTTCTAATACCGAAAATTTACATATTTGTATTCTTGTACCTTCTTTAAGCAGAAATTCTTAATAGAGATTTATAATAAACCACACGACATTCTGTAGCAAATTTTATATCGATTCTAGGCTATTTCTGTACAAGTGTCTGATATAACAGTCTATTGCTTACAAATAAATAAATCAATCTGTTCTAGGGTGAGTTTACGAAAAACGATATAATGGTTGCTTAACATTTTAAATTATACTATTTCAATTTGAGAATTAACTTAAAACATGCCATCGAGAGCTTATGGTTAATGCCACGAAAATTATATGCCCCATATTTTAACGATAGATTGAGCATCCCTATAGGAAAGTTTTGTCACTCATTTACAACTTCCCAGTTATACAGCATGGAAATCAAATTACTGAATTCGGGAATAACTAACAAGGGAAGTCAGTTTTTCTCAGCTACTCTCTCCTCTTTAATTTTAGAGCTAATGTTATAACACCTTTAAGAACGTTAAAAAAAGGGAATAGAATCCCAAATCAGCACGTTCATTCGATGTTTACTTTTATGTAAAATAATATGACAACTGTTATTAATTCCTTAGACAATTAGTTTTGCATCATTAACGTGGGCCATAACCCACTACAACCGAGCGGTATGCTTCAGCTGGTAACGTTTGTGGCCCGCATTCAGGAGGTCCCGGGTTCACGTCCCTTGAGTCAACCAATTTTTCGTTGTTTCCCTCAGTCGCTGGGGTAAATACCAATTGTATACTTATTATCACGACCCAAAAATTCAGTCTAAAGCAATAGTAAACATAAAAATAGATGGTAATAGCGAATACTCTGCCATCTATCCGCAGATAATGAAAGCAGCTAGACTGAACAGCATCCTAATGCCATCTGCCCGGCACTCGTCGCCGTCGTGTAGAAGCAGTTATTTGCCTAGCAGAAGGCCTCTGTGAACACGTGTGGAAATTGCCATCTATCGTCACAGAAGAAGAGGTACAGTTGTCTAGCACTAAGACTTCTGTGGACTTGTGACGAAGCAAGATGGTATGTTACAGGATTTAACACACACACACACACACACACACACACACACACACACACACACACACACACACACCGATCCACCAGGTATCTCCTAACAGATCCGTCGTGATATGACCACGTAGTTAAAGCAATGTAAAATAAACAAATAACACGCATTACAAGTTTGTAACAAATGAGAGTCATTATATAAAACGCGGATTATGGGTGCTTAGTTACTGACATATCTGTCACAGAAAGTAACTAAAGCTATTAACACTGTAATAAATTATTGCTGATAGAAAGAATTAGTAATTAAAACATTCTTAATATTTCGTTCTGAATCATTTTTAACATTTATTACAATAGATACCTATAAGGGTTTTCTTTGAAACTATAAGGGAGAGAGTATTAGAAAAAACTGACTTTTATGTTAAAACTGTATGTCCATGTTTTGATTTCCAACACTGTATAATACCTCACAAGAGTGAAAAGTACCTGTCCGAAATTTCATAACAAATTTAAGTGTTGTCAAATTACTTTTATAGGGTTCTTATATTTTTTATCAAAACAGTTGCGGTACCCTTTAAGAAAATAACAATTGTTTGCAAGTAGTGTAAAATCTTCATCCTACATATTCAAGAAGACAGACGCATACACATACACACGCATCTTTCTCTTATAATGCTTCTTTTGGTATTCAGGCGACCCCAAGTATGTATTATCTCAATATGGTACTTTTGAGTCGAACGTAATAAGCGATGACGTGAAATGTAATTATGGTAGAACAATGTAGGTAGGTCTTTACCTAGTTTTTCCTACAGCCTTCTGGTCATGCATTACTTTTTCATTATATTAGCGTTTTATTAAATATTAAATACATCAGTTGACATAAAATGAATTTCATGGGCGTAAAGAACATCGAAGGAAATATAAGTTACGATAGTTATACATTATTAACGGTAGTGTGACAGAGAGAACTCCTTATTTTTTGACATTTTTTAAAATTTATATATTGCACATTTCTTATTTTAAGTGGCAAAAGAATAACTTTCTCCAAAGGAGTGTAACATCTCTCTCGTGTTTGCTGGATCATCTGTTTAATGTACGTATTGTTTCTGCAGATAAATGATCCTAGAGGTCTTCTAGAGGAACACCACATCGTACGTTGTAGAACTGGTCACACACCTTGAACTGTTGGTGGAAGAGGGTACCATTGGGGCACAGAAAGCTGCGCACTAGATGTTCCTGACACAAGTGGAATGCCTGAAACACGAATTGTATTGGTGAGTCTCAGAAATTATACACATACTTCCGTCCATCACCACCCTTTAACTGGGTGAAGTGTGTATACATATTATCCTTTTAAACCAAAAATAGACCTCGAATAAATACACGGAAAAGTTTTAGGAACATCTTTTTCTAATTTGTATAAAAATCTTTGAAATGCATAGATATTTAGCAAGATTACGCTTTTCCTTGCAGGTGGTTGAGAAATCACACTTGTCTCGTCGTAGAGGGTTATGCACACATTTTTCCGGTCTCGCTGCTAATTTATTACTGCATTACGAGAAGTAAATTAATCTTTGCTATGGTGCTTAATTTTCAGGAGAGTTGTTTCATGTATTTTCAGCGAGATTTTTAATGGCAGCAAATAAAACAGAAATGCACTTGCTTTGGTTTGAATTAAACGATTAAAGAAAATATATATTTTAATTTAAGCGTTAACTTATTATGCACTTAATATAAAAAACAAATCGGTACTACACTTTATAACTACTAGATACAAAAATCTCAGGTGCAAATCTAAGCACGGTGAGAACAAAATACAATAAATTTTAGCAAATGTAATAAAACAAAGTATAAGTATTATTTTATTTGAACATTTAATAAACGAGACTAACAAATAAAATACTTCATTTTTATTTAAGCATACAATTAAGGAAATAAAAACGACGTACAATTAAGACATGCACTCGTGAACGGGAAGGTCTGCGGTTCAAATCCGACCAGGACCGTCTTCCCTGACAGGCTTTTTTCCAGGTTTTCCTCAGTTGTCATAACGGAAAATGCCAGGGAGGTACCCGGAACTTGGCCTGGAACACTTAACTCCCAAATGTCCTATCATTTCATTTTATGTATCACCAGTGGCCATAGCCTGTGGGGCCATCTGCAGTAAGAACGGGCGTTAAACACTATTTAAAAAAGTACAAGTAAGAAAATCTGTTGGAAGTATTTGAAGCGTGAACCTGAAGAAGAATGGACAGACAAAATACGTAACTTAAAGCTGTTATAGAAGCAGTGGGCAAAGAAAGAACAGTACTGAAACTCATTAGAAGACGAAGCCAAATTGATTGAGACATGGGATGAGAAGATACTGTCACTAGAGACACACCAACCGCCGGCAGTTCCCTATCGGCTGGAGCCCACTCGGGTAAGAGACCTGAGAGTGCCCGCAGCGACGCCAGGAAAGAAACCTCTACATAGCGCAAGTCACCGTCCAGCCGCACCCCACCGAACACCGTCGCCTGGCCCTACAACCCGAAACAGATGGTAAGGAAGATGATGGGAATACGAAATGGTGGGCAGGAAAGTCGTGGTATAAGGTGAACCACCTCAGCATTCGCCTGCTCCCGGGGAAACCATGAAAAGCCCATAGGTCAGATTGGGCGATCGCCGGGGTTCGAACCCGGGACCTACCGAATGCGGGCCACAGACGTTGACGCCTGAGCCATCCCTCTTGGTGATACACTGGTAAGAATCGTGACTGGGAAAAAGTTTCAGGGCAAATTATACTAAATCATTTTGTGACACTCGGTGTTATTCTCCTCCTTTCTCCCTCCAACTTCGTGTTTATGGGTATTCAGACTTCACGGCGACACAGTGTTAATAGAATAGAAGCTCCTTGTACGGTAGGCAAACCGAAGAGCAAATCAGGGGGATGGGTTAAACTCGTGTCCAGTGGTAACCCTGTACTAGGTGATAGACAATATTAAGATAAATGGGCCATAACCATATGCAGAGACGAAAAGGAAAGTGGGAAAGAGGGAGCATTGGAGGACGCTGGATTTGAAGTGAAGGTCCTTGGTCTTGCATTGATATAAGAAAGACTTGTAATCATTTATTCCGAAGAATTCTGAATAAATTCCAGAATACTTTAGAAATAAACCCATCAAAATTGTTCTGAAAAGTCAGTCGAA
Organism: Deroplatys truncata; assembly: GCA_030765065.1. Lineage (NCBI taxonomy): Eukaryota > Metazoa > Arthropoda > Insecta > Mantodea > Mantidae > Deroplatys > Deroplatys truncata. The sequence goes on along the minus strand of CM060983.1, from coordinate 64,439,870 downwards.
TTTCTGGAATGGCATCCTTGTTCTGGACGTTATCGCTGCGTTAAGTTCGTTAATGAATATCTCGGTCGATCATACCGCTATCGATATTATTACACACTATCCTTGAGCTGGAGCTACTGTGTTTAAAGACTATGCAAGAACTATAAATATGGATCGGAATCAATTTCCTTTTGTGGCTGAGAGCGACAGTGAACCTGACATGGTTTCAGCGGCGCCGCTTGTGAAAGGAAACGTGTCCAGCTTCCTCACGCTATGGCTATACTGATCTGATACTGACCTATATAACATGGCCTGTGGCGAAGGTTAGCCACTTGCCCACGGCACGGCGGCCGTATCCCCTAGCAACAGACCGGTTCAATATACATACCTCCTTATAAAGTACGGCGAGTCAACGCTCTCACTACGTGTGCGTTTTCGATGTCATGTAAACCTGTTCAGCTGCTTCAGAACGTTATAGGAATTTGTTGATGTGGTCTTAAAATACCACTGGTGAATTATGCTTCCATCTCTCACGTAGGATCTTCTATCTAGAAGGTGGACAAACCTTATTGCGAATCATTTGTAGCGAATGACGTAAATGCTTGGGAGCGAGTTTCTAGGTTATATTCGCCACCAATTAATTATAAGAATTCGCTCTAGAGAGAGAGAGAGAGAGAGAGAGAGAGTGAGAGTGTGTGTTCGCCTTATACAGGGTGTATCTTTATTGATGTCATATATTTGGGGGACATGTTCTCGACATCAAAACAGTAAAAAAAAAGTTCATACGAACATGAGTCTGAAAATAATTTATTTCAGAGTTAAAACACAAAATCGAAAGTTACAAAAATTGCTCGAAGTGGCTTCCTCTTGCTTCGATGCTTGCAGTAAGCCTGCGTTCCATGCTCTGGCGTACTCTGTTGAAAACTCCTGGTATGTTTTGTATTTGGTCAAATCCAGTTTGGATACGTCCTCTCAAAATGTCAACATTAGGTACAGGAGTCGCATAAACCAAGGACTTCAAATGTCCCCAGACGAAAAAATCCACTGGATTCAAACCAGGTGATCGAGCAGGCCATGCAATGGGTCCCCCTCGACCAATCATTTTTGCGGAAATCGATCATTCAAAACGTTATGAACTATCATACTGAAATGAGCTGGAGCACCATCGTGTAAAAACCACATTCATTGGATGATGTCCGGAGGCACATTATCAGTTAAGTGATGCAACTCATTTCTGAGAAACTGGAGATAGGTTTGTCCATTCAGACGCGGAGGGAAGAAGTAGGGACCAATAAGGTGATCATAAACGATTCCACACCAAACGTTGAGAGAGAACCTCTGTTGATGGTTGTCCTGTCTTACTTCATTAGGATTTTCAAATGCCCAGTTATGAGTATTATGAAAATTGAAGATGCCGTCGCGAGTAAAACCAGCCTGTTCCGTGAATAAGATACAGGCTAGGAAATTGATGAACACAGCGCACTGCTGTAATATGCGTTGACAGAAACGTTTTCTTGGCTCAAAGTCCGCCTCATTTAATCTTTGCACACGTTGAACGTGATACGGGTACAGAAGATTTTCATGCAGAATTCCCCAGATAGTCATATGACTAACTCTTTCCCTTACAGCCATACGTCTTGTGCTTTGAGATGGGTCTGCATCCACAGCACGAAGAATTCGTTCTTCAAGTTTAATGCCTCGTACCCAACACCCCCAGTGCTCTCTCTCAAGCGTTGGTGAATTCGTGCGAATGTTCTTGCACACGGTAATTGCCTGTCAGGGAACCTTTCTGCATAAAGTTCACGTGCTCGTGCTGCGTTGCCGTCTGCACGGCCATGCGTGTAGTGCACATCCACGTGTTCACTCACGGAATACATCTTCTTTGACCTGTAACAACGAAACGGTTGATTTTCAGACCCATGTACATATGAACTTTGTTTACTGTTTTGATATCAGAAATACGCCCCCCAAATATATGACACCAATAAAGATACATCCTGTAGAGGAAAAGTGAGATTAGACTCAATCCTGGCCTGAAGTACTCGTAAGTCCGAGCGTCATCACGTTGTGGACCAATGTGGTGAACGCGCAAATGGTTGACCACTTAAAATAACCTGATTTTAATGCATTGTGGTTCCATAAAAAATATGATGTGTAATAGTTACACAACTTGACTAAGACTATGACCAGGGAACGGAGAGAGCACCTCGCACGCTCGGCCCAACGCGGATCGTTTGCGCTTACCAGGCAGGCCGGCGGACAGACATGCTTTGAGGTATCTAACGATTCCAAGCTTGATGACCCGGTCACACCGGCGGGCTGCTCACAGAAGGCTTCCCTCTGGCGGAACCGGGGAGACCGGGGACCCACCTGAGGCGGTTAAGAGAAGGCTGCCATCTGGCAGGGCGAGAAGAACTTTCCAACAAGCAAACATCTGACACCTAACCCTACCTGAAACATGAAAGAGGAAGCGAAATTATAGGACATCCATGGTAGAAGGGAAACAACTCCAGCATTCGCCTCCACGGGAAAACCATGAAAAACACTTGGCCAGAGCGGCCGGCTCCAGGAATCGAGCCAAGACCTGCCGAGAGCCTCGTAGGTATATTATTACCGCGGAGCCATCTCGCTCGATTATACGACTTCGTCTATATAATTAATATTGTTCATGCAAAAAGTGATTCTACCATCCACTTTACGTTCACCACAGTAAATTCTTGCTAGAAATGATTTCAGAATGTTAACCTAAGACACACAAACATCACTAGCCTGTTTTTATCACAAGTCAACTATTATGTTGTTAATGAAATTATCCGAAAAAAAAGATTATCACAAATTTTAAAAATGTGCTGTGATACATTCACTTGACTTTCTCTACCCTCTATCGTTTATTAGTGAGTATACAAATTATTCTTACCAAAACTTATTTTTCTATCTACTACATTTTAATCAGAATAAACCTTTGCAGAAATAGGTACATTACACATTTCGTTAGGATACAAAGAGAGCAACGAAAGTCAAATGTTTAAGAACTGGAGGCTATATGCTGACATTAAAATTCCATACTGTATCCATGGATTCGCGAGAAACAACTGAAAGTAAATGGGACAAAAGAATGAAAAAGTATCTAACAAGTTGAAACATTAATAATTGACATTGTGGAAATGGCGGGTGCTACTAAAAAAGTTATTTGAAATAAATTATGTGTTTTAGAGAGATCTACATCTTGTGTGTGGTACGATTTCGTTTATCGCTTATCGTTTTACCAGTTATACAAGATTCTACAGACTGGCTCTGTAGCTCAGTCGATAGAGCAACTGCTGCCGTGCGAGGGGTCCCGGGGTCGAATCTCGGCTGGGAGGTGGGAATTTTTCTCTAGCCAAGATTAATCCCTATCCTCCAGAGTCTGAAAGTGTGAATGTATATATGATCTAATGATTAAAAAACTAAAGTGCAAGAAACCCAATGACAAGAGTTACACGAGTTAACACCGTTGCCAGTAGGCAATAAGTTCCAAAGGAAAAGCAACCGATAAGACCAATGTAGTTAAAGGCGAGGTATAAATGGAACTAACAAAAAAGAATATATTCTACAAATTTCCTTCTAAATGAACAGAGCTGTACAGTCTATTCCCAAAAAATTCAAGACTTAAATTTTATTTGTCATGAAAATATTTTTAATATATGGCATTTAATCAAAATCGTTAGTCATTTTTAGAAAACCAAAACTTTCTAAAAATGTTCCATGTAAAGGGTAGTTTGGGGTAGGGGATTTTGTTGAAAATCTTCGTGTCGCATCTTTGGAAGATACTGAACATAAATACCAAGTTTGATATTTATACAACTTATCTTTTTTGAGTTATGCTGTTCCCTTATGCGCACACACACAGACAAACTCACACAAAACCTTTTTCCAAAAATGCTTTTTTTTTTATTCAGGGGCCTCAAAACATATATTTCCGGTAAAATCTCGGTATCGAATATTTGGGTGAAATGCAATACCTTCAATACGTACTATGTACGTGGTGGAAAAAGTAAAAATCCATACATGACGCACCAAAATAAACTTCAATCTGGAAGACATGAGCATGCAACAACCAATATTTTGAAAACAGCAATTACCTCAATCTAAGTTAACTGATTTTACGTCTATCTGTTTCGTAAAGCAACTTATGGTATGTCGCTTATAGGCTCCAATTAAAATTTAATAATTTCAACAAGAGTAAATAGCATTTAATAGGCTAACTACAAAATATTCAACATATACATTTTACCTGCGATGCCTATATCTAACAAAGTGGTATTTAAATAAAAAAGGCCACAGCAACTGTTAGAAAATAAAAAAATTACAAATAAAAGTTTATTTTGTATAGGATGATTTACCTGAAAATATTCGTCTTGCATCCAAAAAATGTGCCTGACTAAAGTATGAAATTTAGTAATCCAACACAGACAGATCGACACACTCGCACGCACTTAATTCAAAACGAAAAGTCAAAGTTCTTAATGTTATGCTTGTATCAGTTACCACTTAAGGATGCCAGGTGAGTACTTTCAAGAAACTTTTCCCACTCCAATCTATTCTTTACAAATAAAAAGCCTCTTGTTTGTTTTGCTTAAAATATTGTAACGATATTTATTAAAGTAGCAGAGGGTTTAGTTATTTCATGACAAATAAAGCGTATATTTTGATTTTTTTTCGAATAGTCTGCGAAGTCTACTTCACAGAATTTTATACGGCTTAAAAACCATAGAAATATAAAATATTTACTACAAAAAAGATTTAGATCTCATAAATAATGCAACCGCTTCCAAAATATTTTTCATTACATGTTTGGATTGTTCCGGGTTTAACTGTGATGCAACATCTGTGAAACATGTGGGTATTCAAAAGTGATAACCCAAATGAAAAGAAAAACACGCAGAATATCTCAGTAACATTTGGTCAAGAGCATCCACCGACTAAAAGACCAATACCTGTGGCCGAAGTCGTTAAGGCATAAAGTTGTGAACGGGAGGTGTGCGATTATGCCAGGTTCCTCCTGATTAAACTTTCTTCCAGGTTTTTCTCAATCCTTGTAACTGTAAAATTCCGGAGAGTTACCTTAAACTTTGGTCTGGAACGTTTATTTCCCAAATTTCCTCTCCCAATTATCATTTCATTTTATATATTACCAGTGTCCACCAATGTTTGTAATAAGGACGTTAAACATCTATTCTACTTGAACATTAAAAGCAGTCGGGATTTTGTTCTTTGTTTACAGAACTGAACAATGCCGAGAGATGGAGTTACAATCAAGCAATAGAAACTATGCAAGACTTATAAGCACATAGTCTGCATAGGCTTAGCGGGCACGTCCCTTGTACAGAGAAAGCCAAAAAAAACTACGAACCGGCTGCGCGGTGTTTTTCCTGTCCGCATCCTCGGCGCTAATTGCCGTCTTTCGCTATGATAGAAAGGCACGAATGAAACCATAAAATATTTTTAAAACTACTTTTAAAGGCTTTACGTACCACTTTATGAAAGGAGATGCTGAAACAGGCCAGCGTCGTTGTCCATACATTTTTGGCACCTCTTTATGAAAGTATTCATCACTCGCCGTAGTTTACGTTGAGAAATGCTGGCAATTTCCTGATGGATGTTTTGTTTTAATTCTTCCATGGTGTGTGGGTTTGTCTTGTACACTTTGTGTTAAGTTACTCTAGGTAGAAATCGCAGAGGGTTAGGTCGGGGGACCGAGGGGGCCACAAATCTCTACTAATAATTCTGTCCTCAAACGCACTTTCAATTGCTCTCACCGAAATGTTGGCCTAAAAGCTGTTGTAGATCCTTGATGAAAGAAGGCAAAATCACGCTCCCTGTCTGTTAATTCTCTAAAAAAGGGGGAATTGTATTCACATATGTACGGGCTTCTACTGTTGACTCGAAAAAAAATGACTTGAGGCCAAAAAACAACTTCATCATCATTTGTCTGGTTGCTTCTGAATAAATTCCCTAAAATATATTGAAATGAAATGTTAACGTGGTTGTTATTGTGGTTGTTTTTTCTTTACATTATCCAACTGAACGCCAGATCTTTGGAAACATAAATGTTAGGCAAATTAAATGACAAAAAATTAAACATGTTTTAGGCTTTAAAAGTATAAAGATATTTTGAGAAAGACATATGGGAATGACTCTCCGCGTTCCACCCTTAGGCGCTAAATAGGATATTAGAACAGAATATTTTAGAATGTAAACCAGCAGTTTCAAATCTCAGGTACATTAGTGTACCGAGCCTCTTGGTTCAAACAAATACAGATGGTGCAAAAGAATCAGCCAAATGAATGCTCTATGGCGCCAGAGAGCAAGTGTCTTCTTGCTCCCGTCTCAGAGAGACGAACTCGATGAGAACTGTCGAGTAGGTGAGGCAAGGGAAAAGGTGAAGCTGCCGTTAAGGGAAGGGCTATCGAACCATACTGTACTTTGTACCTACGTACCTGTAAGACACAAAGCTTGCCCTTCCCTTTCCTACCTCCCCCTCCGCACCCCTTGCCCGGAACCGATACTACATCACACGTAAATGAGTTGGCTAACTTTGAGGGTGGAATGTAGTAATATGAAATAGGAAATGACTGGTCAGAAATGCCAATATCAACTTACATTAGCTCCTGAAGGATTCATAAATTTGAGGAACATTTAAACGCATCCCTGATGTGCATTTCGTTCCGGATTTGTTAACAGAGTTTTAAATATCACATCACTTGACTTCACGAGAAGATGTAGGTGCAACACGAGGACGCCCTGCCCACTTCTATCAATCATAGCTTTCTGACCAAGAGGTCTCTCACTGCAAACCTAGGCTCCTCCTTATTCCCCTGGTTTGTACTTTGGTGTTCGTCTCCACATATGAATCGTTTATCTAACATTGTCTCTCATTTGGCATTTTCGTCTACTCAAAGCTTTAACTCTTTACCATTCCTTTCAGTGCGTCTTTCTGGCAAATGTCTTTGGCTCTAGCTAATTATCTTCACCCATTCTTTTTAAACTAGTTTCATTACTTATTCTGTCTGTCCGTTACATGTGACACACTTCATTCTTCATTTCATATGCCTCCAATCATCTTACCACAGCTCAAGGCAACGGCAGAGTTCGTGTCAAATTTTGCTACATTTCTAGGGAAAAATAAATGCATTGCCGTTGCTTTCTGCAAACTACTCTCTTTAGCATCTTAGGGTCGGTTTTACCAACAGAAGCTAAATTTTAACACAATGTTAAACTGATTTAACACTGAAGTTAGCACAAATTCTGTTTCATCAAACAATGTTAGCTTTAACAATGTGTTAAAGTCGGTGTTAAGTTAACATCCCCATACCCCTGTGTTAAGGCGTCTAACAAAGTTAGAAATTGGATAATGACTGCCGCAAACCAAGCTGTTGATGCGAGTTTGCTACAATTGGCATTTTTGAATGTCATTCCTAATAAAAGAGTAGTCGTACCCTGCAAAATGAGGAATTTTTAAACCAGTATCGACTTCCAAGGGGTCATGAGCATGGTTTTATGGGAAATACGAGAGGTTGGAATACTACCAACAGAAGAATGCCTCTTTTTCCTAACTGTTAATTAGGTACTGGATTTTATGTTGCTAAACATTTTTCATTTACTTGCGATAATGTTGGTGTTTCCGAAACTACCGTTTGTGGGTGTGTCCGGAAGGTTTCCAAAGCAATTGCTTCACGAAGCAAACTGCTTTTTCGGATCTGTTTGATTAATCAACGATAACACATTTTCGTCCACTTTAGTTTCAATGCAGTGTCCACCAGCAGTTTAAACCGTGTTAAACGCTCTCCGCACCTAACGTTTCTGGTGCTGCACTTTGTTAGCATAAAAGTGCCGTAGTTGCTTACTGGACTTAAGAGAAACGCCTTCATTCCAATTAAACTACTCGTGGATTTTGCCCCAGGCTGCAGTCTTATCCTTTAATGTAAGACCGTCAGCTTTTTCGAACTTAACAATACGCCTATACTTATTAACCAGATGTTAATTAACGCGTTTCAAACGGTGAAACATTTCAGTTGAAATCGTGATTCTAACCTCAAACAATCGGGAACACCACATGGCCATTGCCATGAATGTAAATAGTTGTCGGCTACTGTCACAGAAAGCGCGGTGAGTACGTTCAGAAGCAGTGTAGCTCGGCCACCGCCTTCTCGAAAGCTAGCGTTCGCAGTTGTCTTTGACGCTAACAAAATGTTAGCTAACAATTTTTCTAAAAGTTTGATGAAATGCAAAAGTATTAACCTTATGTTAAACTTTGAACAACTTGTTAACAAACAAGATGTTAGAGTTGGTGAAACCGGCCCTCGGTTTACTCGAGGAGTACATATTTGATTAACTGTCCTTCGAAGTTCATTGCATTTTACTCCAAGTATCGAATTTCGGTTCAACCAGGTTGATTCCCAACTAGTCTCTGCCCCCTAGATGTTTATGTCTAAAAAAATAAAGCTTCTTAAAAGCATTCCTCGCTCGTAGTAGTCGTTCATGATCTCTCAGACCTTGAAACAGGCAGTCCCAATCAGAGTTCGGTGTTTTACAATATTCAAGACTCATCTGCCACCTATATTAATCTCGCTCAAGATACATGGCACACCCTGTATGTTGATGTTTGTTTAAACCTGCCCAGGGAACTCATTTAACAAAATACTGACCTGACAGTAAGCCTCCGGGTCTGCATGAAGTCCCCACTCGCGTCCAGCGCAGGAGAAACCGGTGTGAGGCACGCGGTTGTATGTGGGGTGTAGCGGGGGGTTGTGGGGCAAGTGGAGGGCATGGTACGGGTCGTGAGGAGTGCCGTCGGCGTTGAGGAAGTGTCCAGCCTCCACCACGGCAGCGTAACCCAGTAGCAAGACCAGTCCTGTAACACATAGGTATCACTCACTAGCATCTACAGTAAATAAAACTGACAGCAGCACGGCGGCCACTCCTCTAGCAGCCACATGTCACTGACAAAACTCAGATGAGTACAGGGCGATTTACAGGGTTCAGTGTAGAGCCAAGCTTTCTGCAGTAGCTGAACTACTGAAAGGCACCACGGCGTATCATACTAGTCTGTCTGCTGACTAGCGTCCAAGGAGGAGAGGAAGTTTTAAGTTAAGATCCATCGATTCATCCCATCCCACCCAATCATCCATCCATTCATTCCATTCCGTCCATCCCACCCACCCATCCATTCATCCGTCCATCCATTCATCCCATCCCATTCATCCATTCCATTCCGCCCATCCCACCCATCCATCCTCCCATCCCATTCCATTTCGCCCATCCTAGCCACCCATTCATCCTCCCATCACACCCACCCATCCATTCATCCATTCCATTTCGCCCATCCTAGCCACCCATCCATCCATTCCATCCCATTCATCCCATCCCATTCCATCCATCCATTCCGGACGATTTAGAGGGTTTCAATTTAGTGCCAAACTTTCTGCAGTAGTTGAACTACTAAAGGCACCAGGGTGTATCATACTGGTCTGTCTGCTGACTAGCTCCAAAGAGAAGAGGAGATTTTAAGTTAAAATCCATTAATTCATTCATCCATCCATCCTATCCCATCCCATCCCATCCATTCCATTCCATTCCGCCCATCCCACCCATCCATTCCATTCCATTCCGCCCATCCCACCCATCCATCGTTCCATTCCATTCCATTCCATCCCATCTCATCCTTCCATTCCATTTCGCCCATCCCACCCACCCACCCACCCATTCATCCATCTCATCCCATCCCAATCGTCCATCTATCAGTCAACCATTTGTCCGTCCGTCCATCCATCCAACCAGCCATCCATCCATCCATCCATCCAGCCAGCCAGCCAGCCAGCCATTCGTCCGTCCATACATCCATCTATCCACCTTCCTTTCTTTAATATTAAGAGGAAAGAATGAAAGCTCAAAAATCGCGTTTTGCACTGAGAAGTAGCTGTTTCCTATGGCGGCGGTAAATGAGAATGGCCCATATCTCCATTATATCAGATTTTCATACAGAGTGTTCATAAGTAATTCATAATATCAATATTTGAGAAGCATATTCCACAAAATGCTAAAATGTTTTCAACCATTACTCTAGTAATGTACTGTCATTGACAACGTTTTTGAAAGTAAAGTATACTTTTTATTTTATTTTTTGAAGGTAGTTAGCTTCTTAAGTTATGCCCTAAGTTTCATTTGTTTCATACAAAAGGTTTCGTTGCTATGGGTGGTGGTTTAATTCTTAACTTGAGTGTTAGATTTTGTGTGAAGAAAACTGTTTTATTTTTTGTGTGTCTAAAATAAAGGTTTATCTTTAACAGAAACTGAAAGTATTGAAATAGTTCCGATAATGATAGAGTTGATGATATGAGAAGTTGATGACACAAGTACTACACATACTTTTCATTGAAACCCATCCAAATCGGCAACCTATTTCTGTGAGTAGAAGAGAAACAAAATTCAAAGAACACGACATGTCAGCGATATAAGATGGTCGGAATGCCTCTAAATATTAAATTTGACAGATCCGAATATTTTAGAAAAAAATTAATTAATTTTTATTTTATTTGTATAATACGTTACTTATGAAAACAACGTATATAAACCACGCATTCATCGTATATATTTCCGTAAATGAAAGGGACTCTAAGATATATTATACTGATACACTAATGTAACAATTTCTCAGACGCTTCATAATACAAGTCATATTTCCATTTTGTTTCTCACGCAGACTACCCATTTGTAGAAATAATTAACATGCCCCATAGCCTGCAAATGAGATCTAACTCATGCTAGATTCCTGGTTTCGTAGCAACGCTGCAGACATTTCTGAGTCACGAGGTACACACACAATCACACAATACATAGTATAGTTTGTTTAGTCCTATTAAACTAAAAATCCATTAATGGCAAGGGTGTCAATTACTATCAGTGCATTCATAGACACATGCTGAGTCAAACCTGTTCTATAAATTCCTATTTTCTGTCTTTAATTTGAATATCGTAATTATTAACAGGAAGATATAAATAATTAAATAAAGAAATAATACGATATTCAGAAATAATTGACATAAGTAATTTCCGTATATTAAATCAATGTAATGTAATAAACCTGAGTTGAAAGATTTGTCCGTAAAGAAAAAGGTAATTAGCAAGTCATGTAAGGAGGACATTAATAACAGCTGAGGATAGAACACATTAGCTTAAAGATTCTTGGAATGCAGTTAGAGATTGTGTTCAGTGCGTTTGCAAAGTCGTATAGGGAAGAATTATTCTGTAAATTAGAAAGGGGAATGAAATTCTGAGATTCGGAGAGGTTCCGCATAGCAACAAGGTAAGGACGCATACGTAGGATTTTAAGATTGGCCCACGCGAGGAGTAACATTGGTAGGAGTAACAATAGGTGGGCGGAGCTTAATTTAATAAAAGGGCGTGCATTCTAAATCAGAGTCACTTATTTACTTAATTCTGTGACTTATTCGTGTGATTGAGAATGTCAGTTCATTTTTAGTAGTGTTACACCTAGTGATGCGCTTGAGTGAGTAAGATTTAGTGATTAGTGCCGACTAATATTTCTGTAACTTAAGGCAACGGACGCTTCACATTATTATTATTATTATTATTATTATTATTATTATTATTATTATTATTATTATTATTGGAATTTATTATTATAGAAATAATTTAATTCGTTGATTCAACAGTCGCTGACTCTTTATGTTACTGGTTTGACGAACACACAGACACCCTGTCGCATATCGACTGGTCCGCTAAATCCCCCAATCTTAATCCAACTGAAAATATCTGGAACTATTTGGAACAGCGGGCGAAACGCAGCAATCAACATCCCCGCAATTTGTAGCTCTACGGGATCTACTATCACTGGGTGGCTTCAGCTGAATATGGCATACGTGAAGAAACTCTGGACTCTCTTCCTCGTCGAATTGAAGCCATTTTCTAGACTAGAGGCGGTATTATACGGTATTAGCATGATGTCTCCAGGAGGTGACTTAACTATTTTGTCCGATGAACTTATAAAAGTACTAAATTTGTATAAACAACAATATCGTAATTGTACACAGAGAGTTACATTTCAGATGCGTTCGCAACTTTTTGTGTAACATGTGTAAGGTTTACCATTACGCTTGTGATAGGATGTTTAGCAAACCCCAAGGTTTTATTTACTTTTAGTGGTGCCTTTAGTAATGTTATAATTTTTGTAAACTTCTTAAGGGTAACCCGGAAAAACATGGCATTTCTTGGTGCATGCCGATAGACCTAATGGGTTTTTAAACAATATCAGTTCATAACAATAAACTAAAAAGCGTAGTTATTTCCTTCAATTAAAATACAGATGATTAAAAATATACCTAACTCATTTAAGGTTTAATGAGATACAATAAAGTATGCAACCCAGATGAAGAACTGAACCCGGGTAATCCGGTGAAATGTGAGTGCACAAGCCATTACGCCATTACAGACATTGACTCACAGGTGAGTGTATGAGGGCGAATCTGAAAAATTTTAGAATATCATGTTTCTAAAACCAAATGAAATTTGTTTATATTTGACAGCTACTTTCTAATCTTTCGCGAGTTTATTTCCGTGTAGTTTGTTCGATTTCCTCTAATAATTGATTAATTATCATTTAAAGATTTTGCGTTCACCCAAAAATGAATTTGACTAGAGAACATTTCGGGCTATAATTTTTTACGATTTTAATCCGTCATTAACGCCTAAACAATGTGAAGATTGGCTTAGAAATGCATTTGGGAAAGAAGCCCCATAAGATAACAATTTATAATTGGTACATCGAATTCAAAAGAGATCGGTTTTCTCTTAGTGATGAATTTCGTGAAGGACGCCCAAGAACTGCTGTTACTGATGTTGCTGCTGTTCGAGCAATGCTTGCAGAAGATCGACGGACGGCTTATGAATTTATTCAGGCGACATTGGGCTTTTGTTATGAGTCAAATCCAAAACATTTCACATCAACAATTAGACGTGTTGTCGATGGATTCCACATAACTGACTCCCGATCAAAACAACAATGCATTGATTGGTACAGAAAATGTCTGGAAAAATTCCAATGCGGCACTTCAAATTTGGTTTAGAATTCGTTACTGGTGATGAATCTTGGATTTTTGTTATGTCCTGAAAATAAAAGTCAATCGCTCAGTGGGTCTTTCTAATAGAACCTAAGCCTGCAAAAGTCAGACGAATTCGCAATGCTGATAAGAAGATGGTTACTATAGCATTAGAAGATAGCTGTACCGTTACTGCCGATTGGTACACAGATGTCTGTTTACCTCAATTTTTTTTTTAAAACGCTCAAAAGGAAAAAGAATGTTACATAAAAACGCACCGTCGCATACAGAAAAAATGAGTAGGTATCTGGATGCCCTAAAGGTCAGCACCACGGTCCCCCACTATACAACCCTGGCCTGGCACCTTGTGATTTCTATTTATTTACAAAAATTAACAATCAAATGCGTGGAATCACTTTTTCGTCATCAGATGAAGCATGGAACATTATAAAAACCTGCTTTCTGAAGTGTCTCAGAAAGATTGGCATCATTGCTTTAAACTGGTTTCATCGAATGCAAAAATGTATTGATTTTATAGGGGAATGTAAGAACGTAGGTTTTCACGGCCGGAGTCACAATTATAACTAATATGATTTTCCGGGCTGTTATGCCGTGGTCTGCTGAAGAACCGACCTGTTACTCAGGACCAACCTAAAAGCAAGTCCATTGTCTTTCTGCCATATTTCAGAAATGTCACTGACCGTATTGAACATATACTTCAACGTCATAACGTCAAAACAGTATTCAAACCTACAAGACAATTAAACAGCCTACTGCGCTCTTCCAAAGACCCCCGAGATCCCCTGTCATCGGCCGGTGTTTACCGTATTCCTTGTTCGTGTGGTTCAGTGTACATTGGTACCACACAGCGGAGCGCTAACACCAGACTTAGCGAACACAAAAGAAACTGCCGCCTGGGCCATACAGAAAAATCGGCAGTCGCCGAACATGCCATTGAAGCCGAGGGCGAACACATTATTAGATTTCAGGACACCAACATTCTTTCCTCCATAAAGCATTACCATACCCGGCTACAACGCGAAGCAATAGAGATTTATAAACATCCCAATAATTTCAATAGGAAAGAAGAAGCATTGAAACTCAACAGTAACTGGCATCTAGTCATCAAAAACAAGAAAGGTCATACAAAACCGAAAAACACTGCGAGCCAATCCGAAGAGAGCAACAACACAGCCGGCGCCAGCCCCCTCATACCAGCGGGCCAATCAGCAGAGAGCGCCCACACTATAAAGAGAGCGGCACTAACGGCCAACGCATCATCACACCAGCACCTAGGGGCGTCTCATACGCGCAGAAGGTCTCTGGTCGGGGGTACCACACAGAACACCCCCAACAATACAACACAAGACCAACCACCAAAACAGAAACCTCCACCCAGTCAGAAGAGGAGAAGGCCGAATCCTGGGACCGACTCGGACCGGGGGGAGCCTGTGGCTGCAGGTCCTGCGCCTCAGCCATCACGCGCCTCCGGGGCCGAGGAGGATGGGGTTCGCCCATCGCCTCTTCCATCCCCTGTACCAGCTCCAAACCCAACCACACCAACCACCTCTGGTGTTGACCTCATGGGCCTGGCCCGGTGGCTGCAGCTATTACTGCAAGACCACGGTCGTCGGGTGCAGGAGCTCATCACCAAGTTCCTTCAGGCCACAGATCCATCCAGCAAGGCGATGATCCTCTTTGAGGGACTCACCTTTTTGCTCTCCCTTGCACCATTGGCCCAGAATGGCGGACGGAACTAGGTCTCGTACCTCCTTCCGTTTCGTCTTTTGGAACGCAAATGGCGTGGGGAATCATAAGGATGAGCTCCATCGCTTTGCCAACCTCTATGCTTTGGACCTCATTTTGGTCTCCGAGACACATTTGCGTCCCGACATCCCTTTCCGTCTACCTGGCTACGTTTGCCACCGCAGTGACCGAGTACCTGGCCCAGGAGGTGGTACCGCGGTGCTTGTGAGGCAAAACGTGGTCCATAAACCCATCCCTCTCCCACCCCTGCAAACCCTTGAAGCGACGGCGGTGTGTGTTGAACTGGGCGGCACGGAGGTTATAATAGCTTCCATTTACCACCCACCTGCTAGACTGTTCGTACCAGCTGACTACCAATCCATATTAGCCCTTCATCCTTGCGTGATCCTCGCGGGGGACTTCAATGCCAAACATCAGCGTTGGCATTCAGGCCCTCGAGCGGATGCAAGAGGCAACGCACTGATTCGCATGATAGATAGTGACCCTCAACTTCGAGTTATGGGTCCCTGGCAACCCACCCACCATCCGCAAGGTCGAGGACGACCCTCTGTCATCGACTTTGCGATCATTAAGCATTACCCCTTTCATCTCACGCTCACATCACTCTCAGCGCTTCATTCCGACCACAACCCCGTGTTGACGGAGATCAACACAAGGGTTGCCAGTAACGATTTTTCTGGACACACCAGAGAAATTGATTGGAACTGCGTAAAGGGTTGCCTCCACGCAACAATCCCGCCTAACCCCAGGATTACAGACATCCCATCCCTAGAGACAGCAGTCAAATCCTTCACATCCACAGTGGTACGAACGGTTCATAACCTCACCATCTTATCACCACCCCCACCTCACCCTGACGTCCTACCACTGGACCTAGAACTGCTCATCCGCCGCTCCTGGGCAGCCCGAAGGCTATACCAGCGCCACCGAACGCCCCACAATCGAGAGCTCCTGCGGCAACTTCGCCGAGAGGTTCGTGACCGACTGCGCGAGCACAGAGTGCAAACGTGGGAGGCCACGATTGCTCGTCAGAATCTCGATGGTGGAGACGTTTGGCGGATAGCTAAAAACCTCCGTCGCCAACGCAACCAATACCACTCCCCGCTTCAAGGTAACCAAGGCCTTGTTTACGAACCCTTAGCAAAAGCAAATGTGCTCGCTGACCATATTGAGAACACCTGCAGGCCCAGAGATGACCCTCAGGACGCCGACTTTACTGCCCGCGTCCATCAGGAGGTGGATCATTATTTGCGGTTACCCCCTGATGGAGCGGAGAATCCCCTCCCAGTCATCCGCCCGAGTGAGGTCCAAGGCGCACTCCGGCGTCTCGACAAGAAAAAGGCTTGTGGACAAGACGGTTTGACCCCCGCCATGCTCCACAACCTTCCCTTCAGAGCTGTACTTTTCCTCACGAAGGTTTTTAATATGTGCATCACCTTGGGACACTTTCCGCGTGAGTGGAGGGTGGCCCGGGTGGTGTGCATCCCGAAGCCTGGTAAGGATCCGGCTCTTCCCTCCAGTTACCGTTCCATTAGCCTCCTACCCATCCTCTCAAAAGTTTTTGAGAGGCTCATATTACGCCGCTTGTCACCACTCCTGGCTGACATTCAAGCAATCCCAACCCATCAGTTCGGTTTTCGTCCTGGGCACTCCACCGCCCAACAGCTGCTGCGGGTAGTGGAAGCCGCTGCCCTGGGCTTCCAGGACAGGGCTTTCACTCCTGCGGTGTCTCTGGACGTGGAGAAGGCCTTCTCTACGACCTGGCATGAGGGACTCCTATTCAAACTAATTCACCTTGGTCTACACAATCAGATTATCCACATTATACACAGCTTCCTACACCAACGCACATTCATTGTAGCAGTAGCGGGTAAAACATCCACACAACACCCACTACGAGGCGGAGTCCCCGAAGGCTCTGTATTATCCCCCACACTGTTCAGTCTGTACATGGCAGACTTTCCAATGGCACAGGACGTCAAAATGGCCCAGTATGCTGATGACGTCCTGTTATACACATCCAACAGACACATTCTCAGAGCCTTCAACCCCATACAACGACACCTCCGTCTCATTGAACTCTGGTGCAGGCAGTGGCGGATGTCCGTTAATCCGGGCAAAAGCCAAGCTGTCCTGCTCACCAAGAGAAGAATTCCCGCAAACAGACCACACTTCACCTATCGAGGCCAACAGATAGAGTGGGGAAATTCTATCCGCTATTTAGGTGTCACCCTAGACAAGGGCCTAACTAATCGTGAACACGTGCAGGGAACAACGAACAGGGCTAAGGGGGCGGTAGCCGCCTTATACCCGGTTCTGGCTTCCAATATGCCGGTTCACCTAAAGTTACGCCTTTACAAGGCGCTTATACTACCTCTGATGCTCTATGCCTGTGAGGTGTGGGGCATGGCAGCGGATAGCTGGCTTCTCTGGCTCCAGCGAATACAGAATAGGGGACTTCAGTCCATCTATTCTGTCGGTATTGCCTTTCCGATCAGACTACTGCACGAAGCCTCGGCCATACCATATGTGGAGGAGGTGATTAGACACCGGGCAACTAAATTTTACGGAAAGTTGATTTACCATGAGAACGCCCTTGTCAGATCTCTGGGGGACTACGTACCTCAAGAACGCCAGTTCAGAAGTTACCGGGTTCCTCGCATGGCATGCGGGCATCCCCGGTAACGAAGGCTTTAAACCAGCCAACAGCAAGAACATGCTGACAACAAGTACTCCCCCCCTCCCTCCTTCGGGAGAGGTCATCAAAATTTCATCATCCAACAAGATTCTAAAACAAAAACAAACAGCAGCGGAGCAGGGTATTGGGCTCTGTTCCTGAAAAGGCAGCCAATGAGGAGCCTATAAAAACTTAGCGCTACCTCCCATCACACCATCTACATCAAAACCAAACCGCCACCCTAAAAATTTCCTTTCTACCTATGGTTAAGCCCTTCAAAGGGTAGGTACATGGAAAAATCCACTTAGGTTCACCACGAACCTACCAGATGCACTCGACCAACGCATCAGACGCTGCGATACTTTCACCGAGAAGACTTCGTCCGCGCCACTGAAGATGTCCACCGCAGTTGTGGACGAAACGTCTGGGAAATCTTTCTTCAGCAGACCACGGCATAACAGCCCGGAAAATCATATTAGTTATAATTTATAGCGGAATATTTTGAAAAACAATAAAATCATTTAATATTTTAAAACTAATCCTTGTTTGATTTTCTAAAGCTTTTCATTGTTGTCCTCGTAGAAATGTGTTAACCCTTCGACCTCTGCACCTCATTGCATCATGATCGTATTCGGCTTATGACAAAAAGTTAAATAGGAACATATTTATTTCCTTCCGTCAACTTCCAGTCAATTACGAATATATTTGGTTGCAGTATTTATTTTTGCTAGTAAACCTAGCATTTAGCCTCAGAAATCTTCGTTTTCAAAACAATTCGGAGGCGTTCGGCTATCCAATTGATAAATTATAATGGATTTTTTTAAATGGAAATTGAGTTTTATTTATGAACGCTCTTTCGGTCCTTAGCGTTCCATTCCATATTGGGTGTGAAAGACCGGAAATTTTGCTCCGAGGCGTTTTCATGCTTGAGGTTCTTTTACGTGCCGTAAATCTACGACACGGGACCATCGGCGTTACTTCCCTTCCGAAGGAAGTCATGCTAAGGATTTTTACGCTTGAAAACATCCATTGCCCTCCGCCGGGTTTGAACCCGCGACCTCGGGAATTTTTGGAGGATATTTATCTAGATTACCTTAGTGTTTTTGCCGATTTCAAGGAAAATTTAAATGTATCCACAAATTTTGTACAAACTTTTGCATAGGTACAAAGTTGCAACTCCATACGCATACTTATTCGCTCTCTCAACCTAACATGCCCTTAATTTTGTACCGATTTCAACCAAATTTGAAATGTGATCACAAGTTTTCTTCAAACCCCTATGTATAAAACCATATTTGCAGCGGTTGACAAGTTATTGTATGCGTATGGAGGACAGAGGGACGAAGCAATGATGAAGGATTCTTCGCATAGTAAACACTCCTAAACACACAATTCTAGTTTTAACATAACTGGATATTTCAGTCGTTTCACTAGATTAAAAAAAAGTTGCATATACCTTGGTTTATACGTTTTTATAAAGGAGTAGCGAGTCTACATATTATCCCGGAGATCCGAAGTTCTAATATCTGTGGAGTGGTTTGGCTGGGTAAGATTTTTTCCACGCAGTTTTATCCCTTTCCAAAATACAAATGGCATCTCCAGGCATCTAGCTAAATTGAGCGAAATATTCCAACGATTTTTGGAAGTGAACTACTCGGATAGCCAGGCAGCCTTAAAAGCTCTTAAGGCGGTTAAAACCACATTAAAATTAGTCTGGCAATGCCGAAGGATATTGGATAGACTCTGTCCCAGCGGCTCCGGCCACCCTAATTTGGGCCCCCGGACATATAGGTATTAGAGGCAGACAATGAGATGGCAGATATGCTGTTAAAGAGGGTCTCGGGTCTTAATTTCATAGGACAGAATCCTTTTGTAGCATGTCTCCCAGAAGTACCAAGTATGAGATAACTCAGCTAACAAGTAGGGCTCATCTTGATTACTGGAATAGACAAACTATGCCAGGCAAGCTCGTGTATTCATTTCGGGCCAAGCTGCAAGCAGAATAAGGCTTTTTTTTAATTTAACTAGATCTAAACTGAGAGATATTGTCGGTTATCTTACAGGTTACAACACATTGCGTAGACATCTATATATAAAGGGACTTATACCGGACCCTTTATGCAGAAAACATAGTAGGACGCACCTCCATGTTCTGTGCGAGTGCGAAGGTTTCATCATGCATAAATATCTATCCTTAGGCCCCTTTTTCTTAGAAACTAAGATATAAGAAGGGCAAGCATCAAAGACGTGGTCCGTTTTTTCGGGACCATGGGCTTTGATTGAAACCCAGATTAAAGGGCACAAAGGGCCCTATGAGTGTACTTGCAGGTTTCTAATAAGAGGCCACTCATTTTTCCATCATCATCCAAGAATTTTATTCGCCATCAGATATGGCCAGCAGTTTAAAGGACGTTGAAAAATGTTTACAGTTTTCAGGTTGATCTAACAAATCAGAGACATACCACAAGCATGTTGCAGAAATTATGCAAATGGCAGCAATTGCACGTAACGAATTTCGGTTGGCACACGTCACTTTATCTAACGGGGCGGAACACCCAAGATAAGACAGAGTTATGGTGTCGACGAGATTGAAACTGGTCAACCGGAGCCGATGATTTCTCGAAGGCGGGAGTTTGGGCTTTATGACTTGAGAAAGAGGTTTTGTAATATCATGCTCCGTAAGGAGTTTACCAACTTTCATATTAACGTCATCCCAGAGTCGTTAGATGGCCGACTTTGATGTTGCATGTTTCATTTTAAGCGGCACGATGTCTGCCTTTCTACTCTTCTTATTATTGTGCTTTTACGTTCATATTTGTGTACTTTTCTTGCTTGTTCTTTCATCTTTTCCAAATGGGAACTGCTCTCAATTTTATGATTATTGTAACTTTCACTTTAATTATCTAAGTCCAAGCTTGGCTGTCAAGTTGCCATTTTAGTATTATAGTCCATATAGGGCTTTGCCCTGGGGCTCTCTCCTGCTCGCTTTAAGATTTATTTCCATGCCTTACTTTGATCAAAACCCGAGAGACAATCAGATACCAATGAAACATGTTTCGTTATTGAACGCACTGAAAACAAACAGTAACTTTATCGTAAATTATTATTATGATTATTATTATAGTAGGTTTCGAAGTCCATTGCAGACCAGTTCATACTTTCTCTACCGCTTATCTATTGTAAGTAGAGGAAATGTTTTATTTCGCCCAAAAAATTAATGCATATGTGTGTTTGTGTGTGTGTGTGTGTGTGTGTGTGTGTGTGTGTGTGTGTGTGTGTGTGTGTGAGGGAGAGAGAATGGCATAACCCCAAAACGAAAAATAAGAATGTGTACAAAAGTTGTTATTTGAGTCCAGCATCTTCCAAGATACGACACGCAGATTTTCACGAACACTTCCCACACTACACTACCCTTTAGGTACACAGGGAAGAATTATTATTTTGTATTTCCTCAAAAGTGGCTCTCATTAAAATATCGTATATTTGACTTATTGACACGAGAAACAGAAAGTATATCGTGAATTTACTGAGAATATACTGTGAAGATCCCTTCATTCTGATTCCATTTTGTATGGCTATGAAACCGTAAGACTAGACAAAAACATTACCACAGAAAAAAATGTAGAGCGCATTAAAACATCGAATTGGTGATGTATCACTTCAATTTTTTTTCGACGTAATTTTTCATTATTTCAAGCTACTCACTTATGAAATTTAGATTCGTTCTTTTGTTTCTCAGTAGGCCATACAAGAGTATTCAAAATACCAAGTTCAGCATACATACAACCTACCTGTAGCAGGTAAGAGGAAGTTCATCCAAAAATTCGATACCGAGATTATACTGAAAATATATGTTTTGAGGCTATCTGAACCAAAAAAAAAAAAGCATTTTTAGAAAAAGGTCCGCGCGCGCGTGTGAACGATATAACTCAAAAACGAAAAGTCGTACAAATACCAAACTTGGTATTTAAGTTCAGTATCTTCTGAAGATTCGACACGGAGATTTTCAATCCCCAGCTACCCTTTACATGGAATTTTTTTTTACATTTTGATTTTCTCAAAAATAGCTCTTACGATTTTGATTAAAATGCCATGCGTTAAAAACATTTACACGACAAATAAAATGCATATCTTGAACCTTCTGGGAATAGCCTATGGAATCCTCTTCATTCGTAAGATATTTTATAGTCTTGAATAACTTGTACGCGTTAAGTGATAGACGAAAGTATACTACACAAGAAGGTGCATATCTTCAAAGCCACAATTTATTTCAAATCAGCTTTTTGTGGCATAAGCCATTTCCAAAATATCTGTTATTAATGGATCGAATTGTTCAATATTTAGTCATTCTTTTAAAATCCTGTCTATTTTAATTGTTTTTCGTGGTTGCATGGAAAGAATATGGAATTTGTTTAAAACCAGCGTATAAAGTCCAGTTCTTAAACGTTTGTATCTATAACGTAACGTGTAATTTATCCAAAGGCTTATCTCGATTAAAACGAAGTAGATAAAAAACAAGCTTTCGTAAGAATGGTTTGTACCTATACCCAATAACAAAGATAGAGGGTAGAGAAAGTCATGTGAATGTAAACACATCAGATTTTTAAAAATGTGGCTGTCATACTAGCGTCCTGTATGCTTCTAGTTAACTACAATAAATTGTACATATTGTTACATGTTGGGGTGAAGGCCAAAAAGGTTACCAGAAAATGATTAATTTCGGTATACACCCCAACACGCACATGGGTGGGAACTCGCTGGCAGCAAAAATTCCGGGACCTTGGTGTGTAGATTTAAGAGGAAGCCGTGGGTTTTATGCTATACTGAAGCATTACGTAGCACGCATTAGCTTCACATACCTGGGATTTATTCACAGACGTTTGGCGACTCTACATAATGAACAAAGGAAACAGGTTGGGGAGAGATGCCACAAAACCGTAGACCGGCCACAGACGATTGGCTCCAACGACCACTTCCACTCGAGTCACGCTACCTTACCCCCACCAACCGTGTCTAGCCAAAGCCAGACAGGCTGACGTCATACCAGAGAGTTTCAAACAGATCCTTCCCTTTGGCGTGATCCGCGCCCAAAGGAAAGACCGTTAAGCCGAAATATAACTAAGGAGACACAGTAATGCTACGTCTGGTAGCAACAATACAGTACAATAGTGCGTCTGGTAATAACAAAATTGATAATACGCCACATCATTGAAAACCTTTCGAAAAGCTTTTATTATAATTAACAAGGAGCAGAAAACTGGACTTTCTTACCAAAAATTTACAGAATAGACTTGAAAGTAACTGATAGTGTGTAGAGAAAATCCTATGATTGTAACACATAATTTTTTCTCACTAAATTCTGAAAGGTATATTCGGATAGCATTTTAAACCGCTTTCAAGTCGTATTAACAATGTTATGCACTGTAATGAAAGATGGTTTTTAATAAAAATATTAAAAGTGGGTGTACTGTGCATATGTCATTGTTACTCTGAAGGTCTCACATCAGCTGCAAAAGAAATTTCAGTTATTTATAGGATAACGTGAGTTTAATACGATCATCGACACAAAATATTTTCCAGTGCGCTCAACCTTAAAAGTTGGTAAGTGCATTCGTTTGCAACAGTTTTTCTTTCCTTCATTCTATTTTACATAAGGGTTGTTAAAAAAGAAACTCTCTTAGCAGTCTGCCCAAAATTTCAATAGATTTCATTCGTTCTGTCATAAGAATGTTTTGTTAAACAAAATAATGAAGGGGAACATGACATATTTTATTTCACAAAGGTATTGGGGAAAAAATTCCCTTTCGTGCTGAAAAAAACTCTAAATTGATTCCCGCCGAACGCTTTCTGCTTCCTCTTCCACACAGTATTTTCATTCTTGTTCCTAAAGAATATGTGAGTTAAATTTCCCGGTCTTACTGAAACTCCTCAAAGTCTCAAGGTGGCCAATTTTCAACTGTAGGGATATTTTTTAGCATTACCGCCCCTAAAAGAACGATTGGAACAACATTTATGTTTTATTTAGCAAAAGAATTGAGAAAACAGTTTCATTTGTACTGAGGATCCTCAAAACTGCTTCCCACCGTACATTCTGCAAAATGCAACCGTCCTTCCCTTGAGGATGATTTTTTGTGATACTTCCACCACAGTACTTTTATTGTTATCCTAAAGAACATACGATTCAAGTTTAATCGAAATCGGTTAATGAGCATAAAAGCCTATTAGGAACGTACGAGGGCTGTCCCAGAAGTACCCGACCTAACAAAGAAAACGCAAAAATTTTGGGAAAAAAACTCTTTATATCTCTACATAGACTCCTTTCAGCTCGATACATTTTTCCCAGCGATGTTAATAACTTCGATACCCTGTTTATACTGAGAACCATCGAGTTCTGCAAAATAGCCATCAACTGCAAACTCCAGTTCTTCACTGTTGGCAAATCTTTTACCACCAAGCCATTTCTTCAACTTGGAAACAGAAAATAATCAAAGGGGGCTAAGTCTGGCGAATAGGGGCATGAGGAAGCAATTCGAACTTTAACTCATTGATTTTGGCCATGGCGATAATGGATGTGTGAACTGATGCATTGTCTTGATGAAACAGAACTTTTTTTTTCGCTAAATGCGACCGTTTTTGCTTGATTTCATCATTCAAACGCTGCAATAAGTTTGCATAATACTCCTTACTGATTGCTTTTCCTTTTTGAAAATAATCAATGAAAATTATTCCACGGACATCCCAAAAAACTGACGCCATGACCTTGCCTACAGATGGAACTGTCTTCGCCTTCTTTGGAGCCGATTTTCCTCTTTCAGTCCACTGTTTTGACTGTTCCTTCATCTCATGTGTAAAGTGATGGACTCATGTTTCATCCATGGATATGAATCGACGCAAAAACTTGGCTTTATTGCAGCGAAACATCACCAAACACTCGGCTGAAACATCCGCACGACGCTGCTTTTGTTCCATTGTGAGTAAACGCGGCACCCATCTTTCTCATGTCTAAATTTTCAGTCAGTATGCGATGTACAGCACTTTTTGATATGCCTACGATGTCTGCTAGCTCGCGCACTTTCAGTCGACGATGATCAATACCATTTTGTAGATTTTCTTTACAATAGCTGGCGTGGTCACCTCATTTGGTCGACCACTGTTATGTACGTCTTGCCAACTCGTACGGCCTCGCTTAAACTCTGCCACCCAATATTTTACTGTTGTAAATGAAGGAGCAAACTCCGCCAGAGTAGAATTTAGCTCAGTTTTAATATTAGTTGGACTAAGACCTTTCAAATGAAAGTAATGTATCACATAACGATGGCCAGTTTTATCCATGTTTACAAATTCGCTGAGAGAGTTCACTATTAATGGCTGCCAAACAATTACTAAACAACGTAGCATCATCAAACTTCAAACTTACGCTTTATAAGGGTGGTACTTTCTACCATAGTCATTTGTTTGAAACAACAACCGCTGTATATACGTCAGATCGAGTACTTCTGGTACAGCCCTCGTACATCTCACATACATGCATTTATATATATATATATAATTATGTATATTATTTATATATATAATATCAGTCATTATATATAAAGAGAGAGAGGGCGGGAGGGATTATTCCAGAAACTTATAGAGTTATGTCTACCCAGAGTTTCAACACTTCCTTATCTAACCAAAATAATGTAGATAATCTGTATCTGTATAGAACAACTGCGTAGAAAAGTGCCATTCCCTGAGGCATATGACAATTCCGATCTCGCGTATGCTTTGGGCGTAAATATCTCACTCATAAGGAAATGTCTCACTTTCTTTAGCAGTTGCTTAAGGAACTATGAAGCAACGACCTTAAATGTTTGTTGTAAGTTTTCTTTTTTTCTGTAGCTTTTAATGTTTTACATTTATATAAAACTCTACACAATAAAGAAGAGAAGTGCATTACGGGATGCTCACAAATTCTTGCACTTACTCTCCTATTCTGGTCAAATGGGACACAAAAATGTATGCAATTATGTTAAAATATTTTTCCAGTTATAACCACAAAAAATCTAACCAATCAAAATGCGCGACATTGTTCTAAATTTAGTGGCAATCGCTTGCCAACCTGCCGAAGTCCCAGCTAATATCAATGCATATCGCGATTATACTCCTATATTCGGATATTATAGTTTCTCCGTAAAGTATACGATTATGTTGAATATAACTTTTGTGTTATATTTTAATCCCTATCAGTAACCTGGAAAGAAACCAGTTTTATTACCGGTTGTCAAAACTTATATGTAGATTGTATAAAGAAAGGGAAAGGGAGAAAGGGAGGACGAATGTAGTAGAGAGGGTGGAAAATGAGAGATAGGTGTAGAGGGAAAAGAAAGGGAGAGGTAAAACGGAGTGCAAAGGAAAAGAGGGGAGAGGGAAAGACAGAGGGAGTGAGAGAGTGTAAGTAAAGGACTCAGATAGAGAATAATCTTCGTATTTAAGCAATAACGTTAGGAGACCTGCGATTTCTGTTACTCTAACGTAAAATTATAATTAAAATTAATATTTTATTATCTAAAACTCATGAGAATATTAATCGAAGTGATTAGCTATGTCTGAAAAAATCAAAAATAGTGAAAAATCTTTCAAGTAAAAGGTTAGTTGGAATTGAGGAAATTTCCTATAAATCTTACTCTTGCTTCTTCGGAAAACACACCATTTAAATATAAATGTTGCATTTATGTACTTCTCATAGCTCAGTTATGCTGTTCACAAATACCTACAGGCATACAGAGAGACATATTATTTACATACACACATCTTTTTTTTCTTTCGTTCTTTTTGAATGTGGATATATTGTGTCATAATAGATAAAGATATTTCCATTCAAATTTCATATCCAATTTTTGTTCCAATGCAATACTTCCTCTACTTTGAATAACAGGTAGAGAAAGTAGAATTTTGTGTATTTTTAAATAGTGTTCAACGCCGTAGTGAGGACTGAAGGAAAGCTAGAACAAAACCTCAATCGGGATCTGAACCGCAGACCTCCTGTTCAATAGTCCGTGCGTTCACGAATTCGGCTACCCATGTCGTGAGAATCTTGTTGCGAAAACCAGAAATAACAGAAGCGAAATGTTACAACATCTCCTTTCCTTTTGAGGAGCAGACAAATATATCTCATGTTTTTATAGCCACCCAAAAGCGTAGGCGCATCCGTTAACACTGCGTGCAGACTTCATTTCTGCGGATTGCATCAGCAAACCAGAACCGAAAATATCCATGACCATGTTGCAAGATCACTGAGGGCATTACAGGTGAGCAATATGTAGTACGTAACTAATATCAACATTTCACGGATTTGCTGCATCTGCAAGTCACACCTCGTCGTTACTGCATCGCATTGTTGCAATTCCTTTCTTACTTTTTATTTATTTATTTGTTTAAGGTCGCTTTAACCATTTTGGTCTAATCGCGACCAATTTAGGTTCCGTAGAACGATTTTACAAACATTTCTTACCATGATTTTACAATAACATAACAATTCACATTGAAAATAACGATTAATTATTACACATTAAACATATTAATCTTCTACAAGAACAATTAATATACAGTGAACATTACAGTAATTTTATAATAACAAAAGCAATTTCTTAATTCTTTTGATTAAATATGGTTAAATAATTCAATTGCTTTAATGACGTTGATAATATTTCGACAGTGAGAAGGATTATTGAGTGCTGCATGAAGGTTTATTGGTCCACCAAATTGTTTTCTCTGCTGTTGAAACTTTGAAAATCTCAGTATAATATGTTCTATTGTTAGTGCAGTTTGACACTCAACACAGGCGGCTAGAGGGCTTCTGTTTAACAGGTAGGAGTGTGTAATTCTGGTGTGTCCAATTCGTAGGTACGTTATTGTAATTTGGTTTCTACGTTTGAGGTTTTTAGCTGGTTACTCTGTAGTAGAAGTCTGGCGCACTTAAGTTTGCTGTTGTTGTACTGTATCCAACTATTCCACCACTGATGTTTTATTTGTCTCTTGAAGTGAGTAACTGCATCGTAGTAAGGTGTAGCTATGGTTGGATCCTGTGTAGGTAGACATATTAATTCCTTTGCAGCAGTGCGCGCTTTTTCATTTCCTATTATTTTCTGATGAGAAGGTACCCATATAACAATAGTGCAGATTTTGTTCAAGGTAGATAGGTTGGTGTAGAGTGAATGTATGTCTTGGACTATGCTGTTGGTGGAGTATATGTTTTGGAGAGATTTTAAAGCAGACAGGGAGTCACCGTTGATAAGGTAGGTGTGATAATGTAGTGTTTTCAATATATATTCAAGAGCCTTTTTAATGGTATACAATTCACAGCTGAAGATTGAAAAAACACGATGGTAATTTGTAGTGGAAGCTCTTATCACCGCACACTATAGCACAACCATTACCATCTTCACTTTTGAAGCCATCGGTGTAAATGTGGATGCTATTTGGATATTTACTAATTTTTTCTTTAAATAACTTGATAAATTAGTGGGCTGGTATTTACCTTTTTGTGTTCTTCCCTAGAGTTGTGTTATCTAGGCATCTGAAGATATAAGAAGACTGTACCTAAATTTTTGTTGTTTTTTATTTTGACTGTGTATAACTGGTGATAACAGGAAAAATGCACTACTTTTGAGTCAATAATCACGTGTTTGACAATGTATATTTGTATTTAAATGTCGCCTCAAGAATAACATCGAATTAATGCTAAACTGATACACAGGGTTTTTCAGGAAGGAGTATATATTAGATTTTAATTTCAAACAAACCATGAAAGTCAGAACACTTTCCACAAATCGTGTATAAAAGGAAGTTCAGAAGTTTTTAAAATTCAGACTTAGAACTTCTATTCATGGCATTAAGCAGGGCTGTTTGTTTATAGAGAAATTGTGAGCACAGGAAACACAATTCTCTACTACAGATTGCTGGAATCCATTGTTCATGTGCAACAAGTCACTTCTGCAGTAGATTCAAGAAGCAGCCACTTCACTATAAGCTATTTTATGTGTGCCATAAACGTTGATAACTATGAACCAGTTGATTTTCTTGTGGTAAGAAATGTCATAGGTACTGTACAACATACTGTGTTCTTGTTAAATGCGTACCTTAATTACCTTCCTCATAGGAGTTGTAGTGCACAGTCAAAATAATGTAAGCAGTTCAGTCGCTTTTGAGTTATGAGAAAAAATTATTTAATAACAAGACTACAAGTTTTGTTACTTAGACGATTTCTACAAGATGAACATTTAAGGAGTTGTATCAATATTTCGTTAGCTAAACTAGTTGACGTTTGATACATCATAATTTTATAGTTTATTGTCCTTTTCTAATTTGAAGCAGTTTAGCTCCAAACATAGAAACACGCACCTTTTCGGTAATATTGAATGTATTACCTACTTTAAGATTTACTTACATGTGGCATCAGTGACCTTACATGTCACCCTCTGTCAAATTGGATTGCCTAACGTGACTGATTCATTGTAGTATCCAAACGATAGTCTTCCAGACGTGGACTCCTCAGCCAGGCCTCTATATCCGCTGGAAGTGTATACTTGGAATAATTCTGAATCACCCGGTATGCATAGATTAGCCTTGCATTCGCTGTTCAGTGTTATGAGTTACTTATTTCCAGCTCATGATGTTTACAAGGTTGACTATTTTAAACGTAAATGAAAAGTCCTTCTAATCATTCTTGCATCCCACTGACCTTTTGAGAGACTCTGTTTTTCTCGTTGTAGGTCCTGTGCGTGTGGAAGCATTTGACCTTACTCGGAAGATAACGCAATCATTAATTAAAAACGTTGGTTATTATCTTCGCATTCCAGATGCAGACATTGATCTCATTTTGGTAGCACAGCAAGGCACCATGCAGGCAGGTTTTTCAACTACCAGCTAATTATTCTGGTAGCATTTTGTTACAAATGTTTTTCGCGTGCAGAAAGAGTGACGTAATATAAGATTCATCCACACTGCGCGGCCGTGGCCAGTTGTATTGCAACAGTGATGGTGGAGGGTTGTTATTATAGTATTATGGTCGTGTAGCAGTGGACAGTGATGCAAGGCGGCCTTGCTAAGGCCGATACAAACCCGCTCCGCCCCCCGACCAAGGCTACCGAACCTGTTGCACAGGAACCGTCCGAAAAGAACGGTGACAATAACAGTCCTTTCATCGTGCTCACTCGGTCAAAAGCTGTTTGATTTACTGCCGTACTGCCGACTCTATCGACCACATTGATCATCTAAGCCTTCGACTGACAAGTATATCTATATCAGCAATACTTGCGCATGTTAACTTTCTGAAATGCCATTGAATCCTGTTTGTAATACTATAAGAATACACAGTGCAAACACTTCACACTTCATTAAGTTTGTAGCATTCAATCAATCAACCATAATTTCTGTTCAAGGAAGGTTCTTCACTGTAAACTAAACCTCCTCTACTCTCCTCTCCTTTCCTCTTTGTTCTTTGTCTCTGCATAGGAACCATTTACCTTATTTTCCCTATTATCTACTATCTTCTACCCTTAACCGTTTTTACACTCACCAATCCTTAAAATATCTCTTAGCAAGCAGTTTCTAGTCATGCTGGAATAGAATGAGAAGCGGAGGGGATTCGGCACGGATACAAGAAGTCCGGACATTATACCTACGCCCCCGAGAGGAAGGGATGAGGTGAAGGGAGACGGCACAGCAATGGTAGGGTCCCTAAAATTTCCAGATATAAACGCCCCGACAGACGGACAGGTAGACCGGGGACCCCACCCCACATGGGGTCCAATGCCCCCGCCGGGGGCTGTCATACACCGGCAACCAGCCGAAGGCTAAGGGACGGAGAAGGTTCACAGAGAGCATCCTTTTCCCTGCCACCCTGTACCGAAACTCCATCGCTGACACTTCCAATCCTGAAACAGACTAAATGCGGTGAAACATGAATGAAATGACTAATGGAATGAAATGGAGGGACAGGAAATTCGGGGATGTAATAATCCTTCCCAGCATTCGCCTGGCGACGGAAACACCCGAAAAAACCCATGGGTCAGGAAGATCGGCCACGGGAATCGAACCCACGACCTCCCGAATGCGGACCACAGACACAATCGCCTGAGTCATCCCGCTCGGTTCCTACTCATTCAATGTTCCAAAAAATTCATTTCGTTCTTCTTAAGTAGTTTCAGTAATGTTCTTAATTTGTTCACTTTTTTAAAACAGTTTCATTACTTATTTTATGGGGCCGTTTCATATGCTCTTCTCCAAATTCACATTTTAAATGCTTCCAGTCGTTTATTTTCTTTCTTCGTCACATCACACAAAGAATTCACTAAGGTCTTTCTTAGCTCCTTCAGGTGTTCACATAAAATGTTTCTTAGTCTTTTAAAAGCCTTTTCGCTCTTGATACTCTCTGTTTCACTTTTTGACAACTCATATTACTACTAATGGTACATCTAAAGTGCACTACTTGCTCCACTAGCTCATCTCAAATTCACAAGTGTACCTTCTTCGCTTTTCTTCCAGTAACCATAGTCTTTGTTATGTTACATCTTCTTCGTCCGATAGACACTGCTCATCATTGTCATGTTGGTTTATATAATTATAGATTATAGTGGAAATTCTGATTCCTAAAGGACGGATTTAGAACCTCATTCTGACATTTAGTGATATAATTAAATAGAAAACCGTTTTAAATAACTTTTTAAGTAATCACTGGAAGCATTCTCGCCATGTAACTAATAACAAAGAAACCGAAAGTGTCTACAGCATTAAGCTGCTCATTTGAGCATCTGGTGTTAGCGGGCAATGTGTAAATTGCCTCTGGAATTTGGGTACTATATGGCTGAAAATGGGATAAAACGATTTGCATAAAATAAAACAAAATGGTACTACAATTTTTCTATTAATATTAGTCTACCATAATTGCTCATCCATTTACACCTATTATAATTGCATGTGTTCATGCAACGTACCTGTAAAATTAGCTCCTGATTTGATGCATTTTTTAATTTAAGATTTCACATTTTCTTATGATTAATTGGTATTCAGTAATGCAAAGAACTATAAAATGATTAGCCCTGCACTTCTATTGATATCCGCTATAATGAACATTTTATACACTTCTGAACTTTCCCCACATTTTAAACGGGAACGGATGCATAAAATAGTGCTTCTATAAGGTATTCAGAGACCAAAGAAATATAAACTAACGTATTTTAATCAAGACCGTTGGAACCGCCCCTATCTCAGAAGTAAAATGTGAAAGACCTTCCAGTGTATTAAATGAGAACCAAAACGGGGTGTTTAAGGAGAACACGTAACTCCTATTTAAATATAAATAAATTATATAAAATAAAACGGCTAAAGAAAATAAGAATGATCTTAGGAAGAAAAATGTCAAGTAAAGAAATGAGCATAGATTAAAGGAGAAACTAATTAAGAAAGAGAAGAGAATAAAAAAGCAGATGGGAATAGTAGAAGTATGTAAATGATTAATATTGAATAAATAAGTATGTAAAGAAGTAATATAACATAAGAATATTGTGTATGCCTGCAGAACTGAATATGGTAAAGGGAAAATTTGTACAGGCGAGGTAGTAACAGAGATAGGTAATTAGCATCTGGAACACACACAGGTAGCTGAAAAAATAAACCGCCACAAGTAGGCTAAATAAGTGACCAAAGAGCACAGGGATGAGGAGGTTGAAATAGGTAATACAATATTAGAAAGAGACAGAGATAATTCGAAAACTGCAAAGTAATGAAGTTTAAACAAAGGAAAATACATTAATTATTTTATTTCCATAAGAATCCAAATACAGTAGTGAATGGGAAAATATGTTATACATTATTACAGCGTGAAAATTAGCAGCTGTCTGGTAGAGTATAAAATGTGGGCGATTCCGAGAACATTTCCTCCAT
Source organism: Deroplatys truncata (assembly GCA_030765065.1). NCBI lineage: Eukaryota > Metazoa > Arthropoda > Insecta > Mantodea > Mantidae > Deroplatys > Deroplatys truncata. Next base: position 64,407,425 of record CM060983.1, on the reverse strand, counting down.
TTCTGATCTTCAAGAGGTCCACTTCACGTCAGTGTGGGCGAGAGGAAGCGTATGCACTCAGAAGGAGATTCAACTTAGATCGTGACATAGCACCGGCAGTTAACGGGAAATAATGTGTAATTCGGGGAATTGCAAAGTGGTACGGAAGAGTGGGCAACTCGCTACCAGCTTCATTATTGTTGTTTATTTAACTGGAGTAAATCCAGACAAGTAGTAGCACGTGGTTTTATTTAACCCTCATTAGCCGACCCGAGATAAGGGTAGCTGGGCAAATTTAGGTAATCTAGGACAACAACGAGAAGAAGAAAGCAGCGAAGTTCCAGCCAGCATCCCGGATTTAGGTAGCATATCGCTATAGGCGGAAACTATTTCTTTACATCTGTTTCAGCATTCATCTAGTTTAGCAAACACATACAACATTACGGATCAGAAATTAGCGTAGCTTTCTTTGTTGACACTTTTGTTCTCTTTTTCAGGCAAAGTAATTAAAGGCAGATGTATAAACATGAAAAAACCAGACAAGAACCAAGTATAGATTGTTACTTTACAAGGGTGAGTACCTATATCATTTATTTATGTTATTTATTTACCCTGCTAGGAATTAAGGTCATAAAACCTTTATATCGTTAAGAAAATATAATAGGATGAGTATAAAAATACAACACAAACATTACAGAGACATATAAAAAATATATGATGCGTTGCACTCACATGACTTTCTCTACTCTTGTACAAAATGTTTTTTACAAACGCTTATCCTACATTTACTTCATGTTAATCGAAATAAACATTTGCAGAAACTACCTTATTGCTAATTTTCTTGTAGGTGCAAGGGGAATATGATAGTCAAATATTTTAAGAGCTGGTTGCTATGTGGAGCATTCCATTCTCTTTGTATGTCCAGGACATAAAAATACGAACAACGAACTTGAGAAAAAAATATACATATTGGAAAATTGAAACAAATAACAAGGAATGTTTCGGAAATGGTTTACTGGACAAAAAAAGCTGTATATGACACAAATTGTTTGTTATCTATATTTTTTTGTGTTGTAAAACTTCTATCTCTTACAGTTTACCATTTATGCAAAAGTCATTCAGAATGAAGAGAACTTTTGGGGACAGTCCCAGAAAATTCAAGATATACATCTTATTTGTTATAAAAGTATCTTAAAATTATATTTTAATCAAAATCGTTAGAGCCATTTTTGAGAAAATCAAAAAGTTCGAAAATATTCCATATAAAGGGTAGTCTGGAGAAGGGAAGTTTCTTGAAAATCTTCGTGTCGCATTCTTGGAAGATACTAAACTCAAATACCAAGTTTGGTATGCATCCGACTTTTCGTTTTTGAGTTATGCTATCCACAGACACACACACACGGACATGTTTCCAAAAATGCTTTATTAGATTCAGGGCACCTCAAAATGTATATTTTCTGTGAAATTTCGGTATCGAATTTTTGGGTGGAATGCAATACTTCCTCTACTTACTCTACGTAGTAGAGAAAGTACGAGATTAAAATGAAGCTATAGCAAAAATCCCTGATACGTAAATACAGTAGCAATATATATATATATATATATATATATATATATTTCCGAAGTGTTGCTTCTAATAGCTAACGTTGCAATTTGGTTATTCATATAAAGAAAAAAGAAAGACACTTCAAAGAAGATATGCCAAAGTTCAGAGTAGATGTTTTAATTTCTGCTTTAACTGAGCTGCAGTCCGACGTCTCTGACTTGGATAATAAGAGAATTCCAAATTCGAACTAAACTGAATGATATTGAACAGAGGTGCGTTTGATGAAGAGCGATAGGTAATAGGAACATCTTCTGGGTTCAGAGTATCCACAAGTATACAATGGAGAGGCGATATTATTATATGCAGGGTGTACAGTATTATTCAGAAAGAAGGATTATATTTCAGGCTATTATTTCAAATAAACATCGAAAGTCGAAATACATTCCATACATCGCTGAATAGAGGTAAGTTAAAAGGTTTTAAAATGACTTCCATTCAGACGCACACAGTAGGGCTGGTAGTTTATAGAAAAATGATGTGCGTAAGAAAAATAATTTTATGTACAGTAGTTTGCTGTAACTCCTTTTGTCCAAATGCAACAAGCCTTTTATGCAATAGATTTCATAAGCAAATTTACATATGGCATAAAATTTTTAAAGCTAGTGTTACATGCTGGGGTGAGGGCCAAATAGTATCCAGCAAAGTATTAAATTTTAATCATGCACATGGGGGAGCGTAGCTACAGCAACTGCGAGAGGACCAGGATCTTGATGTTCACATTCCGATGCAGGCGTGGGTTTTCTTGTAACAAATTACACAATTTCACATCATTCACATCACCTGTGGCTTATTTAATAAAGTAAATGGTGTCCCTACATCACACATAAGGGAATAAAGAATTGAGGGGAGATGCTTCACACACGACCTACATCTTCACTCTTTCACACGAACTCACAGACCCTACTGACGCTCGCACACACAAAGAAAGTAACGCTAAACTATTCCCCCCCTCTCTCTCCACCTCTAGCTAGACTCGCCAGCTAGGGGTGGCGAATTGTCACGTTAGACGGAATTTCAAACACAAGCCGAAAGAAATACTGAATTCCCTAACAATGCTGTCGCCAATGCAACGCGATAATGCGTCTGGCATGACAATAGCTACTAATACGCCACACTAGGAACCGACTGACTTGCTTGTGGCAAGAAATGAACTTGAACACTGTAGTCTTTTAAATACAAAATTATCTGAGTGATTGTAAAACTTTAATCTCTCCTCTATACAGTGACATATAGAATATGTTTATGCTTTTCACATTTTCTATACAAAAATTGAAATTTGCTGTGTATGGAAGTATTCCTTCAACGGAAGCCACGCAACTGTTCAATTAGGGGTGTTGTAGGTCAAATTACACACAAAATTTACGCAACCATTATGAATTCATTATAATTTGTTTGTTTGCTCAGTATTTATATTACAAAGAAGGTAATCACAAGCGATTAGATTAGTGCTTTTCAGGGTTAATAAATAGAGAATTTTGCTGTTTGTTTTAACGAATGAATTAAAGAAAATATTGTACTACATTGTGATACATTTGCCTGTTATAACTGCAAATCGAGGTCCATACTAAACACGGAATATTTACTGAATATGTATAATTATTTATATGATTTGATATTTCACTAAGGTTTTTCTTTCGGATCGTGGGTTTTCTTGGCTTTAGAACGTACAGACGGATACATTAGAAGTGGTTTTATAAATTCCATTATAGACCCTAGCGATATAGTGTCCCAGTGGGGTGCTTTGCAAGTGAGATAGCTGCTCCTGTAAATGCTAACTGTAACGTCGCGTCAGATGTCGCACGTGCATGTGAAATCTACACTACGAAATACAGGGAGAGCCAAAAGACTACGAACCGACTGCGCGGCGTTTTTCCTGTCCGCGTCCTCGGCGCTCGTTGCCGTCTGCCGCTATCATAGAAAGGCGCGGATGAAAACATACAACATTTTTAAAACCACTTTTAAAGGCTTTACTTAATAACTTTATGAAAGTGTGTTTGAGGATAGAATTATTAGTTAGAGATTTGTTGCCCCCCGGTCCCCCTGCGATTTCTATCTCAGGGGTAACTTAAAACAAAGTGTACAAAACAAAACCACAGACCCTGGAAGAATTAAAACAAAATATCCGCCAGGAAATTGCCAGCATTTCTCAGCGTGAACTACGGCGAGTGATGGATAGTTTCCTAAAGAGATCCTAAAAATGTATGGACAGCGACGGTGGTCAGTTTCAGCATCTCCTTTCATAAAGTTGGTTCGTAGTTTTATGGCCCTCTCTATATTTCGATAACGGCTAAGGTTACGAAAAAATATGGCACATTTTATTGAGCTCTATATTTTTCTTCAAGTAAGTTTTTGCCTATCTCTACTCTAGTTATATAAAATTCAACCAGATTGATTGGAACTCCACATGCTTATTCATAGAAAATTCAAGATACGCATTTTACTTAATATGTCAGTATATCTTTAGCACTGTTTTTGAGGAGAAAAAATAACGAACATGTAAACGGTAGTTTGAATGTGGAAGTTTGATTTAAATCTTCATGTCGCATCCTGAAAGCAGAACACCGACTTTGGTATTATTTTTCATTTTCATTTTGAGTTATGCAGCTGACACACACACACACACACACACACACACACACACACACACACAGACACACACAAACGCGCGCGCGGTTGTTTTCTAAAAATGCTTTTTTTATTCCGGGGGCTTCAAAACATGTTTTAGTGAAATTTATAATAGAATTTTAACCACAGGTGAGCGGTAGAGAAACAAAAATCTGATGTGTTAAACTCACATGACTTTCTCTACTCTTGTACAAACTGTTTCTACAAACGCTTATTCTCCATATACTTAATATTTATCGAGATATCGAGATGTTAATCTTATTGCTAATTTTTTTGTAGATGCAAGGGGAATTGGTAGGCTTTAAGCTATAGTCAAATATTTTAACAGCTGGTTGCTATGTGGAGTATTCCATTTTCTTTGCATTACCAGGACAAAAAAATTTAATAACGAATTTGAGAAAAACTAAGTATTGGAAAATTTAAGGGAATAACAAGCAATATCTCGAAAATGGTTCACTCAACAAAGAAAATGTATATAACATAATTGTGTATTTTAACGCAATCTGCATTTTTTGTGTAGTAAAATTTTGTCTATCTCTTATGGTTTACCAGTTATGCAAAAGTCGTTCAAAATGAAGAATACTTTTGTAGACATTCCCAGAAAATTCGGGATATACATTTCATTTGTCATGAAAATATCTTAAACATATGATATTTTAATCAAAATCGTTAGAGCCATTTTTGTGAAAATTAAAATTTTCGAAAGATGTTCCATGTAAAGGGTAATCTAGGGTGAGGGGATTTTCTTGAAAACCTTCGTGTCGCATCTCTGGAAGATACTGAACCTAAATATCAAGTTTGGTGTTTATCCGACTGTTCGTTTCTGAGTTATGCTGTTCACAGACACACACAGACATGTTTCCAAAAATGCTTTTTTTGGATTCAGGGGGTCTCAAAACATGTATTTCCGGTGAAATATCGGTAACGAATTTTTGGGTGGAATGCAATACTTCGCCTACTTACTATACGTAGAGAAAGTAAAAATATCGTATTAAACATGTCTGTAAAATGCTTTACCTAATCTCGACAACAATATCCTACCTTCATTATCATGTTTACTTTCTCTACCACCTACATGTAAGTAGAGAAGGTGTTGCATTCCACCCAAATATTCGATACCGGGATTACACCTGAAATACACGTTTTGAGGTCCCTTAAATCAAAAAATTCATTTTTAGTAGAGGTCCGTGTGTGTGTGTGTGTGTGTGTGTGTGTGAGAGAGAGAGAGAGAGAGAGAGAGAGAGAGAGAATAGCATAAGTCGAATAAATACCACAGTTGGTGGTTTAAGTTCAGTATCTTACAAAGATGCGACACGAAGATTTTTAAAAAATCCTTTTACCCCAAACTACCCTTTACATGGAACCTTTGTTGCCCTTTGTGGTCTAGGGGTACCATGATAGCCTCTAGTTCCCGAGGTCGCGGGTTCAAACCCGATGAAGGGCGATGGATTTTTTTCGAGGTAAAAATCCTTAGCATGACTTCCTTCGGAAGGGAAGTAAAACCGGTGATCCCATGTCGTAGATTTACGGCACGTAAAAGAACCCCTCAAGCCTGATAAAGAGGTCTTTAAGAAATATTTCCGATCTTTCACGTCCAAAATAGATTGGGACGCTAAGGACCGTAGCAGTTAAAGGGCGTTCATAAAAAGAAAAAAACTCAATTTACATGGAACCTTTTTCGAAATTCTTGATTTTCTGAAAAATGGCTTAAGCGATTTTGATCAAAATAGTATAGATATATTAAATAAATTTACATGAAAAATAAAATGTATATGCTGCATTTTCTGGGAATAGTCTGTGAAGTCCTTTTCATTCGGAAGAGTTTGTATATTTTTTATAACCGGTAAATGTTAAGCGATAGAGGAAAACGTACTACACGAAAAAAATGAAGATCTCTTTAAACCACAGAATTTGTTTCTAATAACTTTTTTGTGGGATCGGCTGTTTCCGACATAATTATTCGTTATTTATGGTTCGAATCGTTCAATTATTTTCAAGTCCTGTCATTTTCAGCTCTTAAGTACGTCGGGCCGAACATTCGAGCCCCTCCCGTTGGGGAGCTGTTCGGATTGGGTTGGTCTCGACGGAGCAGTGGTTCCCGATACCCATGGGAGATTGGGAACGTCTGTATGAGTTCCATACCGGCGGGGGTGTGAGACGCCTCAATCCTCCGGTACCGATCTGGATAGCCGGTAGACGGCTTGCTAGAATGCTATCGGCCCTACCGAGGTTATCGGTAGTTGTCCTTTCGGGATGACGCGCGTAAGTGGCGTATCCACTTCCATCTCAGCGTAAGCGGGGGGCTTTTTAGAAAACCAGGTATTGGCCTCATGGAAAACCCCGGTTGGATAGCCACTTGGTTGGCGATAACCCTGGGCTTAGGAGGGGGGTTTTGCTCCGGGTATACCTTCGCTCTGTTTCTCGCGATGTCATGAAAAGGGTATGAAAGTTAAGGCCAGCATGGATCGTCCAGTTTTGAAACATTTGACGGCCGCTGTTCCCTTTGTATCTTTACGAAATGTGTAATGCAGCTATTTCCGGAAAGGCTTGTTTCGATTAAAATGAAGTAGATATAAAAATAAACTTTCGTAAGAATAATTTGATAGGCACTAATAAGGGATAGTAGGTAGAGAAAGTCATATGAATGTAGCATGTCGGGAAATTTTTTTTTAATTTTTCTCAATTTTTTAAGACAATGATGATGGATAGCCCTCCTTTTGCTTGCAAGACGCTGAACTCCAAGAAACAGGTATTGAGAAATCGTACTCTATTCAATATGATGACCCCACTCTTTTTCTAGCTCTGGGACTACTTTTCGTCTATCCCGCCTTGATCGTTAAAATAATGACCATATAACACGAGCTTATGGCTTTTCTATCATTAATCTTGTAGGTTAGAGTGAATATCCTATTGTATTGGATCACTTACTTACGAAACAAGGTTGCGCAGTGCAATATGTCCTAAATCGCACTCACAAATATCCATTAAAGTCAAATCACCTGCCGGGTATTTCTTAATTTAGGCGATAGAATATCACCGTTCAGCAGCTGCAGGCCATGCAAAGTATACACTTTCCTCTCGTGCACACACACACGTATACGTTCTTTTCACAAATTGTGCAAGTTCATGAAAAGGGAACAAACGTGCACCAGAGCGTTTCAGGTGTACCAAGTCGCACATGATATCCTAAGACTGTTTTCAGCGGTAACTGAAGAAGATTGATTGTAGTAAATACCTCAAGGTGGATCCGTTGTAGGTATAATAGTAGATTTTGATGCAAGTGTTAAAAATAGGGTTTTATTTTGCGAGTAAGAATGTTTGCAAAACGAAGGCCGTTTGCCGAGTTTCTGAGTTTCACAATCCTAAGAGCAAAATAAAACCACTTTTAACACGTGCGGCATGTACCATGTTTTAGACAGCGCTCGAATTTGTAAAATATCAATAATACTGTATTGATTTCTGAAACTAAGATAAATCACGTTCAGAACGAGATTACTCACGTGTATAGAAAGATTCTTGAAACAAGAGAATGACGCTAAAAACGAGATCAACTCTCATGTGCAGCGAAATGTCATGTTTTGTTGATTCGCTAGCAGCCATTTTCAGTGAAATTATTTTCAACGTGTTTGGCTTACACCAGGCAATGAAGCGATTAAATGCTGTATCATATTGCTTTCTGGATGTTCGGGATAAGTAGTTCTGGTGTTATTCTTTCTGCTGCTTCTGTAATTTCACCTGGCTCTTCTATTAGTCTTTTCTGAATTCATAATTGCCGCATTTTAACCTTTACGTAGATTATACTAGATAAAAGAATAACTTTTCAGATCAAAGAAGGCACAAGGTATAGGTTAACCCCAGAACGAATTTCGATAAATTGAAGTACGACGATTTGTATTGTGAGCAGCTAATGGGACCGCCATGAGAAATTAATCATGTAAAAACGCATAATAAAAAACAAAACCTAGTCAAATCAAGTCGTACTATTTAACATGTGCAAATACAAAGGGTAGTTGGCATGTAATTGGACTTGGTTGGTCACAGTGGAGTGGTATAAAAATGTTATCCCACTAGTGCGATAATACTGGAGTGGAGTATTTTCCACTAATAATAGTGGAGAATACAGTATACTAATGGCCCACGTTGCGCTGGTAAGTTCAGATATAGAATTATTTTTTTCATTAAATTCGTTAAACATCCATATTCTTAAAACACTGCAATTTATGTACAATGATCTAGAAGTTTCGTTTTGTGTTGATTTATTCAACTTTGCGTCTTAATATAATAATACTGATTTCTGTAACCCATCTGCTTTGACGTTTCAAATCCTGGAAGTCTTCTGTAGTTTATGTCTTTCATGTATTAAGAAAGAATCGAAGAATCATTTTTTGATGAATAAGACATGAAATTTTAAAACATTTTACAAATTCTTCACAAATTTCCATAGTTTTTTCATAATGTAGAAATCTCAAAATTTTCAGATTAAAGGACAAAAGAACCACCTGACATAAATATTCATGGAAATAAACACAAAAGTTGGCATGACGTACAGTTTCTAGCTACCAAGGAAATTTAACAATATACTAAATCGTGAAGATTGTGCGTTTAGCGTAGATTATTCCATCTTTAATGGCTTGATCATGTCAAAGAAATATAATAAATTAAGATGATTATATATCTAAAAGCTATTAAACTGTTTCGTCAGAAATTTTGCTGCACATTTCTGCAATCATTGGGTACAGGTTATTTAGAGGACTTTGGTGCTTGTAAAATGTACTGAATGCCAATGTACGAGGACGGATTAATAAGTCAGTGACCTTTTAAAGAAAATAACAATGTTTTTCAAAAAAGTAATTTTATTTCTCAACATAGTCTCCTTTCAATTCTACACATGTTGCCAAACGTTTCTCCAAGTTTTTTAACCCTTCCAGAAATATAATTTTTCGAAGTCTGCAAAATATGAGGTTGTTTCTGCCATGATGTGTTCACTGGATGTAAATTTCTTACCAGCGAGCCAATTTTTCAGGTTTGCGAAGAGGAAGAAGACGCCCGGAGACAAATCTTGAGAATATTGGGGGGGAGGGGAGGTGAAATAGCAGTTCGTAGCCCAATCCCACAAATTTAGCGATGGCAATGACTGACTTGTGTGGAGGTGCATTGTCCTGGTGAAAGAGAGCCTTTTTCTTCACCAAATGCGGTCGTTTCTTTAACAGTTCCTTGTGAAACTGATCCAGCATTGCGGCATAATGGGAAGCTGTGATCGTTTTATCCTTTTCTAGGTAGTGGATGTCTATCACCCCTTGTGAATCCCAAAAGACAGCTGCCATGATTTTTCCTGCCGACGGAATTGTTTTCGCTTTCTTTGGAGCAGGTTCGCCGAAGGAAATCCACTGCTTTGATTGTTGTTTGGTTTCAGATTGATAGTAATGGATCCAAGTTTCATCAACCGTGGCATAACGCCACAAAAACTCATTCGGGTTGCGCTGGAACATATTCAAACATCGCTGTGAAATGGTCACACGATTCCGCTTGTTCTCAACTGTGAGCAGTCGCGGCACCCATCTTGCTGACAGCTTTCTCATACCCAAAAATTCGTGCAGAATGTTATACACCCGTTCACTCGAAATGTTTACGGTCTTGACTATCTCACGGATTTTCACTCGGCGGACTTCCAACACAATATCGTGAACTTTGTTCACCATTTCTAATGTTGTGACCTCAACCGGCCGTCCTGTGCGCACAGCATCTCTTGTGCTCGAACGGCCACATCGAAATTCTATGAACCACTTGTGAACCATGCCATGTGATGGAGCAGAGTCCCCATAATACTTGTTCAGCTTTTCTTCCGTTTCCTTCACCGTCTTACCACGCAAAAAGTAATGCTTTTCAGAACACGAAATTCGTTTTCTCCATTTTCTACGACGCAACACACATCTGTTTATTTTAGACGCTCTCAACAATGTTCTAAGAACCAAATGACGGCGAATTTCTGCGATTATACCCAGAATAGATGTAAGACTTGAGTGTAAACAAGAAACCTGTGATAAGAACGCTATATCTCGTCAGTCATGGACTTATCATTCCGCCCTCGTATTCCTCAGTACAGTATGGTTACTAAAACAAACTCCCATTTGAAGTAATTAAATAAAATATCAAACAAATCTTGGATGCGCATAGGAGTACTATTTTTAAAAATAACAGGAAATAATTGTTCGGGAAAATGTATTGTGGGTGAAAAATAAGGTAGCATTTTCCATCGTCTAATAGAATGTGAAAGGATTAAAAGATGGAGAGATGATATATATAACAAAAAAATCTGATGTTACACTCATATGACTTTCTCTACTCTTGTACAAACTATTTTTTACAAACGCTTATTCTCCATATGCTTCATGTTAATCCAGATATCGAGATGTTAATCTTATTGCTAATTTTCTTGTAGATGCAAGGGGAATTGCTAGGCGTTAAGCGATAGTCAGATATTTTAAGAGGTGTTTGCTATGTGGAGTATTCCATTCTCTTTGCATTACCAGGACAAAAAAATGAATAACGAATTTGAGAAAAGTATAAGTATTGGAAAATTTGAGGGAATAACAAGCAATATCTCGAAAATGGTTCATCCAACAAAAAAAAATGTATATGACATAAATTGTGTATTTTAACGCGATCTACATTTTTTTTTGTGTAGTAAAAGTTTGTCTATCTCTTATAGTTTACCAATTATGCAAAAGTCGTTCACAATGAAGAATACTTTTGGAGACATTCCCAGAAAATTCGAGATATACATTTCATTTGTCATGAAAATATCTTAAATATATGATATTTTAATCAAAATCGTTAGTCATTTTTGAGAAAATTAAAATTTTCGAAAGATGTTCCATGTAAAGGGAAATCTGGGGTGGGTGGATTTTCTTGAAAACCTTCGTGTCGCATCTCTGGAAGATACTGAACCTAAATACCAAGTTTGGTGTTTATCCGACTGTTCGTTTCTGAGTTATGCTGTTCACAGACACACACACGGACATGTTTCCAAAAATGATTTTTTTTATTCAGGAGGTCTCAAAACATGTATTTCCGGTGAAATCCCGGTATCGAATTTTTGGGTGGAATACAATACTTCCCCTACTTACTATACGTAGTAGAGAAAGTAAAAATGGGATAATTAAAACAAAGACATAGTAGTAGTTAAAATGCTGACAAGCCCAAGGGCAGAAACAATTAACATTTTGGGGAAAGTTTAGGAAATGTAAGAAATAGTGGACAAGGGGCCTAAGGAAGGGGCTTTAGAATGGTTACAGCCTGGAAAGCGCAGAGATGGTGCAATAGCTTTATCCTATATGTGCAGGGGGGCCGGTTGTACCAGCTGCCATTCGGGGAGTTTCAATCTGGAAAATGTAGGGACACTGACCTCTGCCTTGTTATGTCTCCTGATCCAGCCGCCCTCTGTCTCCTCTCACCTCACCCCTCCCTTCCGGGGGCACGTGGTTAGGAACAGAGTTACAAAAGATATCCATAGGTGAGGTGCAAACCCCCCTCCGCTCCTGGTTCTAGTCATAGCTTTATCCCATACATATAATTTAGGGGTTAAAATATGTGGGAGTTAGTTTATAAACGCACTGAATTTTGAAATGTGTGCTATAAATTGTAATATTGTAATAAAGAAAGATGAAAATAAACCTAAATCTACATTATGGCATATTGAACGGTGTGTGTATCTACACAATATTAATTCCAATATTGTAATCAAAATTACATAATTTCTGCATAGTTTGGAACAGATTACCCAACCACTAATGGAATTGTCACTCATGTGGAAATGCAGGTCATATTAACACTTGCATAAGAAACGCCAGGGCCGAGAAACTTAAAAATAAAACAAATAAGCGAAACGAATTCTTTTATTTTCGAGTGAACACTTGACAAATATGCATTGTATTTTCAAACTTCTCTAACTATAAGAGCTGAAGAAATCGCCGTGTTTCGGGATCTCGGGTTTTCAACGGAGACGGTCACAGCTCATTCTCCCCCTCATCTAAAAAAACGTTAAAGCAAAGTAGGTAAATAACTTTTAGAAAAGTTTAGTAATACAATATTTAGGGACAGTAGTATATTTTGACCACAGGGCACCAGAATATTGCCTTATGTCTGATGTTCTCCGTGAAGGGAGAGAAGAATGCAGCCATGAGGTAGGCCTTGGCCGTCATGGGAATTTTTTTGTTAATAACAAATATCTGAATTGTTTGGTTACGTTGTAATTCAGCATGCAGTCCTCTGATGAAACTTGCTCCATTCCTTTTTTGTAAACACCTCGAACAGGTTTTTAATATTCCAATAACGTGTACAAGTATTTCTTTATGAATGCGTCAGGCTTTCAGATAAACATTTCAAATTTATATTTGTTCTATCTCTCTCTTTTAATCTCGCTGAAACCAATTTGCATAATTGTACAAGGTGCATGTAGAATTGGCAGCTCATCACTTTCTCCTCCTAGGAAGAGAAAATATGTTGTGAACTTACGTTCCAGATGGCAGATGAGATCATCTCCCGCCTCCATGCTGTTCAGCAGTTTCTCATCAACATAAACAATGTCAAAAGAAAATATAGTGTATTGGGGTTACTCGATATTTCCGTTTATGTAGATCATTGTAAACGCGCGTATAGAATCATTTCACATAGGTAATACCCATGTTTATAGTACTAGTACGAGATGGCATTCAACTGTTTATAAAAGCATCTCACATGTTAGCCATGAGCCTATTAGAAACAAAACAATATAAATTTTATATTTGAAGGTGTGGTACTTAAACCTATGAACATCTCAACGTACAGCAACAAATATTTTGGAATTGCCTAATGCCACAAAATTATTTTATATAACATATTTTAAATGTTTCATTGGCCTTTTGTCTGTCTTTTATAGTTTCTCAACTCTATAAAGTCCCACAAGGTGAAAAAGGCAATAAGTTTTTATAGAATTGTCAAGATATACATATTTTTATCATATAACTTTCTTAAAAATAGTTTTTTCATATATAGGATTCCTTGAGGTAGAAAAAATTTCTTTAAAGTCGCAACAAAGCACGTTTGACCTGAGGAAAGTTATACATACAACAACAAATGCTTTGAAAATGGTTAATGCTACGAAAAACGTTATTTGATTTATGCTGTATGTTTTAATGAGTTTTACTTTTTGCACGTATTAATTTGCAGTTATATACAATTCAGCGAGAATGAAGAGGTTTTCACCCACTATTTACTTAAAATTCAAGATATAAAATGTATTGGTTATGTCAAGTCTCAAATACATGACTATTTATTGAAATTCCCTAGAGATATTCTTTAAAAAGTCTAGAAGTTTTCCTTGTAATGTAATGTTTGGAGCGAAGGAAATATCATTAAAATTTTCGCCTTATATTCTTAAAACATACTAACTTAGGAAGTTCGGAATTCATCAAAATTTCGTTTTGGGGTAATGCTGTTCATCCACAAACACTCAGGCGCTCGTTTGCTGCTTTCTTTTAGAATCAGGAGGTCAGATGTATACTTTCTCTAAAATCCCGATACCGAATGTTTGAGGGAATACAATACTTCCTCTACCTTAGAAGAGTAGTAGAAAAAGTAAAAGTGACCTTTCTGAGGCTTCAAACATATTTCCGACGACGTCTCAATATAATGTTCCCCTAAATTAGGAAAGTTGTAGAGCGGGTAATAAAACTAGTAAGTTCAGTTTCCGTATAGCATGGAGTCAGTTTTGGATCTGATTATATACTGAATTATTATCTCCTATCGTAAGTGTCCAAAGGCCTGAATATATTGTTAAATGCAATAGAGGCAGAAGCTGTTGTCTTGAACTTGACTCTAATCTCGATAGTAATAACAATGGAAGCCGGCGGCGCTTTGTTTGTTGCCGGGTCAAGTCATCCTGAATTATTACAAAGAAAAGAACAGATGTTAAGCGTAATACATATATGCTTTCGACCAGAATTTTTAACTCAAGCCGTAGACGAGTCTTAGAGAGTTAACTGAAAGCTAATATAGAGAGGTCGTTGAAGGTCGCTAGCAGCTACTGGAAGTTTTGGCAAGGACGACCTGTAATATAAACCCCATTATATCACTGCCTAACAAATAAGTTCGCGAAATTTAGCATTGAATTTGGTCCAGTGCAAAGGTTATGGTTATATACATATCTTTGGATACTGTACATTAATAAATAACCACCGACGATGCAAAAATCGGCCAATTGCTCTTGCACACGCTGCTTTCATCATTCAACATTAACAAGGTCTGTTTCTTACACATACGTTGAAATGACCGAAGTTATGTTCTTAAAAAGTCATTAATATCCCCTCATTGATTTTCCTAGAAAAAACTACTACTAGAAGCACTCCGGGTGTGTGTATAGGATACTTCTATATCCATCGGTTTATATCCCAGGCATAGTGATTTTATAAATATCATAATTAACATAAATTATAATGAAAATGTCACTAAAGTTTTCTGATGACTTTTGATTAAGAATAAGAACCAACATTAGTGTATATAATTTATAGCTCATAATAAAACCTGGTGCTTTCAAAACTAGAAGTAATGAAAATGTACAAATGAAAATAAATAGCTTCAAGAAAATTAGATCAACTGAAAGAGATGAATCATTGTGGTTCTTTTATGGGTGCTCTTTAACTGCTATGGTTCTTACCGTCCCATTCTATATTGGGCGTGAAAGACCGGAAATTTTGCTCAGAGGCCTCTTTATTAGGCTTGAAGTTCTTTTACGTGCCGTAAATCTACGACACGGGACCACCGGCTTTTCTTCCCTTCCGAAGGAGTCTTACACCCGAAAAAATCCATCACCCTCCGCCGGGTTTGAACCCGCGACCTCGGGTACTAGAAAAAGAAATGGATCAACGTCGTAATAGGTGACATAATAGAATTGAAAAAAATGGTTAATTCATTTGAGATAATCGAACAATAGAAGAAGCTGTTGAGGAGGCCAAACGTTCAACAAAATTAACTTACAGCCATTTGTATATTTGAATCTACCTACCTATATGTATTTAGTTTAATACATGTACATTAGCTTGTAGCTCTAGAACCCACTTAGATTAATTGCTTATCTTCATGATATCTTAATTGATTTTCCAAAAAAAGAAATCACAATGGGCCACGAAATAAAATGCAAATATCTGTTACAGTTAAATCAAACAAACACACAATAAAGTTAATGGAGTAATATTTATACAGTTTTTTTTATTTCCAAAACATTAAGGCAAATAGAGAATTCTAGGAAGGAAGAAAACCAAGGCTTCACCAGTCAACGGTAAACGCGAGTGGATATGCGGGTTTTGCTAGTTAGTGTATGAAATTGATATAGGCACCCAAAGTTTGCAAAATAGACTAAAAAATTTTGTTACAGAAATTTCGTTGTTTCTTTTTGAAGTTCCCTGAACTTCTCACGTGAAGCCGGAACAGGTTATGGAATGTGGAACTTGGCAGAGTGAGCCAAAGAAATATTGTGTAGCTGCCAAACTTCATTAACACCTTGTAAATAAAGAGCTCAAAGCTGTTCATGTAAATATTGGCGGCCGGTTGCATAGTTGTTATTCAGGAAAATCCCGTATTTGTTCTGCAATTATTAGACATGCATCTTATACATAAATATTATCTTAGTAATCAATCAGTGCTCAAACTTTCTTTATTCTTTCTATCCAAGACAGAGGTCGTATTACTGCTTTTCAGTGTACAAGCACTTGGTTGTTAATGGTGTAATGATTTTCAGAAGATATTTAAAACGTAAAATGCATTATTAGAAGTGTGCTGTAATCGTAAAGGGAAAATAACTTTTCTTATAATGAGCTGCATTATATGGAAGAAAGTAATGTGATAGTTAAAAAATCTTATATGTTATATTCACATGACTTTCTCTGCCCACTATAGTTTATTTTTATACAGCTGCTACAAACTGTTAGTACTAAACCTTATTTTTCTATATACATACTTCATGTTAATTAAGATAAATATTTTGCAGAAATAGCTTTATTACACATTTCGTTCTAGGTACGAGAGGGATAGAAGAAACTGAATCCATAGTCAATTATCCACGAGGGCGAACTTGAAAATTCTGAGAATGCCATGTTTCTAAAAACAAATTAAATTTGTTTATATTTGACAGCTACTTTCTAATGGTTTGCGATTTGATTGCCGTGTAGTTTGTCCGATTTTCCCTAATAGTTTGTTAATTATGACCATTTAAAGATTTTGTGTTCACCCAAAAATGAATTTGACTAGGGAACATTTCTGGATTATGATTTTTTTACCATTTTAAATCGTCATTAACGCCTAAACAATGTAAAGATCGCTTAGAAATGCATTTGGCGAAGAAATCTCATCTAAGGCAACAATTCATAATTGGTACAGCGAATCAAAAGAGAATTCTTGATGCAAATATCTTAATACACGCTATTTAATCAAAATTGTTAAGAGCTATTTTTAAAAAAAATAAAAAAAATATCGGAAACCGTTGATATGAAGGGTAATTAGGGTTGGGGAATTTTCTTGAAACTTTTCATTTCGTATCCTTAAGGATGCTGAACTTAAATACCAAATTTGATATTTAATCTTCTTTTCGTTTTTAAACTATGCTGTTTACAAATATACACACATACATATGGACCTTTTTCTAAAAATGCTTTTTGGGATTCATAACGTGTATTTCCAATGAAATTTCCATATCGAATTTTCAGATGAAGTACAATTGGATACGTCTGTAGTACAGAAAGTACGACTATATGCTTGTCCTCGTCCTGGAGTTTATATAAGCAGTGCAAATACTCAAAGTACGCCGCAAAGGATGTCAAACTGATGTTCTGAAAACCTCGCAATGATGAGAAATGATTTAATATGTTACAGAATTGCTCAGAGAGAGAGAGAGCGTATGTCAATTTTGTCTACCTTATAGCTTAGATGGAGGAAGTGTGATCTTCTACCCAAAAATTTCATATTAAAATTTCACTGAAAATGCATATTTTGAGATTCCTGAATACAAATAAACTTGTTTAGAAAATATGCTGATCTATTAGTAGTCTATGCGTGTCCATACAGAAGAGTATAATTCATTCGTATAAATACCAAATTCATACCTCAAACAAGTAAATTTTAAGGATGTAAGGTGAATATTTTTGTTATGTTTCATTTTCTCAATGACTGTAACGATTTGTGTAAAATAGTATGGTTGAATCCGAAATACCAGCGTGACGAATAAAATGTGTATCTTTGGTTTTCTTTTTTTCTTTCCTTTTTTACTTTCTCTACCATGTACGAGGGCAGTCCCAGAAGTACCCCACCTGACGTATAGATAGCGGTTGTTGTTTCAAACAAATGACTATGGTGGAAAGTACCACCCTTATAAAGCTGAAGTTTGATGATGCTACGTTGTTTAGTAATTGTTTGGCAGACATCAAAAGTGAACTCTCTCAGCAAATTTGTAAACATGGATAAAACTGGCCATCGTTATGTGATACAATACTTTCATTTGAAAGTTCTTAGTCCAACAAATATTAAAGCTGCGCTAAATTCTACTCTGGGGAAGCCTGCTCCTTCGTTTACAACAGTAAAATATTGGGTGGCAGAGTTTAACTGAGGCCGTACAGCTCCAAGACGAACATCGCAGCGGTCGTCCAAATGAGGTGACCAGAAATTGTGAGGAAAATCCACAAACTGGTATTGAATGACCCGTCGACTGAGTGCACGAGCTAGCAGACGTCGTAGACTTTTCAAAAAGTGCTGTACATCCAATACTGACAGAAAATTTGGACATGAGAAAGCTGTGCACAAGATGGGTACCGCGTTTACTCACAATGGAACAAAAACAGCGTCGTAAGGATGCTTCAGTTGAGTGTTTGGCGATGTTTCGCTGCAATAAGCCGAGTTTTTGCGCCGATTCATAACCATGGATGAAACGTGGGTCCATCACTTCACACCTGAGACGAAGGAACGGTCAAAACAGTGGATTGAAAGGGGAGAATCAGCTCCAAAGAACGCAAAATAGTTCCATCTGCAGGCAAGGTCATGGTGTCAGTTTTTTGGGATGCCCGTGAGTTAATTTTCATTGATTATCTTCAAAAAGGAAAATCAATCAATGGTGAGTATTATGTGAACTTATTGCGGGGTTTGAATGATGAAATCAAGCAAAAACGGCCGTATTTAGCGAAAAAGAAATGTATGCTTCATCAAGACAATGCACCAGTTAACACATCCATTATCGCCAAAATCAATGAGTTACAGTTCGAATTGCACCCTATTTGCCAGATTTAGCTCCCTCTGATTATTTTCTGTTTCCAAAGTTCTGGAAATGACTTGGTGGTAAAAGATTTACCAACAATGAAGAGGTGGAGTCTGCAGTTGATGGTTATCTTGCAGAACTCGCCGGTTTTCACTATAAGGAGGATGTCGAAGCTATTGAACATCGCTGGGAAAAGTGTATCGAGCTGAAAGGAGACTATGTTGAGAAAAAAACATGTTTTTTCCCAAAATGTTTGCGTTTTCTTTGTTAGGTCGGGTACTTCTGAGATAGCCCTCGTATTTAGTAGGTACAGAAGGTATTGCATTCCACCCAAAAATTCGATACCGAGATTTCAACGGAAATACATGTTTTGAGGCCCCTGAATAAAAAAATGTGTTTAGAGAAAGGTCCGTGTGTGTATGTGTCTGTCTGTGTATCTGTGAACAGCATAACTCAACAACGAAAACTCGGATAAATACCAAACTTGGTATTTAAGTTCAGTATCTTCCAATGACACCACACGAATATTTTCAAGAAAATCTCCCCACCGCAACTACCCTTTACATTGAACATTTTTCAAAAAGTTTGATTTTATAAAAAATGGATAACGGTTTTGATTAAAATACCGTATTTTTAAGATATTTACATGCCAAATTAAACGTATATTTGAATTTTCTGGAATAACCTTTGAAGTCCTCTCCATGCGGAAGGTATTTTGTATAATCTTGTGTAAGTGTTAAACGATAGACGAAAACGCACTGCACGAAAAATGTATACAAACACACAATTTATTTCAAATTAGTTTTTTGTGATATAAGCCATTTCTGAGGTATCCGTTATTGATGCGAACCGTTAGAGTATCGGAAGCTCCGAGTCTCTTTCATATTGGCAATACTGTGATGCCGCCTCCCTATGCCAAAAAGAAAAAAAATGTATATCCTACTGATTTACTTCGGTTTTATATAACAGTGTTGTATGCTGGTGATTAAAATGCCGCCAGTGCATAAACAAAAGAGGAAGTAGTTTACGTATATATATTTTCAGTTTTAAATGTTATTTTCTACAAAGTAATATGTTTCATTTGTTTAAGCATCCAATTCATCTATAGTGGGATTAGTTACTGAAAGTAGGTAATATTATTTAAGCTATAATGCCATCTATACCATCTACGCCATATAATAAAACTGAAACCGAAATGTTCTGCTAAACTTCGATTCTTTGATTAAACAAAAACAGCATTTTTAAAATTTATTTACCTTCGTACGCAAGAATGGCCAAATTCACATAATTTATTATATTATTAATAGGGCTTGCTAACGTACCTTATGTCCCACTTAATTGCTTGCCACAAAAGGGCAAGGGAATTTAGTGTGGCAGAAAGATTGAAATGTCTGAAAATTTCGCTTCTTATTCATTTCTCATAAAATATTATATAACAAAAATTTATAAGCATAATATTTCTGACAAGTATTCTAATTTTCAAGCTTTCGGTAGGATGAATATTTAAGAAGTTGTAGCATTTGTTCTGTGTTATTAGTGTACATAAACGGTTGCCAAGAGAAACAGCCTGAAGTCCAATTGCTTTGCAAGCCTATGCAAGAGGCACAAGTTCGTGTGTTGTTAAATCTTTTACTTTTGCTTTAATTTCTTTTAACAGCCTAAAAGTACTTTTATTACTAGTTTCCAGAGCACCACATGACTTGCACATTGAACAGGGAAGTGGAGATGATGCTACAGAGGAGGAGAGCGTGAGAGCGAGGGAAAGACAAAGAAATTAGAGGTAGAGAGGGGAAGAGGAGAAATAGGCGGTGAAAAACGGAAAGGAGATCTTTATTTAACCAATAAAATGAGTAGAGCTGCGAATTCCGCTAGTATTTATATAATTCTGCCGTTTCGGTGCTACAATGAGTAAACTACAATAAAACAATATACTCTTTTACGTGTATTCGCTACAATGCATCGAAGCAGAAGTTATTAAATGCATGTATAGTGAATCTGTGATAGCCTATGCAACCTTTGCAATGAAATCAACGCATAATTTTTTTCTAGAGCTATAAAATATCAGGTGATTTTTTGACTAAATAAATTTAATATGGGGAATGTCTAATGCTTAGTGTGCTGGAAATTGCAAATCCATACATTTTTTAGTTTTAGTATTTGCAATGAATGTTTTATTACGTAACGAGTAACGATGTTAAACTGAATACAGAGATGAACACTGAACTTGAACAAAACCGGAATTTATGCGAGATTTGCGATTTTGCTTGTAAACAGAGATGTAGAAAATAATAGTGTATTTAAGCTTAAGGTAGTCTTAACGTGAAATGTCCACTTCTTTTTGGTTAAAAAACGGGTTTGCTGTTATTTGTTTTAATATTTTTGTACGTTTAATGCTTTCTATATAGATCGACATTACAATAGTTTATATGCATGTTTCCTAAAGATCCTAAATTTGAATTTGACTACCTTTATAGCTGATTGTAATGTAACTTCAGAAATTTCCATGTAATTTTCTGAAACTTAGTTGACACGTTTCAAAGTTAAAACTTTCTCAGACACAATAAATGTTGGATGAAACGTTTACAGCTAATTTCTTACATATTTTCGTAAGTATTTACATCTCTGTTAATACATTATATAAAAAACAGTTTACTCAAAATGTACCATGGAAAGCGAGTAAAGAAATCATTTTGAAAAAATAAATCACAAATACAATATGAAATAAATTCAATTCTTAAACAGAAGAGAATACATGGTATGAGACACTCCAATGAAAATGCTTATTTCCACAGTTTTCAATGAATATTGAAATGTATGTCATAGTTTTTATCTCATGTATTTAAATATTGGTTACAGGCGTTAACCGTTTCGATATATTGATTTTTAAAAAAATGGACTCTTTTGGAAAGAGCCCTAATTGTGGAAATTTTGAAAAATTATGTCATTCCACTCTTAAACAAAAACACATCGATTTTTAAAACTAAAGCGTTAACCACGGAATTAATATGAAAAAATCTGATGTGTTACACTCACATGACGTTCTCTACTCTTGTACAAACTATTTTTACAAACGTTTATTCTCCATATGCTTCATATTGATCGAGATATCGAGATGTTAATCTTATTGCTAATTTTCTTGCAGATGCAAGGGGAATTGGTAAGCTTTAAGCGGTAGTCAAATATTTTAAGAGCTGGTTGCTATGTGCAGTATCCCATTCTCTTTGCATTACCAAGACAAAAAAAATGAATAACCAATTCCCATTTGAGAATAAGTATAAGCATTGGAAAATTTAAGGGAATAACAAGCAATATCTCGAAAATGGTTCACTCAACAACAAAAATGTATACGACATAAATTGTGTATTTTAACGCGATCTACATTTTTTGTGTAGTAACATTTTGTCTATCTCTTATGGTTTACCATTTATGCAAAAGTCGTTCACAATGAAGAATACTTTTGGAGACATTCCCAGAAAATTCGAGATATACAATTCATTTGCCATAAAAATGTCTTAAACTTATGGTATTTTATTCAAAATAGTTAGAGCCGTTTTTGATAAAATTAAAATTTTCGAAAAATGTTCCATGTAAAGGGTAATCTGGGGTGGGGGATATTCTTGAAAACCTTCGTGTCGCATCTCTGGAAGATATGAACCTAAATACCAAGTTTGGTGTTTATCCGACTGTTCTTTCTGAGTTATGCTGTTCACGACACACGCACAGACACACACATGGACATGTTTCCCAAAAAAATGTTTGGATTCAGGGGGTCTCAAAACATGTATTTCCGGTGAAATCTCGGTATCGAAGTTTTGGGTGGAATGCAATACTTCCCCTACTTACTATACGTAGTAGATAAAGTAAAAATGCATATAATATTTCTTTGTTGACATTTCAAAACCTTATGCTCAAAATTTCAAACAGTTAGGATTAAAACACCATCGTGTAGAACATTTGTTTATGAAAAATGCTTCCCAATAAAATGGAATTAAATTAATTCCCTATCAAACTTAGGAGAATACGGTCAATTTAAATTACCAGAAGGGCATTGAAACGTGAGGGAAGTATAAAATATAAATAGATAATGAATCTACAGGTTTAAAGATTTCTTGAGTAAAAAAGGGAAATAAATATTTTCGTCAAAATTTCAGTGGAGGATTCCCCTAAGCCCTCAATGATTTCTTAAAAAGAGGAGCATATTCACATAACTTCATAAACATTTACTTTAGCATCAGGTCTCAGAATTCATATGTACACTTGTACATATTATAAAATGTATATATTATATATATAATCACGTATATATGTAATATATGTAAAAGTACAGTTGTTTTTACAAATAATTGCCTCGTTCTTTTACTGCTTTGTAAAGTGCAATAATAATTAACTTGTCGCCTTTTACTTTGTAGCTGTCCACATACGAAGAAGTCCACAAGAATGTCGACTTTTATAAAAATCATATTCTATAAGCAGAAGGTTCAAATCCCTGGACTTTTTAGAGAAAACATTTAAGTTGGCAATAACATGAGAGGATCTCTAACATTTTTCAACGGGGTAAGTAACAATAACTGACGTAACAACCCAAAGCAACTTTTGGATAGCATGGGAATAAATTCTGCATTCATTGTTCAGTCACTTTTTAGTTAATTTTCTGATCTTATATCCCTTGGCAGTTAATAGTTTTCTCTTTACGCATTTAAACAAAAATCTCAATTTTGCTAAATATTTAACAAATAAATCTGGCTAAAAAGCTAGCATTTTTAGGTCTATGTTCAGTCCAACCTGGAATTCTCTTGAAAATTGATCTTTTCTGTATTTCATCTGTTATAGCACTTAGTCCTTTAATTTAAGGAGTACATTCCCATATAAAACATGACTTTTTATGAAATGTAGCTCATAAGATTATTTGGATTTGTCTATTAAAATGTAATATACTGCAATATTAAATTTACAAATGTTTTATTTTTAAATATCTGCGGGTTACTGGCCATTACAACAATTTCCGACTTTAGTTGGCTTCTTGAAAGCTGATTTTTTTAAAATATATAATCTTTTATTTCTGAATCATAGGTACCAGACTTCTGACATTTTACACGAGTTAAATAATAATAGTTCATTACATACGCGGAACTGTTAAAATTAATGCAATATTAAGTTTTTTTTAAATTTAAAAAGTGAAAATTAAAAATTATTTTTTGAAAATTTATGTACATGTTAAAAGATTATTAGGCTTAAATAAGAAATGACAATTTAATAATTTTATTTACAAGAATAGTCAAAACAAGAGCATGGCGAGAACTACAGGATTTTCAAATTCAGCTTCTTCCTCTTTAAGATACGCACGGTAGTTAATTGTTTATGGTCAAAACGGGTCATAAACTAAATCTCAGGATAGTTTCATTTCAGTTTCGCAAAACTGTTTATTGTGAATTTTTGTTATGGTTTAAATAAAATTATGCACGCAATTTGTGGAATGTGGAATTTTTTATACTCGAGGAACTTTCATACCTCCCCATTCGTAAAAAGTCCCACTTCAGCCAAAAGTTGCGTAAATATCTATGAAGGTTCATTATAATCTAAAGATATCTTTTAAAATAATCACAGAGCTCCACCTCTCATAGTTTTGGAGAAAAGGAACTTTGAAATTGTCTAGTTCAAAATTATCAAGGTAGGAACGGTCCCCTGAAGCTAATGATTTTTGTATTAATTCCTTTAAGGGGAAATAAACAGCCGTATACTGCCAATGTTAAATTAGCTTATTTAAAGTCCTGTTGTCAGGAACTATCGAAATATCATTTTTAATCTATACGGGATAAAGATATAATATTTTAAAGTTGCACAAATCTATTAAGGAATGCGTATCGGAAAGAAAAATATGATCTCTCAAAATTATTTTTAAGCCAAATAATTTCTTGTGACGAAACAAATACACATATATGGCTCAAAATGCGTTCGTTTCATGACGTCATGTTGCCATCATATGTTTATAGTTTCATCCTTCTATTATAGTGGCATTTATTACCAAAAATGTAGCTTTAAACACTGTTTAAAGGGTAAAATGTAAAAAGTTGTACATATTAGATCAAATTAAAATCCACCTGCAAAATAACCTGCATCCTCCTCCTCCTCCCGCCCCTCCTCTAGCCTAATGCTTCTGGCTGCTTCAGACATATTTTACATTGCAATTTCTCCCTTAACAGTTCTTATGTTATCCAAGTCACTTAATATGGTCACTGCGTTCTTTCCAATTTACACACCTAAATATTCCAGTACATTCACTCTGCCTAGGTTTTAAGTATTACATGTAATAACAGCGTAGCGCAATAAATGCGCAGCGCAGCGATCTTTGAAAATAATTAAAAAGACTGGCCAACAAGCATACATAATTCATAGAAATAAGTGGAACATTTCAAATATTAATATAACGGCAAACATAAAAAAACGGATATGTTACATACATGACTTTCTCTATCCACTATCGTTTAGTTTTATATAGCTTATACAAACTATTTATAGGCAAGCTTATTTTTACTTTCCCTACTACGTATAGTAAGATGGGGAAGTATTGCATTCCACCCAAAAATTCGATACCGAGATTTCGCCGGAAATACATGTTTTGAGACCTCCTGAATCCAAAAAAAGTATTTTTGGAAACATGTCCGTGTGTGTGTCTGTGTGTGTGTGTGTCTGTGTGTCTGTGTGTGTGTGTGTCTGTGAACAGCATAACTCAAAAACGAACAGTCGGATAAACACCAAACTTGGTATTTAGGTTCAGTATCTTCCAGAGATGCGACACGAAGGTTTTCAAGAAAATCCCCCCACCCCAGACTACCCTTTACATGGAACATTTTTCGAAAATTTTAATTTTCTCAAAAATGGCTCTAACGATTTTGATTAAAATATCATATGTTTAAGATAATGTCATGAGAAATGAAATGTATATCTCGAATTTTCTGGGAATGTCTCCAAAAGTATTCTTCATTGTGAACGACTTTTGCATAACTGGTAAACCATAAGAGATAGACAAAATGTTACTACACAAAAAATGTAGATCGCGTTAAAATACACAACTTATGTCATATACATTTCTTTTGTTGAGTGAACCGTTTTCGAGATATTGCTTGTTATTTCCTTAAATTTTCCAATACTTATACTTTTTCTCAAATTCGTTATTCATTTTTTTTATGTCCTGGACATGCAAAGAGAATGGAATGCGCCACATAGCAACCAGCGTTAAAATATTTGACTGTCGCTTAAAAGCTACCATATTCCCCTTGCATCTACAAGAAAATTACCAATAAGATTGACATCTCGATATCTCGATTAACATAAAGCATATGGAGAATAAGCGTTTGTAAAAATAGTTTGTACAAGAGTAGAGAAAGTCATGTGAGTGTAACACATCAGATTTTTCTATCTGCTTTCATCTTGATCAAAATAGGAGACACCGAATCGACAGTCAGATGTTCAAAACCGGCTTGCTATGACTTTAAATTTACCATACTCTTTCCATGACTCTAACCAACTTACAAATATTAAGCAATTGAAACCAATATTAACGGATATCTCACAAATGGATAATACCACAAAAAAAGTTATTAGAAATAAATTGTGTGTTTTAAAGAGATATCTACATTTGTTGTGCAGTACGTGTTTGTCTCTCTCTCTCTCTCTCTCTCTCTCTCTGTGTCTCTCTCTCTTTCTGTCTCTTAATGTTTACCAATTATACAATATTACACAGATTTCCTTCCGAATGAAGTGGACTTCACAGGCTATTTCCAGAAAATTCAAGATGTGCATTTTGTCATGATGCTATTAAAATTTTTTGTAAGGAACATATAAATCCATTGGTATCTAATTATTTATTTCTCAAATATATTGTATTTTAATCAAAATTATTAGAGTTATTTTTGAGAAAGCTACATTTTAAAAAAATGTACCGTGTAAAGGGTTGTTTGGGGCGTTAGGATTTTTTTTTCTATAAAAATGCTTGTTTTATTCAATGGGCCTCAAATCATGTGTTTTCGGTGAAATCTAGATATCGAATTTTTGGGTGGAATGCGACAGCTTCTCTACCTAAAATAAAATACTTTAAACTGGTCAACAAACATAAATAATACATCAGAATATTTCAGACGTCAGTATAACTGCAAATTCGAAAATGTAACATTTTGACCAATTTTTTTAATTGATGGCCCCTTAATTAGTTGCATTTAATATTTCTAGAAACTTCGTTTAAAATATATAAGATGTTTTTATTTCAAGTAATTTTGGATAAAATTTAAGAGAGTAAATGATGAAAATGGAGAAAAAGAGTTAACATTTGAGATATGGAAGACACAAAGACCGGTAGTAACAAAGTAGTTAAGTGTTCCTACCTACGACCGCTGCGGGATACCTCAGCTGAGAGATGTTCATGTTGCACAGTGTTGTTGTTGATGTTGTTGCAGGCTGACTGGTGGACAAGTGAATGTGGGGCAAGCCTCCAGCTACCACAACAATCGCACTTCTCTCTCCCCCACCAATCGGTCCATATTGTCCAACTAATTGAGCAGGCACCCCCCTTATCCATAGCTCCACCAATTAAAATTATCATCGGATCGCTATTGCTGCATGACAACTGGTTCATATTGAAACCTACAGAATTTAGGTGAATGTCTCTCAACTGCATTTGGTAGATAGGTCAATGAAATGCATCACTTAAGAAGTTTCTTTTAGAAAGCGTGATATGTAAAATTATAATCACAACTTCTGTGACGTGTACGTTGCGAAAAATTGTTTTTATTTCCTTAAGTTCAGCTTAAATACTATAAATACAACTATAATTAGGCTAAAGAATACTTTAACTAGAAAAATGTTTTAAACGATTGGAGTTTTTATATTTGCAAAAACGGAAACGATTTGTTTTATCTATATATACCATTTTTCACCATCAAGAAATGGTTAAGATAAGGTGCCAAGGTATTAAAAACTTAAGGAGAGTTTTACATAAATTAATAAAGGCATAGAAACATTTTG
This sequence comes from Deroplatys truncata, assembly GCA_030765065.1. Lineage (NCBI taxonomy): Eukaryota > Metazoa > Arthropoda > Insecta > Mantodea > Mantidae > Deroplatys > Deroplatys truncata. The sequence goes on along the minus strand of CM060983.1, from coordinate 64,379,922 downwards.
TGGAATTCTATCTTTCTCATCATCATCAGGGCCGGATTTTAATGACCTAAAAATGTTTGAAAAAATGCCTTTCTTCTATAAACTCTAAAATGTTTTAAAAACAGCATGATTATTATAGACTTTAACCTAAAACTGACGTTTATTTCATTTAGACTGATTAAAATTAGTGTACAGAAAGTTATAAATCAATTTATTCATGGGCATAACTGCTATACAATTAGAAAAAGTAGCTATTAGAATAATGATGAGATCGTTTAGAAAATCAATTCAAAATATATTTGTTACATGTTCTTGTTTGAAGAATCTATAAAGAAAATTAGGAAAACCATTTTGAAGCTCATCTCATAAAGCTGTACCATTAACTCTCTTGCGTTGTCAGATTATAGAAATTTAAAGCGAATGAAGAGGACTTCACAGTATATGACCTGACAAAAGAACAAGGATCATAGTGACCTGACATTACGTACTAGTTTGGTACATGAATTTACGAGTGTAATGATACCTGCTCACCTCACAATAGCCACCTCTTCACCCACAGGCAACCCTTTCCAGACTAACCATTAAATAGGAGTGAGCTTTTTTTCCCCAAGAATGCGAGTAAAGGACATACAAAGTTCTCAGTTGAATAGTGAAGTTTCTGGTGTTTGAAAATTGATCCTTATGTAAAATGTCAGTAACATAATAGTAGATTAGATTAGATTGTATTCTGTGAGTTCACTAGCAACCATAAAGGCTTGTGAACATAGAACATGTCAAGGAAATGTACAAAAATTACATATAAACATAAATATTACACAGAATATTGAACATTTGAAATAAAATAGATACATACTATATGCGTGTCAAGGAAACGTACAATAAAGTTACATATATACATAAATATTACATAGTATACAGAACATTTAAAATAAAATAAAATTATGATACAAGTGTTAAAAGTAGCGCTTTATTTTGCGAGTAGGAATGTTTGGGAAACAAAGACCTTAGGCCTTCGGCCTTCCTACGAGCCCTTCCTATTTTTTAGACGGCACTCAAAAGAGAAAAAGAAAGGTTAGCTTGGATGAGAACGGGAACGATACTCTTAAGTGGCTTAAGAGGTAATGATAAAGGAACATGTGAATTTTGTGATGGTGAGGAAAGTGTAGAACATTATCCAGCTGTGAAGAGAGAAAATCTTGGTTAAGAAATGGAATAATATGGGTGGTGATATAGTTGCATTGAAAATGTTAACAATCAACCAGAAATAAATAAATAGGAAAGTAGAGGATTTTTTAATCAAAATAAAAGAGAAACGGATGAGCAAATTCAAGGAGGAGAGAGAGAGAGAGAGAGAGATAGAGAGGGAGGGTAGGTAAGATAAAATGAATTGTAAAGAGGCTTTAGCATAGAGAAGTAAATGTTGCACAAAAGTGCTAAAAAGTATAAGTATGATAAATAACTGTAACAAGGTTTGTAATTTGTAACCTGAAATGTTTACAATAAACCACAAATACAAACCTTCAGTCAATAGACGGCACGAATTTGCAAAATATCAATAAAATAATACATTGATTCCGAAACTAAGAGAAAGCACGTTTAGAACGAGATCAGCTCACGTGTACAGCGAGATGTCAGATGTTTTGATGTAGCAGTCATTTTCAGTGAAATTATTTTCATCATGTTTTGTCTTACACCAGGCAATGAAGCGATTACGTAAATGCTATATCGTATTGCTTTCTGGACTTTTTGGGTAAGTAGTTTTAGTGTTATTCTTTCTGCTGCTTCTGTAATTTCACCTTGATATTCCATTTCAGTTTCTGCTGAATTCATAATTGTCGCCATTTAATCGTTATGTAGATTATACTAGATAGAATAATAATGTTTTAGATCAAAGAAAGCACAAGGCTACCAATATAAGGTATAGGTTAACTCCACAACGAATTGCATAAATTGAAGTATAACGATTTGTATTGTGAACAGATAATGTGACCGGCATGAGAAATTAATCATGTAAAAAGAACATAACGAAAAGTGAAACCTAATAAAACCAAGTCGAGTTATTAAACATGTGCAAATACAAAAGGCAATTGCCATGTTACTAACTTGAAACCAAAGTTGGTCACAATGGAGTGGTATAAAAATTTTATCGCACCAGTGCAATAATGTAAAGCTTTTAGTTCGTGTGCACTATGTTAAAAGTTCTACTTTGCTGTCTAAACAAATCTTTATATACTCTGGTAAATGCAGAAAAAGATTAAATAAAGATGCAAGGGGCAATAAGATCACAAAATAATGACGTGAAATCAAAAAAGTTCCCTAAAATCGGAAATGGCATAAAATGACAAAAATGTTCTAATACATGCTCATAATATGAGACTCGTGATGAGAATTGTTGTATACGTTAGCAATGACTATGATGCAACAATTAAAAGATGACATGTCATCAGAATCCGGATCCTGATCATCATCTTCTTCTTCTGATTTTGTACTACATATACCAACATTTTTGTAGCTGGTAAAAAAAATATGCGGAATAGAACTTTATATAGATGTTGAGTTTATATTTTGATTATAAAACTTTATATTCTCCATGTAATAAATCGGGATATATCTATTTCAGTTTTGTAATGAAATATTGTTTTGAAAACCTATTCCTTATCATTTTGCACGGTTGGACACGCAGTTAAATTTTTAGTTTAAAATTATGTTATTTGTCGGGATAGACAGACCTTATGTTTTGCTAAATGTTAAACATTTAAACAAAGTTAATTTAAAAGGTTATGCTAAAAGATGAGCCAATAACGTAGGAGTGTTTGCACAAATATTCCAAATTCTCAGTCCACCCTACAGAACAGATAAGCATTCAACCAGAATTTACTGAAATCTAGTATTTTTTATATTTAGGTATACATGAATCAAGAAAATACTTCATATAGGAAGCTGAAAATGTGTATGGGCGTTTAGAACAAACATACATATCTAAAATATAGACTACTTTAGAGAATAATTACCAAGAATTACTGTATTATGAGTTTTAATCTAGAAGTAATTTAGTATAACTTTCAAAGTACTCATTTAATTGCGAGGCTCGAATTAGCAGGTCCCGGGTTTGATTCCCATCGGGCCGGCCTCTCTGTCCATGGATTTTTTCGTAGTTTCCCCGGTTCGGTAGGAGAATGCTGGGGTGGATCTCCTTCAACCACGAATTTCCTGTTCATCGTTTCCTTTCATCTATTTCACCTCATCTGTTTGATGGTTGTAGGACCAGGCGAAGTCGGTTGGTGTGTTGCGGCAGGATAGTGGAATTTGCGCTTTGGAAAGATTTCTCCCTAGCGTTTGGCGGGTCCCCTTCCCTTGTGGTAGCTGCCTCGTCTATTGCTGGGACTCCAAGGTTGCGAATGGCTAAGGCACGGCTTGACAGTGTCAGATTGGTGTCATATTGGAATTGTTAAGGACGCCGTCATTGCTAGCGCAAATAGTCGTTCGGATCTGGTCACCCTTTCTTCCCTTCCTTCCAGGGGTCACGTTGGAAGCACAGAGAGCCTCCTATGGCCTACTTGTGGTGCTCTGGAGGCCCCTCCGTCTGACTACTCCAACTCATTTAAACGCAGAGAAAGCTTTTCGGTCAACATTTATAATTCATATCTTAAATTATTTGTAAAAGCTTGTAAGTTTCGTCCTAGTGTTCTGACTTCTCAAACAAGAGGCTCCGGTTTCGATTCTCAGCTGGGTCTGGAGGAAGTTCTTAGCTCTAATCATTCTCTGCTCTCTCCCCTTGTAAAGTCTGGAAGTATTAAAGTGAGTGTGTTTCGTGGTAAAAATGAAATAAAAAATCGTTATAAACCAACTCTATAGTTCAACAAGTTAACGAAAATTGGTCAGTTCTCGTGGTTATGGTCTCCAGAGCGTCTGACTTTGGTATGCCATCACGTAGAAGAGCGCAGATTGGCATCCTGCCTCGGGCATGGGTGTTGCTGAAAATGTGTGTGCGCACAAAAAATAACAACACAAAAACAACACAGAACGAGATCAAAACAGAAAAACAAAAGGGACAGAGAGATAATTTATTAACAAATTCAGCTTCTCCCAATTGGAGGCTGTCATAAATAAAGCATACTAAACAACAAAACGATATGAATACATAATTGAAATTGTAAAGAATATAAATATCTGTTAATAAAGCTGAAACTTAGTTTTGAATGTCATAAGTTGTTTGTCAAAGACCCCCCAGAATGACTATAGAAGTTAAAGGGGGTTATACAAATTTAAAAATTATTTTTAAAAACTGTTAACTTCTTACACCAACTTTCAGTGTACTAGAAGGCACTATGAGTAAGTAGATTTTGACGTTTCCGATGATTTACGTACAAGTTTCCTTAAGAAAAAAGGCTTATACTTAAAGTATTCCATGCCGATTGTATCCGCACAAAACTGTTATTTTCCTACGGTAATACACATTCTGTTGTATTTACGTGGGAGAATGATACAACAGTCGTCGGTTTATAAAGCATTATGTTAACTGTGGGCTAAGAAACTATTGCTTAAAATTGTTTGATAAAAGGTGTATCGTTTAACCAGATATAAGTGATTTTTTTCTAATCATTTATGTATGTCGCATTTAACTACCTCAGTCACGCCGCTTTGAGTAAAACATTTTTAAGTAAAAATTTTGTCTGCCTTTAGCGTACCAGTTATATGAAATGTTCAAGCCAACAAACATACTTAAAAGAATTATCCTGCAAAATTGAGTTTGTACATTTTACGAGTATTTTCTTTGAATTTCTTATATTGATTATTGGTGACTGTCTGGTAAGATGAGTGTAGGCGTGGCCCATTGCCAGATTGTGTGGTCTTTCCTCTTTTAGGTAACTTTATGAGATGTTGGTTTCTACATCTAGCTTTATGTTAAAACATGTATTGTAGGATCTTTCTTTAAATCTTGTGGGCGGTAACTTTTGCAATGATTGTAGCAACATGTACAATGACTACAGAAAATTCTCGCCTCCACTTTAAAAATATCTAGCAACCAAATTTACAGAGAGAAAATTCTCAGTTTTAACCTGCAGAAAGATCAAACAATGTTACAGTACATGTGTTTCAGCATTTTTCAAGACGTTCCATTTTATTGGTATTATAATTGTTTTAAAAAATTTCACTGATCAAAACATTGTAAAACTAATAAAATGAAAAATCTTGAAAAATATCAGGACACGTATGTGTTTTCCTTCTGCATACTACAAGCAAGTGTGTCTCCATTAGTTTCCTACTAGATTTTTTAATAAAGGGAAATGATTTCTAGAGTCACTCACTATAATATGTATTTGGATTCCATATTTTATTTATTCATGGACGCTCTTTAACTACATGGTTCTTAGAGTCCCATTCTATATTGGGCGTGAAAGACCAGAAATTTTGCTTAGAGGCCTCTTTATCAGGCTTGAGGTTCTTTTACGTGCCGTAAATCTACGGACCACCGGATATACTTCCCTTCCGAAGGCATGCTAAGGACTTTTACGCTCGAAAATATCCATCGCTCAACGCCGAGTTTGAACCCGCGATCTCGGGAACTAGAGGCTAGCATGTTAGCCCTAGACCACGGAGGACGACGTATTTTGTGTCCATTTCACCACTTCCGTTTAATAAGAATCTCATTCATTATTATAATTGAATATTTTATATTTTCCAACTTGTTTTAATAAAAAAAAAATAGTAAGAAAATGCTTGCAAGTATACAGGTAATTGGTGTGGTGGAAGTTCCTTGAAATCTTCGCCTTGGAGGATCCTGGCTTAAATAATAATGTTCTTATTTATGAGCTGTGCTGTATACATACAGACAGACATATTGGAAAATAGAACACGCTCATACATAAACACGCATTAAATTGTGACGCAGCAGCTATGGCCGAAAGTTATCGGGAGGTCGACACCGGGCGATCGAGTAAACAGCGATAACTGCTGCTCGCCAGCGTAAACACCGGGCGCGCTTTCGGCATTTAACTAGGACCTTCCGGAAGCCGCTTCTCCTCCATCCACCAGGAAGTGTGTCGAAATAGTTCTAGAACGTTCAAGAACCGGAAAGATTCCTCTGACTATATAAGCAAGCGCTCTCGCGTGAGTGAGTCACGCGGATCTCCTGTACAAATTCATCCACCTGGGATTACCAACACAGGTTAACAACATACTACACAGTTTTCTACGCCACAGAACATTTAAAGTTTCAGTTGCGGGGAAAACATCTACAGTACCAGTTAGAGGCGGAGTCCCTGAAGGCTCTGTACTATCCCCCACGCTTTTTAGCGTCTTCATGGCAGATTTTCCAACAGCAGCAAGTCGAAATGGCCCAGGATGCTGACGACGTGCTGCTGTACTGCTCAAACAAAAACCTAATCAGAGCCTTCAACCCAATACAGAGACATCTTCGCCTCATCCAACAGTGGTGCCGGTGTTGGCGCATGTCCGTTAACGCGGAAGAGCCACGCCATGCTTCTAACGAAGCGCCACATCCCCGCAGACTGCCCCACATTTCAATTTCGAGGCCGAAGGATTGAATGGAGGAATTCTATAACCTACCTGGGAGTGAAGTTGGACAAGTGTCTAACTTTTCGCGAGCACATCCGAGACGTCTCGGCCCGGGCGCAGGGGGCAATCGCCTCCTTGTACCCGATGCTGAGATCCGGGATGCCTGTTCGCCTAAAGTTGCACCTTTTCCGAGCCCTAACTCGGTATCGAATTCAATCCTAACTAAAGAAATTTATAAACAAACACGCACCAGCGTGCAGAAGGGCCGCTGCATCCTAACAGGCAGTTCGGTGAGCTATATGCTTCCTCTCTTCTTTCTTACAACCTAAAAATACTCATCCTGTGGTTAAACCCTGAGAGGGTGGGCACACAGTAAAAACTCACTCGGGCTAAAACTTAGCCTGCCAGCAGCTCGTCGTCGTCGAGTGAGTCAGAGTGTAAATTGAATGGCGCCGGTAGTCGGTGAGCGAGCGAGCTGGCGGGTGAGCTTCCCCTGTGATATCAAGAGCATTCTTCGAGCGAGTTGGTGACGGCTGCTGTGACGTGCAGCGAGTGCTACTGAGGAGCGATGTGTTGTGGAGGTCTTGTGTTGAACTCCTTATTGAAAGGACCGTTCGGCGTGAAGATGATACGTTCACGATGCAAGTGAAGTGACGGACAATTGAACTAGTTCACCTTAGTGAAGTGAACTCCCAGTGAAGGTGAACTACATAAAAACGAAACAGTGTCAGCGAGAACTGAAAAACTGGACAAAGTCACAATATGTTCGTTTCCTCTTTCTTTTTTAATTCAGAAAACTAATAACATATATTCCTAATATCAGCTGCAATACTTCTTCTATCTTAAATATCGATTACAAAAGGTAAAAACAATCATCAAGTGTAATAATAATAATTGTTATTAATATTCATTATTTGTATCTGCTCTAAAAGTACGTGACAGGCTAGAGGAACAATTTCTTTTTCACCGGAATGAGCATGTCATAAAGTTTTAAATGTATCTGATATGAATGTACACATGATGGATTACTTGGCATAAATCAGCTTTATTACAATAAACGTGCTCTGACATACTGTTAAAGATTTGGAACATAATAACCTTCATTTAAATAAACCAGTTTTCTTTAACAGCCCCAGGGTATTCTGTATGGAAAAGATATGAAACCCTTTTAAGCTTAGAGTCGTTTTAGGTCACCAAATTCCTTACATACGTTAACATTTTTGTTGCTATAATTACATACATTTATGTGTATAATTTATACACCTTCGTTCTATAACTTTAGCCACTTATTACTGCAATTAGGATAAATTAAATGTTATTTTAAGCACGGTTTGGAATGAAATTGTCAGAAGGAATGTACAATTTAGATTAGATTGAACCTGATAAAACCCGCTATTTGAAAAATTCTGTCCTAGTGGATATCATTGCTACGCTTAACCCACAGCTATTATTTGGCAATGTAATGAATTTATGTTTTAACATATTTGCTTGAAATTCTTACAACTTCAGCAGCGTTTAAGCGTAATCAAAACCCAAATGCTCAAATTTCTCCTTTTATTCTTTTTTAGAACTAATTTCCTTATATTGAAACACTGTGAAAAAGGTACATCCCTAATGTAAAATACTGCATTAATCAGCTTATAGAGCATCAATTTTTGTGATTTTATGATTCAATGCAGGCAAACATGGAAATGTCAGCTTTGGTAAATTCAAAAACGTTGTGAAAACTTAGGGAGATGTGTGCAATATAAATACAAGCATAATAAAACTGAAATGTTCTAAGTGCAAGCATTTTGGGGGAAAATATATTAGTTTCTTTACGTAAGTAGAGGTATTGTATTCCATCCAAAAATTTGATGTCGAGATTTCAGTGTGTTTTTCTGTGTGTAAGAGAGAGAGAGAACAGCATAACGCAAAAATGAAGTGTCCGATAAATACCAAACAAGATTCTGCATCTGCCAAAGATGCGACACGAAGATTTCAATCAAATCCCCCCACGCTATACTACCCTTTACGTAGAAATATTTTTGAAATTTTCGATTTTCTCAACATAACTCTAATGATTTTTATTTAAATACAATATGATTAAGATATTTGTACGAAAAATAAAATCTATTTCTTGAAATTTTTTAGAATAGCCTGTGAAGTCGGCTTCATTCTGAATGAAACTTTATAACTTGTAAACCGTAAGAGATAGACAAAAGCTTATCACAAAAATATAGATCTCGTTAAATCACACAATTTACGTCAAATAAAAACTTTTTGTCGCATTAACCGTTTCTTAAATTTCTTTATTATTGGTTTAATTTATCAAATACTTTATACTTTTTCAACTGCAAAACCGCTCTTCGTTTATTTCTCCTGGTCATTAAAGAGAACGGAATTTCAAAGCCATCACATAGCGACCCATTTCTAAAAAAGTTTGACTATCCCTTAAGCCCACTGTGTTCCCTTATTCCCCTTGTACCTACAATGAACTATGTAATATAACAATTTCTGTAAATCTTTATCTGGTTTGACGCAAAGCAGTTAGAGGAACAAGCTTTTGTAACAATGACTTGTTGAAGAATGCGTAATGAAAGTCATGTGAAAGTAACGTATCAAATATTTCCTTTAGTTACGAGGGGCACTATTTATATTTTGAGCCTAATAATTAAAACAAAGTAATTTCTGATTGAAAACTTCTTATTGTTTTTCAAAATATTCTCCTTTATGATCAATACACTTTTACATCCGTTTGAACCATTTGTCAAAGCATTTATTCCAGTTTTCTTGAGACACCTCCAAAACATGGTTTTTGAAGGCATCAACGGCTTCTTCTGCCAACGAAAATCGTTGTCCACGCAATTTATTCTTGATGTTCGGGAACAAAAAGAAGTCATTGGGTGCCAAATCAGGACTGTATGGCGGATGACCAATCAATTCTATTTTTTGAGCCTTCAAATACTCTGTTGTTAGACGAGATGTGTGTGCGCTCGTATTGTCTTGATGAAGAACGATCCTACGGTTCTTGTTGGTTTTCCTTACTTCACCGAAGACTTCTGGAAAACAAATGGTTGTATACCATTCGGCATTGAGCGTTTTACGTACCTCTAAAGGCACTGTTGCCACATGGCCAGTTTTGCTGAAAAAGCAGCCGACCATTAGCTTCGAAGTGCTTCGAGTGCGAACAACTTTTTTTGGATTTCCTTCATCTTGAAACATCCATACAGTCGACTGTTGTTTACGTTCCGGCTCATACGCATAAGTAGAAATAAAATGAGAGAGCTGGCTCACAGAGAGATGCCGACAAGCGATAAAGTTCTTTGTTCTACGCCGACAAGCCCCGCCCCCTCCCTTTGAGGGCTTACATGCCGCCAGGTCTCGTGTCGTTAGGCCCCGCCCCCTCTCGCTTTGTGTGCTCACCTAATGCCGACAGTGTCTGTGCTAACAGGTCCTACCCCCTCTCCCATGCGTTCTACTGGGGCGTCCTGACTTGAGGGAATTGTTTTCTCGAGTCCTGCCGCCCCCCGGCAAATTAATTAGGTAATGTTCGTCAAACATTTTTTTTATGATTACTAAGCCCTGCACATTGCATCCTCGAGCAATTAAGTTTTTTGATTAATGAATTGTTGACTGGAGCTTGAGTATAAGTAGTCTGCTCACGGGAACAGTCTGTCATGTAATGAAACACTGCAGCCTTCTTGTATCTGGGGAAAGCGCTTGTCCATTAGCTGAACATGTTAGACGCTTTCAACACATTAATAGGCTTTTAAGTTTACATTCTGGATCTGTTTACATACATTAGCGATCAACGACATACTTCCGCCTGGCGGTAACGGTGACCTCCATTAGCTGACCCGTTAGACGCTTTCACCCCATTAGCGAACAATGTCAGTAATTGTTTTCCTAAGTGCTCTGCCCAACACTCAACACTTTAGATTTTAGCGATGGAAATGATATAAAAAGCAGCAGCTTCTCCAACGAGTTCCAAGTTGACCAGGATGGCCGGGTTCGAATTACAAATTCAGCTTCTAATAACTCAGAGACTAATTACGATAAAGACATCAAATAAAGTTTATTACATTAATGTCATTAGATAGTTTCTTGTGAATGTATATTTGGGTACATGGTGTCCAGGGTTCGAATACCGATAAAATGTAATTTAATTATAAATTTAATAACTCCTAAACTAATTAAGATAAAGACGCCAAATAAACTTTATTGCCTTTATGTTATTAGGTAGTATCTTGTGGAGGTGTAATTAGATACCTGACGTTCTGAGTTCGAGCCTGATGTTTAAATCGTCATTATCTCAGAAACTAAGAGAGGTAGAGGAATTGACCAAAGCATGATTGATAGCTCCTATGATGGGTAATTAATACTGTATATAATTTTCAATCAGTTGTCCTTATTTCGAATCCCGATCTTTCAATCACTTACTTATTTTTTTCTATACTCTAGAATATGTCACTTAGATTGATGCTGTAACTGCATACAGCACCTTTAAACATATCAAACTAATATTGTAAATAATTTTGTTTTTGGTGTCCAGGGTTCGAATACCGATAAAATGTAATTTAATTATAAATTTAATAACTTCTAAACTAATTAAGATAAAGATGCCAAATAAACTTTATTGCCTTTATGTTATTAGCTAGTATCTTGTGGAGGTGTAATTAGATACCAGACGTTCTGGGTTCGAGCCTAATTTTAAATCGTCATTATCTCAGAAACTAAGAGAGGTAGAGGAGTTGACCAAAGCATGATTGATAGCTCCTATGATGGGCAATTAACACTGTATATAATTTTCAATCAGTTATCCTTACTTCGAATTCCGATCTTTCAATCACTTACTTATTTTTTTCTATACTCTAGAATATGTCACTTAGATTGATGCTGTAACTGCATACAGCACCTTTAAACATATCAAACTAATATTGTAAATAATTTTGTTTTTGGTGTCCAGGGTTCGAATACCGATAAAATGTAATTTAATTATAAATTTAATAACTTCTAAACTAATTAAGATAAAGACGCCAAATAAACTTTATTGCGTTTATGTTACTAGGTAGTATCTTGTGGATGTGTAATTAGATACCTGACGTTCTGGGTTCGAGCCTAATGTTTAAATCGTCATTATCTCAGAAACTAAGAGAGGTAGAGGAATTGGCCAAAGCATGATTGATAGCTCCTATGAGGGGCAATTAATACTGTATATAATTTTCAATCAGTTCTCCTTACTTCGAAGCCCGATCTTTCAATCACTTACTTATTTTTTCTCTATACTCTAGAATATATCACTTAGATTGATGCTGTAAATGCATACAGCACCCTTAAACATATCAAACTAATATTGTAAATAATTTTGTTTCTGGTGTCCAGGGTTCGAATACCGATAAAATGTAATTTAATTATAAATTTAATAACTCCTAAACTAATTAAGATAAAGACGCCAAATAAACTTTATTGCGTTTATGTTATTAGGTAGTATCTTGTGGATGTGTAATTAGATACCTGAAGTTCTGGATTCGAGCCTAATTTTAAATCGTCATTATCTCAGAAACTAAGAGAGGTAGAGGAGTTGACCAAAGCATGATTGATAGCTCCTATGATGGGCAATTAATACTGTATATAATTTTTAATCAGTTATCCTTACTTCGAATCCCGATCTTTCAATCACTTACTTATTTTTTCTATACTCTAGAATATATCACTTAGATTATTGCTGTAAATGTATACAACACCTTTAAACATATCAAACTAACATTGTAAATAATTTTGTTTCTGGTGTCCAGGGTTCGAATACCGATAAAATGTAATTTAATTATAAATTTAATAACTCCTAAACTAATTAAGATAAAGACGCCAAATAAACTTTATTGCGTTTATGTTACTAGGTAGTATCTTGTGGATGTGTAATTAGATACCTGACGTTCTGGGTTCGAGCCTAATGTTTAAATCGTCATTATCTCAGAAACTAAGAGAGGTAGAGGAATTGGCCAAAGCATGATTGATAGCTCCTATGAGGGGCAATTAATACTGTATATAATTTTCAATCAGCTGTCCTTACTTCGAATCCCGATCTTTCAATCACTTACTTATTTTTCTCTACACTCTAGAATATATCACTTAGATTGATGCTGTAAATGCATACAGCACCCTTAAACATATCAAACTAATATTGTAAATAATATTGGTTCTGGTGTCCAGGGTTCGAATACCGATAAAATGTAATTTAATTATAAATTTAATAACTCCTAAACTAATTAAGATAAAGACACCAAATAAACTTTTATAGGGGAAAGGATGCTCTCCTGAAACATTAGCTCTCTAGATAGAAGTATTTATAGTGGAGAGATAGGGAATACCAGGGCTGATGCTAGGCTAGTCAGATGCTAAAGGAGGGAGGGATATGCTTTATACGAGAGAGATAGGGAACACAAGGAAAGATGCTATACTAAACAGGACTTGAAGGGTAGAATATGAGCGATATAGCAAACCGAGGAGAGGTATTAGGATAGGAGTTTTGAATGATGGAGTAGGCGTTTATATGCGAGAGATAGGGAATACGAGGGTCGATGCTAGGCTAGACGGTGTTGAATGAGGGAATGTATCTTATATGAGAGAGGTAGGGCAATATGAGGAGAAGTGCTAGGCTAGTCGGGAAGGTCTGAATGAGAGAGTATACGTCTATATGGGAAAATATAGGGAAAACGAAGGTAGGTGCTAGGTTGAGAGAGTCTTCAAGGAGGAAAATGCATTTATATGAGAGCGGTAGGGTATACGAGGAGAGGTGCTAGTCTAGACATGGTTTGAGGATTAGAGTATACGTTTATATGGGAGAAATATGGAAAACGGGAGAGATACAAGGATAGACAGAGATTGAAGGAGGAGGAATGTAGGTTTATACTGTAATATAGAGAGTAATTGGATTATAAAACTTTTCTCATCCAGCCTTACAACACTTTTATATACTTAATTTCTAAACCTTACAAACTTTATATTTGTTAAACAGTAGTGCGCGAGACGGAGAGGGACAAACAGTATATCGGTTTACAGTGAAGTATACGTCCTAACCTATTCCCACCTTGTTTGTTCTGGATCTTCTCATTGTCTATCATCTAACGTAACCACGTAACAAGACGTAACACAGGAAATCATACATATGGCACATTAAAAAAAATAAAGGTATATATAATGAAACATAAACAAGTAGACAGAGGGTCATCGATACATAGAAAACCAGGAGTTGTATGTACTGAGACCATAGATTAGTATAGGCAAACAACAAAGAAGTGAATTTATAGTGTAAATAGCCTAATATTTTCAAATATTATTATAGTCTAAAAGTATATAACTTAATTATGTATCGAGTATTGAGAAATAAACGTTATTCGTTATTCACTAATCTCAGATCACTGCAATTGTATTGAATCAATTCACAATTGCTAATGCCATTCAACTTTCATTCGTCTCTGATACATAAAGAAATTGCAAAATGGAGAAGGACGAAAGTAATAAAAAGACTCAGGCAGCAAATTTTAAGAAAGAAGAGAAAGATATATGACCGACATTGTTTTGGAACACAAATTAGTGTTGAAAATAAAATGACTGATAGCTCTGCTAAGCGTAAGGAAGAGACATGGAAATAAATTGCAAATGAATACAATTCTAGGTTAGAAAAAAGAAGATAAACAACATTCATGTAAACCAATTTTTAAAAATCAGTTTAACTGAATACATGTAAAAAACATATCACTTTACAAAAAGTAATGCAGACAACATTTATTTTTTATAAACATTATCCTATTACATTCCTTTACAAAAAACCATACATATTTCCTAAAGGCAAAGGTGATAGTCTAGACATTCTAAACACTCAGTTATATAATCATATACATCACGCAGAAAGAGACCTGCATTATCAGTAAAAAAACTAAACATCTCAACAATGTCTGAATGATGTATTTTATAAGTACAAGTTTTTTGATATTTCAAAGCTCCTGTTAACCATGGCAGTAATTGATTAACACAATTTCTCGATCCTGTCATGCTATAACTTTAGATGCTTTCAGCTTACTTATAATTTCCTCAATCTCTTGTGTGTGACTATTATTACCAGCATCCCTCGACGCAATTAGTAACCTCAATATATTTACTAGTCTATTTGGATTTTCAAGCGTTGATATCACTGAATCATCATCATATGAAGATTTCATATTCTCGCAACTTCCGATGTATCCAGATTTTTCACCAACAGTAGTCTCCAGTGAAGGACAGAGGCTTGATCCGGTATAACATTCCCCTCTATACATCTTCGGATCTTCAAGTGCAGGTGAGAGAGTCGATTCAGTATAACATGTTGCTCTATGAAACTTAAATCTTGACAAAGAACGATTCTTAAAAATCCGCCCGCATACACAGCATCTAGTAACGCGTTTTCCTTCATGTGTAATGTATGAAAAATCGAGTTTCTCATTCGTCAGTTGCACAGATTTTCTAGGGCAGTAGCTCATGCTAAAACTAAAAGAAATTAAATGAATACGTGAATGCTAACGCTCGAAGGAATTAAAAGCGAATGAATGAATTCATAACACGCACCTATGTATATATCCAGGATGAGGACGACGGAGGGAATTGCGATCAATGCATAGCAGGGAGAAAGGATACTCTCTTGAAACATTAGTCATCTAGACAACTATTGTTCACGGAGCCTGTAGACGTCAGGTTGAATGGGACAGACCTCAGGTTCAAATCTTTAAGGGTACGGACCCCTGGCTTTTGCCTGGCATGTATACTAAACCATCCTAACAGCGAAACATTACATTGCAACGACACGTAACCAGAACATGACGAGTGCGAGCATGGAAAAAGGATGCTCTCTGGGAACATTAGTGGAAAAGGATGCTCTCTGGAAACAGTCGCCATCCGCAAAACGGATTGTCCCTAACATTTCCAGATTTCGGAACGTTCAACATCGTGACGCGCTCCTGTCATCTACATTTCGACGAAATTTTACCTCCTGAATTAGTTTGGTGCTCTGTATAGAACCTCAGAATATGCATTACGCTGCGTGTCCCTAGCGTTTCCAGCTCCTGAATCGTTCCAGCTAGTGGAATGCATCTACCATCTTCATGTCAACGATCTGTTACTCTGAATTTAAGTTTGGTGATCTGTATAGACATGTACAACATGCATTACGCTATGTAACAGACTCATCACGCTATGTAACAACACGATCACGCTATGTAACAACATGTTCACGCTATGTAACAACATGATCACGCTATGTAACAACATGATCACGCTATGTAACAACATGATCACGCCATGTAACAACATGATCACGCTATGTAACAACCTGATCAAGCTATGTAACAACCTGATCACGCTATGTAACAACATGTTCACGCTATGTAACAACACGATCACGCTATGTAACAACACGATCACGCTATGTAACAACATGTTCACGCTATGTAACAACATGTTCACGCTATGTAACAACACGATCACGCTATGTAACAACACGATCACGCTATGTAACAACCTGATCACGCTATGTAACAACATGTTCACGCTATGTAACAACATGATCACGCTATGTAACAACATGATCACGCTATGTAACAACCTGATCACGGTATGTAACAACATGATTACGCTATGTAACAACTGATCACGCTATGTAACAACACGATCACGCTATGTAACAAAACGATCACGCTATGTAACAACTGATCACGCTATGTAACAATATGATCACGGTATGTAACAACCTGATCACGCTATGTAACAACATGATCACGCTATGTAACAACATGATCACGCTATGTAACAACCTGATCACGCTATGTAACAACCTGATCACGCTATGTAACATGTTCACGCTATGTAACAAAACGATCACGCTATGTAACAACATGTTCACGCTATGTAACAGACTCATCACGCTATGTAACAACATGATCACGCTATGTAACAACCTGATCACGCTATGTAACAACATGATTACGCTATGTAACAACTGATCACGCTATGTAACAACATGATCACGCTATGTAACAAACTGATCACGCTATGTAACAACCTGATCACGCTATGTAACAACATGTTCACGCTATGTAACAACACGATCACGCTATGTAACAACACGATCACGCTATGTAACAACCTGATCACGCTATGTAACAACATGTTCACACTATGTAACAACACGATCACGCTATGTAACAACACGATCACGCTATGTAACAACCTGATCACGCTATGTAACAACATGTTCACGCTATGTAACAACATGATCACGCTATGTAACAACATGATCACGCTATGTAACAACCTGATCACGCTATGTAACAACATGATTACGCTATGTAACAATTGATCACGCTATGTAACAATTGATCACGCTATGTAACAACACGATCACGCTATGTAACAACTGATCACGCTATGTAACAATATGATCACGCTATGTAACAACCTGAGCACGCTATGTAACAACATGATCACGCTATGTAACAACACGATCACGCTATGTAACAACCTGATCACGCTATGTAACAACATGTTCACGCTATGTAACAACACGATCACGCTATGTAACAACACGATCACGCTATGTAACAACCTGATCACGCTATGTAACATGTTCACGCTATGTAACAACATGATCACGCTATGGAACAACATGATCACGCTATGTAACAACCTGAGCACGCTATGTAACAATCTGATCACGTTATGTAACAACTGATCACGCTATGTAACAATATGATTACGCTATGTAACAACATGATCACGCTATGTAACAACATGATCACGCTATGTAACAACATGTTCACGCTATGTAACAACATGACCACGCTATGTAACAAAACGATCACGCTATGTAACAACACGATCACGCTATGTAACAAAACGATCACGCTATGTAACAACACGATCACGCTATGTAACAACTGATCACGCTATGTAACAACATGATCACGCTATGTAACAACCTGAGTATGCTATGTAACAACATGATCACGCCATGTAACAACTGATCACGCTATGTAACAACATGCTCAAGCTATGTAACAACTGACTACGCTATGTAACAACATGATCACGCTATGTAACAACATGAGCACGCTATGTAACAACATGATCACGTTATGTAACAACTGATCACGCTATGTAACAACCTGATTACGCTATGTAACAACATGATCACGCTATGTAACAACATGTTCACGCTATGTAACAACATGATCACGCTATGTAACAACATGTTCAAGCTATGTAACAACATGATCACGCTATGTAACAACATGATGACGCTATGTAACAACCTGATCACGCTATGTAACATGTTCACGCTATGTAACAACTGATCACGCTATGTAACAACATGATCAAGGTATGTAACAACCTGAGCACGCTATGTAACAACATGATCACGCTATGTAACAACATGTTCACGCTATGTAACAACATGGACTCGTTATGTAACAACATGGACACGCTATGTAACAACATGAACACGCTATGTAACAATACGATCAAGCTATGTAACAACCTGAGCACGCTATGTAACAACATGATCACGCTCTGTAACAACATGAACACTCTATGTAACAACCTGAGCATGCTATGTAACAACATGATCACGCTATGTAACAACCTGATCACGCTATGTAACAACACGATCACGCTATGTAACAACACGATCACGCTATGTAACAACCTGATCACGCTATGTAACAACATGATCACGCTATGTAACAACATGATCACGCTATGTAACAACATGATCACGCTATGTAAATAGGGTGGACCATTTAAGTTGAGGCTATACAATATATCCAAAACTAAGCATTGTAGAAAGAAATGTCTTTAATAAAACTTGATTGATATTATGACGAAAGTAAATGCCGCTAGTCGTGTTTCGTTTGGAGGCCGTTATGAGGGTCATTTTGGGTCAATTTATTTTTTAAGTGGGAACCTACAATTAGGGTCCCATTTAAAAAGACCCTGAAATGACCCTCACTACGTCCTCCAAACGAAACACGACTAGCGGCATTTACTTTCGTCATAATATCAATCAAGTTTTATTAAAGACATTTCTTTCTACAATGCTTAGTTTTGGATATATTGTATAGCCTCAACTTAAATGGTCCACCCTATTTACATAGCGTGATCATGTTGTTACATAGCGTGATCATGTTGTTACATAGCGTGATCATGTTGTTACATAGCGTGATCAGGTTGTTACATAGCGTGATCGTGTTGTTACATAGCGTGATCGTGTTGTTACATAGCGTGATCAGGTTGTTACATAGCGTGATCATGTTGTTACATAGCATGCTCAGGTTGTTACATAGAGTGTTCATGTTGTTACAGAGCGTGATCATGTTGTTACATAGCGTGCTCAGGTTGTTACATAGCTTGATCGTATTGTTACATAGCGTGTTCATGTTGTTACATAGCGTGTCCATGTTGTTACATAACGTGTCCATGTTGTTACATAGCGTGAACATGTTGTTACATAGCGTGATCATGTTGTTACATAGCGTGCTCAGGTTGTTACATACCTTGATCATGTTGTTACATAGCGTGATCAGTTGTTACATAGCGTGAACATGTTACATAGCGTGATCAGGTTGTTACATAGCGTCATCATGTTGTTACATAGCGTGATCATGTTGTTACATAGCTTGAACATGTTGTTACATAGCGTGATCATGTTGTTACATAGCGTGAACATGTTGTTACATAGCGTGATCATGTTGTTACATAGCGTAATCAGGTTGTTACATAGCGTGATCAGTTGTTACATAACGTGATCATGTTGTTACATAGCGTGCTCATGTTGTTACATAGCGTGATCATGTTGTTACATAGCGTAGTCAGTTGTTACATAGCTTGAGCATGTTATTACATAGCGTGATCAGTTGTTACATGGCGTGATCATGTTGTTACATAGCATACTCAGGTTGTTACATAGCGTGATCATGTTGTTACATAGCGTGCTCAGTTGTTACATAGCGTGATCGTGTTGTT
Source organism: Deroplatys truncata (assembly GCA_030765065.1). NCBI lineage: Eukaryota > Metazoa > Arthropoda > Insecta > Mantodea > Mantidae > Deroplatys > Deroplatys truncata. Next base: position 64,360,392 of record CM060983.1, on the reverse strand, counting down.
ACATAGCGTGATCGTTTTGTTACATAGCGTGATCGTGTTGTTACATAGCGTGATCGTTTTGTTACATAGCGTGGTCATGTTGTTACATAGCGTGAACATGTTGTTACATAGCGTGATCATGTTGTTACATAGCGTGATCATGTTGTTACATAGCGTAATCATATTGTTATATAGCGTGATCAGTTGTTACATAACGTGATCAGATTGTTACATAGCGTGCTCAGGTTGTTACATAGCGTGATCATGTTGTTACATAGCGTGATCATGTTGTTACATAGCGTGAACATGTTGTTACATAGCGTGATCAGGTTGTTACATAGCGTGATCGTGTTGTTACATAGCGTGATCGTGTTGTTACATAGCGTGAACATGTTGTTACATAGCGTGATCAGGTTGTTACATAGCGTGATCGTGTTGTTACATAGCGTGATCATGTTGTTACATAGCGTGCTCAGGTTGTTACATAGCGTGATCATATTGTTACATAGCGTGATCAGTTGTTACATAGCGTGATCGTGTTGTTACATAGCGTGATCAATTGTTACACAGCGTGATCAATTGTTACATAGCGTAATCATGTTGTTACATAGCGTGATCAGGTTGTTACATAGCGTGATCATGTTGTTACATAGCGTGATCATGTTGTTACATAGCGTGAACATGTTGTTACATAGCGTGATCAGGTTGTTACATAGCGTGATCGTGTTGTTACATAGCGTATTCGTGTTGTTACATAGTGTGAACATGTTGTTACATAGCGTGATCAGGTTGTTACATAGCGTGATCGTGTTGTTACATAGCGTGATCGTGTTGTTACATAGCGTGAACATGTTGTTACATAGCGTGATCAGGTTGTTACATAGCGTGATCAGTTTGTTACATAGCGTGATCATGTTGTTACATAGCGTGATCAGTTGTTACATAGCGTAATCATGTTGTTACATAGCGTGATCAGGTTGTTACATAGCGTGATCATGTTGTTACATAGCGTGATGAGTCTGTTACATAGCGTGAACATGTTGTTACATAGCGTGATCGTTTTGTTACATAGCGTGAACATGTTACATAGCGTGATCAGGTTGTTACATAGCGTGATCAGGTTGTTACATAGCGTGATCATGTTGTTACATAGCGTGATCATGTTGTAACATAGCGTGATCAGGTTGTTACATACCGTGATCATATTGTTACTTAGCGTGATCAGTTGTTACATAGCGTGATCGTGTTGTTACATAGCGTGATCGTGGGTTTACATAGCGTGATCAGTTGTTACATAGCGTAATCATGTTGTTACATACTGTGATCAGGTTGTTACATAGCGTGATCATGTTGTTACATAGCGTGATCATGTTGTTACATAGCGTGAACATGTTGTTACATAGCGTGATCAGGTTGTTACATAGCGTGATCGTGTTGTTACATAGCGTGATCGTGTTGTTACATAGCGTGAACATGTTGTTACATAGCGTGAACATGTTGTTACATAGCGTGATCGTGTTGTTACATAGCGTGATCGTGTTGTTACATAGCGTGAACATGTTGTTACATAGCGTGATCAGGTTGTTACATAGCTTGATCAGGTTGTTACATAGCGTGATCATGTTGTTACATGGCGTGATCATGTTGTTACATAGCGTGATCATGTTGTTACATAGCGTGATCATGTTGTTACATAGCGTGAACATGTTGTTACATAGCGTGATCGTGTTGTTACATAGCGTGATGAGTCTGTTACATAGCGTAATGCATGTTGTACATGTCTATACAGATCACCAAACTTAAATTCAGAGTAACAGATCGTTGACATGAAGATGGTAGATGCATTCCACTAGCTGGAACGATTCAGGAGCTGGAAACGCTAGGGACACGCAGCGTAATGCATATTCTGAGGTTCTATACAGAGCACCAAACTAATTCAGGAGGTAAAATTTCGTCGAAATGTAGATGACAGGAGCGCGTCACGATGTTGAACGTTCCGAAATCTGGAAATGTTAGGGACAATCCGTTTTGCGGATGGCGACTGTTTCCAGAGAGCATCCTTTTCCACTAATGTTCCCAGAGAGCATCCTTTTTCCATGCTCGCACTCGTCATGTTCTGGTTACGTGTCGTTGCAATGTAATGTTTCGCTGTTAGGATGGTTTAGTATACATGCCAGGCAAAAGCCAGGGGTCCGTACCCTTAAAGATTTGAACCTGAGGTCTGTCCCATTCAACCTGACGTCTACAGGCTCCGTGAACAATAGTTGTCTAGATGACTAATGTTTCAAGAGAGTATCCTTTCTCCCTGCTATGCAATGATCGCAATTCCCTCCGTCGTCCTCATCCTGGATATATACATAGGTGCGTGTTATGAATTCATTCATTCGCTTTTAATTCCTTCGAGCGTTAGCATTCACGTATTCATTTAATTTCTTTTAGTTTTAGCATGAGCTACTGCCCTAGAAAATCTGTGCAACTGACGAATGAGAAACTCGATTTTTCATACATTACACATGAAGGAAAACGCGTTATTAGATGCTGTGTATGCGGGCGGATTTTTAAGAATCGTTCTTTGTCAAGATTTAAGTTTCATAGAGCAACATGTTATACTGAATCGACTCTCTCACCTGCACTTGAAGATCCGAAGATGTATAGAGGGGAATGTTATACCGGATCAAGCCTCTGTCCTTCACTGGAGACTACTGTTGGTGAAAAATCTGGATACATCGGAAGTTGCGAGAATATGAAATCTTCATATGATGATGATTCAGTGATATCAACGCTTGAAAATCCAAATAGACTAGTAAATATATTGAGGTTACTAATTGCGTCGAGGGATGCTGGTAATAATAGTCACACACAGGAGATTGAGGAAATTATAAGTAAGCTGAAAGCATCTAAAGTTATAGCATGACAGGATCGAGAAATTGTGTTAATCAATTACTGCCATGGTTAACAGGAGCTTTGAAATATCAAAAAACTTGTACTTATAAAATACATCATTCAGACATTGTTGAGATGTTTAGTTTTTTTACTGATAATGCAGGTCTCTTTCTGCGTGATGTATATGATTATATAACTGAGTGTTTAGAATGTCTAGACTATCACCTTTGCCTTTAGGAAATATGTATGGTTTTTTGTAAAGGAATGTAATAGGATAATGTTTATAAAAAATAAATGTTGTCTGCATTACTTTTTGTAAAGTGATATGTTTTTTTACATGTATTCAGTTAAACTGATTTTTAAAAATTGGTTTACATGAATGTTGTTTATCTTCTTTTTTCTAACCTAGAATTGTATTCATTTGCAATTTATTTCCATGTCTCTTCCTTACGCTTAGCAGAGCTATCAGTCATTTTATTTTCAACACTAATTTGTGTTCCAAAACAATGTCGGTCATATATCTTTCTCTTCTTTCTTAAAATTTGCTGCCTGAGTCTTTTTATTACTTTCGTCCTTCTCCATTTTGCAATTTCTTTATGTATCAGAGACGAATGAAAGTTGAATGGCATTAGCAATTGTGAATTGATTCAATACAATTGCAGTGATCTGAGATTAGTGAATAACGAATAACGTTTATTTCTCAATACTCGATACATAATTAAGTTATATACTTTTAGACTATAATAATATTTGAAAATATTAGGCTATTTACACTATAAATTCACTTCTTTGTTGTTTGCCTATACTAATCTATGGTCTCAGTACATACAACTCCTGGTTTTCTATGTATCGATGACCCTCTGTCTACTTGTTTATGTTTCATTATATATACCTTTATTTTTTTTAATGTGCCATATGTATGATTTCCTGTGTTACGTCTTGTTACGTGGTTACGTTAGATGATAGACAATGAGAAGATCCAGAACAAACAAGGTGGGAATAGGTTAGGACGTATACTTCACTGTAAACCGATATACTGTTTGTCCCTCTCCGTCTCGCGCACTACTGTTTAACAAATATAAAGTTTGTAAGGTTTAGAAATTAAGTATATAAAAGTGTTGTAAGGCTGGATGAGAAAAGTTTTATAATCCAATTACTCTCTATATTACAGTATAAACCTACATTCCTCCTCCTTCAATCTCTGTCTATCCTTGTATCTCTCCCGTTTTCCATATTTCTCCCATATAAACGTATACTCTAATCCTCAAACCATGTCTAGACTAGCACCTCTCCTCGTATACCCTACCGCTCTCATATAAATGCATTTTCCTCCTTGAAGACTCTCTCAACCTAGCACCTACCTTCGTTTTCCCTATATTTTCCCATATAGACGTATACTCTCTCATTCAGACCTTCCCGACTAGCCTAGCACTTCTCCTCATATTGCCCTACCTCTCTCATATAAGATACATTCCCTCATTCAACACCGTCTAGCCTAGCATCGACCCTCGTATTCCCTATCTCTCGCATATAAACGCCTACTCCATCATTCAAAACTCCTATCCTAATACCTCTCCTCGGTTTGCTATATCGCTCATATTCTACCCTTCAAGTCCTGTTTAGTATAGCATCTTTCCTTGTGTTCCCTATCTCTCTCGTATAAAGCATATCCCTCCCTCCTTTAGCATCTGACTAGCCTAGCATCAGCCCTGGTATTCCCTATCTCTCCACTATAAATACTTCTATCTAGAGAGCTAATGTTTCAGGAGAGCATCCTTTCCCCTATAAAAGTTTATTTGGTGTCTTTATCTTAATTAGTTTAGGAGTTATTAAATTTATAATTAAATTACATTTTATCGGTATTCGAACCCTGGACACCAGAACCAATATTATTTACAATATTAGTTTGATATGTTTAAGGGTGCTGTATGCATTTACAGCATCAATCTAAGTGATATATTCTAGAGTGTAGAGAAAAATAAGTAAGTGATTGAAAGATCGGGATTCGAAGTAAGGACAGCTGATTGAAAATTATATACAGTATTAATTGCCCCTCATAGGAGCTATCAATCATGCTTTGGCCAATTCCTCTACCTCTCTTAGTTTCTGAGATAATGACGATTTAAACATTAGGCTCGAACCCAGAACGTCAGGTATCTAATTACACATCCACAAGATACTACCTAGTAACATAAACGCAATAAAGTTTATTTGGCGTCTTTATCTTAATTAGTTTAGGAGTTATTAAATTTATAATTAAATTACATTTTATCGGTATTCGAACCCTGGACACCAGAAACAAAATTATTTACAATGTTAGTTTGATATGTTTAAAGGTGTTGTATACATTTACAGCAATAATCTAAGTGATATATTCTAGAGTATAGAAAAAATAAGTAAGTGATTGAAAGATCGGGATTCGAAGTAAGGATAACTGATTGAAAATTATATACAGTATTAATTGCCCATCATAGGAGCTATCAATCATGCTTTGGTCAACTCCTCTACCTCTCTTAGTTTCTGAGATAATGACGATTTAAAATTAGGCTCGAATCCAGAACTTCAGGTATCTAATTACACATCCACAAGATACTACCTAATAACATAAACGCAATAAAGTTTATTTGGTGTCTTTATCTTAATTAGTTTAGGAGTTATTAAATTTATAATTAAATTACATTTTATCGGTATTCGAACCCTGGACACCAGAAACAAAATTATTTACAATATTAGTTTGATATGTTTAAGGGTGCTGTATGCATTTACAGCATCAATCTAAGTGATATATTCTAGAGTATAGAGAAAAAATAAGTAAGTGATTGAAAGATCGGGCTTCGAAGTAAGGAGAACTGATTGAAAATTATATACAGTATTAATTGCCCATCATAGGAGCTATCAATCATGCTTTGGTCAACTCCTCTACCTCTCTTAGTTTCTGAGATAATGACGATTTAAAATTAGGCTCGAACTCAGAACGTCTGGTATCTAATTACACCTCCACAAGATACTAGCTAATAACATAAAGGCAATAAAGTTTATTTGGCATCTTTATCTTAATTAGTTTAGAAGTTATTAAATTTATAATTAAATTACATTTTATCGGTATTCGAACCCTGGACACCAAAAACAAAATTATTTACAATATTAGTTTGATATGTTTAAAGGTGCTGTATGCAGTTACAGCATCAATCTAAGTGACATATTCTAGAGTATAGAAAAAAATAAGTAAGTGATTGAAAGATCGGGATTCGAAATAAGGACAACTGATTGAAAATTATATACAGTATTAATTACCCATCATAGGAGCTATCAATCATGCTTTGGTCAATTCCTCTACCTCTCTTAGTTTCTGAGATAATGACGATTTAAACATCAGGCTCGAACCCAGAACGTCAGGTATCTAATTACACCTCCACAAGATACTACCTAATAACATAAAGGCAATAAAGTTTATTCGGCGTCTTTATCTTAATTAGTTTAGGAGTTATTAAATTTATAATTAAATTACATTTTATCGGTATTCGAACCCTGGACACCATGTACCCAAATATACATTCACAAGAAACTATCTAATGACATTAATGTAATAAACTTTATTTGATGTCTTTATCGTAATTAGTCTCTGAGTTATTAGAAGCTGAATTTGTAATTCGAACCCGGCCATCCTGGTCAACTTGGAACTCGTTGGAGAAGCTGCTGCTTTTTATATCATTTCCATCGCTAAAATCTAAAGTGTTGAGTGTTGGGCAGAGCACTTAGGAAAACAATTACTGACATTGTTCGCTAATGGGGTGAAAGCGTCTAACGGGTCAGCTAATGGAGGTCACCGTTACCGCCAGGCGGAAGTATGTCGTTGATCGCTAATGTATGTAAACAGATCCAGAATGTAAACTTAAAAGCCTATTAATGTGTTGAAAGCGTCTAACATGTTCAGCTAATGGACAAGCGCTTTCCCCAGATACAAGAAGGCTGCAGTGTTTCATTACATGACAGACTGTTCCCGTGAGCAGACTACTTATACTCAAGCTCCAGTCAACAATTCATTAATCAAAAAACTTAATTGCTCGAGGATGCAATGTGCAGGGCTTAGTAATCATAAAAAAAATGTTTGACGAACATTACCTAATTAATTTGCCGGGGGGCGGCAGGACTCGAGAAAACAATTCCCTCAAGTCAGGACGCCCCAGTAGAACGCATGGGAGAGGGGGTAGGACCTGTTAGCACAGACACTGTCGGCATTAGGTGAGCACACAAAGCGAGAGGGGGCGGGGCCTAACGACACGAGACCTGGCGGCATGTAAGCCCTCAAAGGGAGGGGGCGGGGCTTGTCGGCGTAGAACAAAGAACTTTATCGCTTGTCGGCATCTCTCTGTGAGCCAGCTCTCTCATTTTATTTCTACTCGCATAGATCCATGATTCGTCATCTGTTACAATCTTATATACGTCTTTTGAGGCACCGCCATTCTATTTCTTGAGCATTTTTGTACACCAATCGACACGAGCATCTTTTTGAGATTGCGTCAAATTATGTGGGATCCAACTAGAGCAAACCTTTTTCACGGCTAAATAATCATGCAATATTTTATATATGCTGCTGGAACTAATGCCTAGGGTTGCCTCAATCTCACAATATGTCGCATGACATTAGTTTTTACACAGCATCAATGTTTTCTGGCACTACAACTTATTTTGGACGACCTTTACGAACTTCATCATTGAACGAACGGCGGCTACGATTAAATTCGTTATACCAGTGTTTCACAGTGCAAAGGATGGAGCTTCGTCGCCAAATGTGGAAGTTAGTTGATCGATGCACTCTTGTCTTGATAATCCACGTCGAAAGTCGTAATAAATCATTGCACGAACATTTTCACGAGTTAATTCCATGCTTTTGTTGACACACAATTTTCAAGTTAGTGTAAACAAAACAAACGACGCTCTATTGACAAAATGCTTGAAGTAGATTATGATCAAAAATGTCGAACTTTCCATTTGAAACGTCAGATGGCACCTACAACATTCAGGGTTGCCAAGGCTCAAAATATAAATATTGTCCCTCGTATGGGAAGAAATTTTCCAATTATACAAAATGCTCCAAACACTGGAAACATTTATTACAGAGGTTGCTCTAGTATCTCCCTCCTTCCGTCTCTCTCTCTCTCTCTCTCTCTCTCTCTGACATAAATTTGTTAATATTTATTTTTTCTTCGTCTTATTCTTTCATATATAAATAGTAATTGTTTTGGTCGTATTACATTTTGGAAATAAGAGATAGTAAAACCTACCAGTTTGCTGCCAGGTCGCTCTAAAGTTGTTTAATTAACTTCCGTTTATCTATAGTTAAATGTTCAAGTGATTTGACACAAACTTCCACGCGCAGAGAAATTTACATTCTGGAGGAATGTGAATTGTCATAAATGCGAAAACAATCAGGAATACAGTCTTTATACCTATTGAGATAGATATGGTAAATTAATGCACATTAATGTTTAAATTATCATGTGACGAGCATTTAAACATCCAGACACAAGTTGGGCATCGAATATGAAAACTAAGCTTTCAAACACTAAAAATGTGTCAGAGCAGACACATATAACATTATATAAATCATTAGGCAAGCCATCATGTCTCGTATATCTCACCTTAAGTATAATTAAATATATATATATATATATATATATATATATATATATATGTATATAATTCAGCTAAATGCAACTAAAGAAAGCTAAAAAGGTGAATTTCTCTTCGTATCAGTTCTTTTACAACGTGTAACATTTTGTGCAGGTTGGTGTAAAACGAAATCACATGAAAAGAAAGATTTAAATGATCACGTGATGCTTATTGCATGTTTAATATAGCAAACTAATGTTCTTTCTGGAGGGGAAACAAAGTATATCTACTTAACATAAAATTGAAACTAACATAGTCATTCACGATTTTGGATAGCAACCTAAAGCCATAAAACGCGTTTTCATCGTTTGTTTCCTTTTTAAGTCGATTAGTATGACATCTAATAATACCATTATCACATACCACTTAGAAAATATGTTTAGTTGCGTTCTTTGAAGGAGCAACGAATTCAAACTGTCGAAATGTCTTCTATTTTCTGAAGAATGAATAATTTAAGGAATTCATGGATGTTTCTTAACTATCATTCTGAATATTTTATTGTTATATTCAGCTTACTAAGCGAATAAGCACTGCTCAGAATGCATAACATTTATAAGGAGCAGGAATAAGTATGGAATATTAATCTTACGTCGTACGACTTGTGTTTTAAATTTTAGTATCAACCTAGAGAATTCGGTTACATTACCAATTTTGAAAACTGTACTTCAACATACGCAGTTTACACAATAGCAAGCGGGTCTGCGGCTTCTTCAGTTCTACTAGATCATGCCAGGATACGATTTTTATTACGATGAATTTAAAGGATGGTTACCTCAAATACTAAGTATGTTTAATATTTATTGAAAACAGTGCCTGAATTTGTGCATATACGTAAATTTAACGCCAAAATCATTACTTAAACGTTAATTGATTTTTACATGTATACAAGTTAGTCTCTTTATCGTTCATTGAAATCACTGATAGCAAAAGATTCGTTTTTTATACTTGCATGGAAATCTCAATGTAGGTTTGTCGTTTACCGCTCATTGAAATCACCGTTATTATTAAGTTAGTTTTATACACCTGCATTGAAATTCCATGCAAATAAGTTGGTTTAATGCAGCGAAATATTATAATCCATTAAACTGTTTATTTTTACACGGGTATTGTCATTTCTTCAGCTGGCTGACTACAATAAATTTTCGCGTGGGAAATTTAACAAAAATATGCCGCTTTCTTCTCTTGTTAGTGTCATATGCAGTTGCTAGGCAAGAGTCTTTCGAAAGCAGTGTTCCAATATTAGGTCTCTAGATTATGTAGTCCTTGCTGAAGTATGTATAATGCTGGTTGTTCACGATGTTGGTGAAAATATGTAGTGAAGGTCGTAGATGGAGGGGAGAAGTTGTGGGTGGACTGTTTTGTAACACGCAGAGAGGTGATAGAGGAGGGGGGGGTGGTCCAACTTGTGAAACCGTTCTTTGTAGACCTCGTTGTTCATCTTCAGAAGAATAATTTAGTAGCTGTATCCTTTCCTAACGGATTTCTTCATTATCTGACTGAATATTCCTCCTGTCTATTAATTTAATAACGTACATCATGCTTACCTTTTGCTTGCCCTCTTCCTTATATCATAAACAATTCTAAATGTGTCGTAAGCGTCCCACTTATTTTTTGATCTTGGCGTACCATTTCACTTCGATAAGTTCATCATACAATAAAATTTATAGCTCAGAGTAACATTTACCTTTTATAAAACTGTGTGCAAAATTCTGCACTATTGGAAATGTGAGAGAGAAATAATCAAGTAAAATATAAATTATTTAAATGTCTAAGAGAGTAAATATTGAATATGACTTTCACTTTTAAAATTAGTAAAGCTCTACTATAGTCCCTTTTTGGTCTATAATTTTACAATTTATTCTCCACTACAAGAATCAGAGGTTCCAGTGTACTTTAAAAAGAAGAATGGTGCTACACTTCATTTTTCTCCTTTCTGTTTTTTTTAAAGACCGTCGGCAGATTACATCGTTATTCTTATTCTAAAAAATATGCATTGTAATATATTAATTAATTATCGAGATTAGTGGTGCACTTCAGAATAAGGACTCATATTTTACATTTTTACATAACTTAACAGCATAAAAAAACGGAAAGTATTTATGTTACATCAGTTGCTAGTTTGTAATTTGTAATTTTTATTCCTATTCCATAACAGGAAGTTGATTGTAATATGAATGTTCTTTAAGAAGTCCTAGCTTCTCTATTCAGTGCTATTTTAAACCGTTTAGTAATCATAAATAAAAGACAACATAGGTTATTAAAAACTATTTGAAAACTAGTTTTGGAGCCTCTCACGTGATAAAACACATTTAATACGCCCGTAAAGGGAATTTCTGTTGAAAGAGAAAGTGATCCGCTTCTGTTATTCCGAGTAACGCGCCTCTTTGTTCACTAAACTCTCAGCAAGCAAGGAAGATTTAATTTATTGGAATACCGCCAAGGTGTCCCTAGTCACGCTTTGAAAAATGTGCAAGGAACTAAACGACCTTTTAGAATCAAAAGAAACGACCATGCATAGCTACCATAAGGTCGCATTCCATTGGCATCATCTTCATCCATCACCGCTATTTTCAGAGAATCCTCTTCCTTAACTTTGGAGTCAAGGTTTTAGATAAATCTTGATCTGGATCCAGGATATGCAAGGGTGGTCTTACACTCACGAACTTTGTTAAGCAATATTCTTGATTTTAGCCAGTAACTTGTAACTTTCTACTGTACGGATCGCTTTTTTGTTCTCAGAATGTTCCACTATCAATTTTCTTTGAGCCATTATCACATCATATAACGAATGGAATGTAATCATTTATTAGGGTACCTCTAAATTAGAAGGGCAAACTTAACAGTCGTTTAGATAAGCGGTTTAGTCATATTTGGTTAAGAAGCCCATGCATGGGTGTGATAGCTACTAGCAATTGGGTGTGTTGGAAGGAGGAGGAAGGATACTAATTTGGATCAAACCTTAATGTGGCGAGTTGTATTCTAGTTACTCACTTTGGGGATGAAGTAATCTCATTCGGCAACCACTGGATAGTTTTATTACTTGCATGCCACTACTAATTCTGCACTTAGGAATGTTTTCTTTTTCTTTGGCTTGAGTTTTTCCCTATTTCAGCCATATAAATACCTACAACATTAACGTTTTGTGTATTAAATGTATTAATGACTTTCCAAGTAACTAATTAACTCTTTTTAAGATCACTTAATTCAGTGACGTACACTAATTCAGTGCTACACTGAAATGAAAAGTCACAGCTTAAAGATTTTTAACTGTGTTTTAAAAATCTTCTTTACGATACCAAATGTGACACACTAACTTACAGACACCCATATCACACAAACAGAACCGGCAGCTGTATTCCATATATCCCGAAATACTCTCTTCTTCCCTTTCCCTCTCTCTCACACACACACACACACACTATATATATATATATATATATTCATCCAAAATCGAGGTGAAATTGCTCTTTTGGATAGAAGTAAAAATTAAACTAAATGATTTGGCACATACCCTGGTGTACAGGGTATCATATCTGCCTCATATTCAAGAAGTTCCGAGTAAAAGTCTTGCTTAGGGCGAATTGTCTGAATAAGCTTTTTTTCGGGGTTTCCTATATTCAGAAGACAACTGAACGATAACTAAGCTTTATGTAAACCAGGCTCTTTTGAACATCATTTCACCTTCACCGTTTTATATTAGCCAATCCGTTAAAGGGGTTAAAACTTACAACAAAAAAGTAAATGATTTGATAGAATCTACGTAATTATATTTCTAATACACAAAGCAAAGGTTAGAGTCCTTGGGCATAAATCATAAGATAAATATGACAACGTTTTCATTGCTGGTGGTGGCTTTAAAATTGTGAGAAAACGGATATGGAATCGGATTTGAATTTGCTACGATGTGTTTAACAGTTTATGCTTCCATTTTGCTACTAATATCTGTATTGATGTAAAGTTTTAGAATCACCACCAAACTGATACAAGCGATGTTATGACGTTTGTGTGTTATTATTCTCAACCGGTATGAGATAACGTTGATACTAAGGCTGAAATTTTACAGGTTACGAACACTTTAGAATGATATTGAATATGATTGGGCTAATACTGAGTTACAGTTATGGTGTTTTAAAGGTTTCTGGTGATTGTGAAGATTTTAAATCGTGATGGAAAAGGTGCAATGAGAGGCTAACAATAAGCTAAACACTTGGCGTAATTACATAAACGCCGTGCTACCACAGAAATCTGTAAACTCATACACGACAAGTAGTTAAAGGTTTCGCAATCTCGGAATTTAGAAGGAAATGACATCGGGATGAGTGTGCTTATACCCTGTACTTGATATACTTAAAAATATAATGTGTTGCGTTCATATGACTTTATAGCCACTACCTGCCGATTATTTGTATGTAGCTTCTACAAACTATACTTGCAAAAGCTTATTTTACATTTTCTTCGTGTTAATCGAAATAAAGGTTTTCAGAAATAGTTTCATTACACATTTCTTTGTAGGTACAAGAGGGATATAATAGCCAAATGTTTAAAAAGAGGTTCGCTGTATTCAGTCTTTGAAATTTCATACTCTTTTCCATGACTTCACGAGAAACAGTATAAATGTGATAGCACTTGAAAAAATGTTAAAAGTACTGAAAAATAGAAACAAATAACAACAAATATCTCGGAAATGTCTGATTCCACAAAGTTATTTGAAATAAATGGTGTTTTAAAGAGATATGCATTTTTTGTGGTAATTTTTTGTAAGTTGATAACTGGTGAACGTACCAGTTATCAACTTATCAACAATTATACAAAATTAATTCAGAATAAAGAGGGCTTCACAGGCTGTCACAGAAAATTCAAGATATACATTCTTATTAGTCATGTAAATATTTCAAACATTGGTGTTTTAAACAAAGTCGTTAGCCATTTTTTGAGAAAATCAAAAAACAAAAAGCTTTCCTTATAAAGCGTATTTTGGAATAGGAGATTTTCTTAAAATGTTCGTTCTCATTCTTGGAAGATGCTGAACATAAATGCAAACTTTGGTACTTATCCGGCTTTCGATTTTTGAGTTGTATTGTTTTGAAGTAGGTTTGTTGCTGCTACGTATGGAAAGTCAGTTTGAAGAAGATGTATTATATTTCGACTGTTGGGGAGCCGAACTTGAAGTAGTAGCAACCGCACGTATGGTAAAAAGTTTCCGGTAGCCTTCGCCCCAAGTTTAAAAATATTGACTTTGTAATTTGACTGTTTCTTTAAATATTATATATTTATGTTTGCCTCAGCTGCGTCAGTATTTATTTTTAGAGATATGAATGTCTTAGTAGGGAGTGGTACGACTGAAGAATGTAGACTTACACAGATTATAATTTTACTTCACTCCTTTTATTAATGCTTGACACGATTTAAATAACACTTCACTGATATAGAGAGAGCTGTGAGATTTTTTTATTAAATACTTGCACTTTTTAACATGTAAACTATTATTGTCTCACACAAAATACGTATTAAATTTCTCGAGAACGCATCACGCGTCCGGTTAGAAACACTGTCTACAAGCAGCTGGCTTCTGAATTTGTAAATTTTGCTCCATTTTAGTTTCTGATTGGCTAATCCTAGTCCAATAGAATACCTTCATATAACTAAAACTTTTTCTGGTTGTTGATTGGCTATTTTATAAACTGTCACAAAAATTACATTATTGCTTCCAAGAATCACATGTAGAACTATTAAACTTTCAAATTCATTATTGCCTCAAGGTTACCTCATTGTTACCTCGCTCCTACATTATTAAATTACGTAATACATTCACATAACATTATTACACATGTATACAATAATATAAACATATACAATGACTGTAATATTCACTTTTTATATATTGTTACATACACATATTGCTTTAAGGTGGGCTGTTATTGAATTTATATATTATATAATTAGATTGAAATCATTTAAGTGTTAAAAATACTGCCTCAGTTTAAAACAGACTCACTCACACACACACACACACACACACACACACACACACACACACTACGGGTCTAAAATAATTTGTCGTTAACTCACGGTACCTCAAAACATGCATTTCCGGAAACATCGAACTTTTTTAGGAATGCAACCCACTATAAATAGGTGCTAGAGAAAGGATAAAGTATGTAGATATTGCTAGATTTTAAGTGTCATCGTGAAACGATACTATAGTTGCGTTCTGATACTCAACGGTCCTCTTATTAGTATTTCATCTTCAGTAAGTCTGTGGGATAAATTCACATAAAAAGAAAATTAAAAAGTAAGGAATGAAAGAACGGAGGAAAGCGAATATTACGACATATAGAAAATGATATGGCGTTTCGTGCTCGAAAGATCAATACCAGCTCTTCTCTGAGCCAGATTAATACAGAAAACCATTGAGCATACAAATATGTGCTTTAAAACATCCCCAAGATATTGGCTACATGTTTAAATATTACATATAGCATTTTATATTGCCTTCATACTCTGAAAGCGCCATCGTATATACACCCGCAGTCTCATTGTAGCAGACGCACGCCCTCAACTGCATGCCAAGCAGAGACGCTGACTGCTCTTTACCCATAGAACATCATGATGCTTGAGTCTGCCTGAAATAGAAGAGTTCACTATAGAAAATTAATAATGCCTTTAAAATGGCTACATTAATGTGACGCAGTAATCTAAGAGATTTCTTGTTTCGCTTTTGTTTTACATAATTATATTGCTCTAAATTTAATGTACAGAAATTCACAGAAATAAAAACTGTTATCATCAAAGAGGGTGTCAATTCTCTATCGTCTGTATTTGGTTTCTCAATTTAAGGTACCAGAATGTTCATAATTGTTCATTTATTAAAACGAATAGGTCTATCATAAGGAACTGCCTTGCGCGGACTCCTCCGCGTAAGAATTCCAATGAAATCATCTTCTAAATTGCTGACCACTCATCTCTAAGTGATTTCGCATGACTTGTAAAACTTTCATAACTTGTACCACAAATTTAGCGTTGCAGTCATTCCACGCGAAAACTTAATGAAGCTAATCATCAAGGATGAATCGTCTGTTTTGGAGAACATCGGAATTTCCACCAATTTCTTTCAAGTCTTCCATGATGACAGACGAAAAACCAATTAGAATCCCTGTTAGTATTTATTGGAAGAGCTGTTCGGTTATCAACTTCAAGAACTCGAATATTATAGAGGCCTTATTCTTTTTGGCGAATGATTACCTTTGTTCATCCCCATGAAATAAACAACACTGCTAAAGTTTATTTTTTCTTGACATCTTCAATAAAAATGTTTTCAAGAAAACGTTACATGTTGGTTAAATGGACTGCTAGTGGACATTTATGAGGAAGGTCTACAGACTTTTAAGAAAGTCTCGTCCTCCGTGGTGTAGTGGTTACCACGTTAGACTCTAGTTCCCGGGTTGCGGGTGATGGATTGTTTTCGGGCGTAAAAATCCTTAGCGTGGTTTCCTTCGAAAGGGAAATAAAGGCCGTGGTCCTGTTTCGTATATTTGCGGCACGTAAAAGAACCTCAAGCCTAATAAAGAGGCATCTGAGCAAAATTACCGGTCTTTCACGCCCAATATAGATTGGGACCCTAAGAACCACAATAGTTAAAGAGCGTCCATAAATAAAACTCAATTTAATTTTTAATTTTTTGAAGAAAGTACGCACATTCGAATAAAAAAGTAACAATCGAATAATACTAAGTTGATCGCATGTTATTGCGTTTAAAATACCTTCTATGAATGTGGTTTTTTGCTGCTTTTATAGGACATGCGTATCTAGGTTTATTTTAACCGAGTCATTATTCACAAGAATAATTTTGTGAAATGAGCTTGAAATGTTTTACTTGAACTATCCCAATAATTCAAACTGCGCTGGTGCTGCCGTCCCCATAGATATGTGATTGTTGTCCGTAATTATGTGAGTAACCCTGAACCCAGTTGCTTAAAAAATTATTTGTCTAAAAGTTACTGAAATGAACGATGAAAATGAATCAAGTCATGTTAGTGTCCTAGATCAAACATCTTGAATTAAAAGTGGAACTTGGTGAACGCACAATAGGGTTTGTTAAACAGGTATTTGATTATTTCAGTTCAACTAAATAAGTCTAATGGCACAAGACTGATATTTTGCATAATTGAAACATACACTTTCCAGTTTTGTTATAATAGCAGCGTAAAACCATTTCCTATAATTTATTTGAACTTCTTATCTGTAATATTTTAATGAACAAAACTGCGTTTCGGCAAAAATTCATGAACTGCCACGTGAAATGTTTGGTGACCCTACAGCAGACCGAAGCGCCGTTTACCGAGAGTCTAAATGTTAATCAAAAGACATGCTTATAGAAGACAACGTCCCCGAGGACCAATATTATACAGAGTGTAACAAAAATGTACGGCATAAATTGCACGACACATTCCTCACACGTAGACGAAGAAATTATGTTATATGAACATGGGTCAGGAAACGCTTTGTTACCTTGTTACAACTCATTAATCATGGGAAACACACAAGAATAAAACGTACCAGCATACCACACGCAACTCTTTCTCACAAGAGATGTTCAATATGCCCTCCGTGAGCATTGATACATGCACCAACCCGCCGACGTAGTGAATCCCGGATGTGCTGATGTATCCCTGGAGTATTGCGTATGGTTTCGCAGCTTTCCATAATATGGGCACGGAGACTCTGAACATCCGGTACTGGGGTTCGATACACAAGAGCATTCAAATGTCCCCACAAATAAAAGTCCAGTGGGTTTAGGTCCAGGGAGCGTGGAGGCCAGGCAAATGGTCCACTTCTACCTATCCATTTGTCGCCGAATCTGTTATTTAGAAGCCAACTGGCATTAACACTAAAATGAGGAGGTGCTCCATCGTGCACGAAGTACATGTTTTGTCGCACAGCTAAAGGCACTTCTGCTAACAGATGAGGTTGAACTTCTCTACGAAATTATGGTAACTTTGTCCGTTGAGCCTGGGTGGAAGAACGTGAGACCCTACCAAACAGTCACCAACAATGCCGGCCCAAACATTGACAGAAAATGTTTGTTGATGACTTGCTTCAAAGTTGCGTGAGGATTGATGTCAGCCCATACATGCCGATTGTGATAATTTACAATCTGATCTCGTTGAAACGACGCCTCATCTGTGAACAGCACCGTTGCACTAAAATTAGGGTTGACACTTTGTTGCATAAACCATTCACAGGAGCCTGCTGATAGTGCCTGCACACGCTGTGAATGGTATGGATACATCCAGACAATCATGTGGTCATTATTCATTGTTGCAGCTACTTGTCTTGTACTGACACTAGCGTCGTCAACCGCCTGAAGAATTGTCGCCTCTCGTCGCGGTGTCCTCGTTCTTCTAGGCCTCCCCCGGTCGCGAATATTAGGCTGAAATGCCCCATGTTTCCTAAGACGACGATCAATGGCTTCAAACGTTTTCCTGTCGGGCATCTTCGTCCTGGAAATCTCACCCGGCACAAACGAAGCGCAAGCGCCATTGCCGTCTGCTAATCCATACAGCAAATGGGCATCTGCCATCTCTGCATTTCTGTACACTGCTATTGCACGATCCAAGTCTGTGATCAGCTCTACTAGTACGTAGTAACCCATGTGCTTGCCAAGGTCGTACTGCTCACTGGAACAGTTGATGTTACCTGTAAATAAGCATGGCATCAGGGACATGTAAAACAAAACAATTGCGGTGCACTTACGATGACAACGTAACCATACGCAACTAAGAGTGCATGCTCCCCATGAGTCTAACGTTCTGTTTTTTTTGTTTGTTTATTTATTTTTAGATTTCTCATTATCGTTTTTTTTAAGTTCCCTTGTTTTACCGTTTATGATCACTGTTTTTTTTACTGTTTCGTTACCGCTTATTGCCGCAATTACCCAACACACAGACACACACACACACACACACAAAACACCCATGCCCATGGCGGGACTCGAACCCTCGACCCTCAGCTTGGCGGAGCGCCGAAGCTATACACTCCAGCGACCACGGCTACAAGGGCCGGTTTCTGTTCGTGTGTGTTTCCCATTATTAAGGAGTTGGAGAAAATGAGTTGTAAAATGGAAACAAACCGTTTCCACACCCATGCTCATATAACATAATTTCTTCGTCTACGTGTGAGGAGTGTGTCCTGCAATTTGTGCCGTACATTTTTGGTAAACCTTGTATACGGAATTCATTGAAGGGGTCATTGATGTCAGTGCTTTAGAATACGATGGGTGAGCTGTGAAGAGATTGCCTGTGAATGTGATGAATTTAAGTTTTAACAGATCATCTTCAAAAGATAGCGGTCGTTGCTTCTCCAGCCAAATACAGTATTTCGAGGAGGCTATGGGAATATAGCCGTGGCGTAGTGTGGGTTAGGACGGGTGCTTCCTTTCCCAGCCACGGAGCTCATGTGGGTTCGAGGAACCCATCCATAGAGGTGCAGTTTTTCGGCCGGACCGGACCGGTATCCACTCAGCATCGTGATGCTTTTGTGAAGCTACGATAGGCAGAATCTGACAGTCACGAAAAATCAACCTTTCCAACAACGGGAAGGTGATTACACTATCTCCCTGTAGTATTGCCTGAATGATCATCCACCTCTGCCTTGCGCATGTGGACGTGAGGATGACAGTAGGTTGGCCCACCAGGGTTATCGTACCACTGACTATACAATATAGACCAATGGGAAGCAATCTCTCACCCTGCCTTAGGATGCAGAACAGAAATGCATATATTTTATTATGAACTTTTCCCCAAATTGAAAACTTCATTTCGGAGTCATTGTTTACAGCGTTAAAAGATCGGAATACATCCGTGGCCCTACACATTCTAGAGTTAAATATTTCCAAGGTTTATTACAACCATGGAAATAAATTTAAGGATACTCATAATGAAAAAGCTAAATTCCATAAATTTCAACCAATTTAGCGGAAGTTTTATCATATATTTGTTCAATATTTATTGTAATAGAAAACTAATTCTTGTGATCCTATAAACAGTCCAATGCAAAAAAAAGTGCGGATGCTTTTGGTTTCCTGTAATATTTTTCTTTATTTAATGTTGGTAGAACTCCCTTGTCAGTTGTATTCCACACCTACCTGGATGAGCTAATCTCTTATTGGTTTGAACAAAGTGAGCGGCGAAAGGGGTGGGAAATGGCTGCAAGGTACTCGTCAGACACTCGCTAAATTTCACCCTCTGTTATTGGTTTGATGTCACAAGTTCTGGTGCTCAAACCCTAACCAATGAACAGTGGTCAGTTTGTAGTTCAGGAGCGAAGGAACCCGGGGAAGGGGGTAGGACAAACATTGTGTGATAGATAGATGTTTACTTTTATCTTGTAGAGCTTACAAGCCATAAGATAAGTCATATAAAATTATAACTTAAAATTAAGTGCATGCTAATCATAAGGGCACACTGTAATTACAAGCAATTAATAAAGTGAAGTGGTTGGATAAAATTAGCTTGTAAACATTGTCCTCCTTATTTTATGTGTCATTTGAAAGGAACAAAGGATATGGACAACAAACCGAAAATTATTGCTCTTAATGAGCAAGGTTATAGCGCAGCGAGGGCTGCGGAGCTATGGATAATGCAATCCGTATAGCACCAATAATTTTAAAAATATATCGCAACGGGATATAAAACAAAATTAAAAGACATGTGAAAGAAATAGTTCAATAAATAAATGCTTCAGGATAGATAAAGTATTTTACTTTTAATAACCAATTTAATGTGTTAGGGCATTCTGGGATTATTGTCAGTATTATTATTATTATTATTATTATTATTATTATTACCTTCTAATAATAATTGTTTGCAAAGCAGCAAGAGCAATGGATATGTTGATTTTGAATTATAAAATATTACAAACAAGCGCGGTAAAGAACAGAGTTGTGCGAAATGAACACGTAAAACGAAAAAGCATTACAAATAAATCGAAAAATATAGCATTTTCGCATTATTTGAAAAGGTTTAGTAACTTCTTTATATTTCTCTTCTTGCAAAAGTTTGATAATAAAATTTATGTAAGATAATACTAATTTTGAATTAACTATGGAAAGGTAGAATCAGAATAAAAGGCCCTCTGCCATAATCGGGATTCGAACCACCGATCTTCAGTTTCCCATTCCGCTGCTCCGCCATCTGAGCTACTATGTCGATATAACTCGTAATGAAAGTCTCCACGTGATTCCAATTTTTCCGGTAAAAAAACAAAGGCATCCTTAAGTTCTCTTGAGATAACATACTCCAATGTCGATTTTTCATGCTGATTCTATCTTTCCAGCCTAAGGAAGAACAATTAATAGAACTGAATTGATTATGTTTTCTCAACGAATCTAAAACTGCCTTGGGTCCTAGCCTCTGGTGCACATCCGCCATCGCGAAAGAAAGCCTATGCAAAAGCCGCCAATCAACTTAGGTTGCTAGAATTAGGTAAGGAGTGGGGTGGAGCCATGATGGGGGAATCCATTAGCAACTTAACAGCAGTTCGTTATATCGGCACTTTTTCCCCCACCTAAGTGTATCCAATTTTCCAAGGAAATAGATTTCCAAAAAATGAAAATCGAGTCATGTATAAAATGTCCCACGTAATAAAAATTATATCACACTATTCCTAGAATTTAACGCTTTCAAATCAAAGATTAAATGTCTTGTAAGTTTAAACCTTTAGAGTCATATAAAAATGGTAAACTTTTAAAATAGCACATTAATCCTTGAATGTAGTTCCTGTAAAATTAAAGATTAAGCTTGTCTAGCCTTGTAGCCTTGAAACATTTCCTGAAAAGAAATAATAAAATTTGTAAATCTTTAATTTTATAAAAATAAATAATGTATTAAATTATTAAAACTTTAAACCCAAAACTATACTTAGTATAAACAAGGTTCTCTAGATCTCATTCACCTTCAAAGAAAGTACGCTGAAAATTTGGAATACAATAAATAAAATTGCACAATGAGAGCAATTTTAAGAGGCAAAAATATAGGAAAACAAGCTTGCAAGGACATAAAAATTTAAAATTTAATCTGCTATTTGCACATTTAAACGTTGCGTTTGTACATATAAATCACCAGAACAGAAATGTTTGTATGAAAAAATTTTTAAAATTGTTTTTCTTTGAAGTGTCTAAAATTCAGTAAATTTAGTTTAATATAAGTCCAAGGGAATTATATTAAGCGATATTTTAGTAAGCAGATTATAAATACATTAACACGAATTTTAATTCGATCAGAAGATGTAATTCATTCTTGAACAATAATGTTATTTTTTAACTAACTTCTTAATTGATTGCCATTAGAAGTAATTACTATGTTACTATAATTTGGTTTAAGAGACCATTACTTGAAGTATAAGTTGTCCTAAAATTAAGTATCTCTTTTCTATTTCTGGAATCACCCTCTTTGCATATTGAAAACATGTGATATAGTTCGCAGAAATGATTTACGTTTTTTATGAATATAATCACCATAGCATCCATTGTTATGTAGAATTAGGGTTCGAATCCCGGTGAAGTCGAACCGCCTAACTGAGGTTTTTATTCGGGATTTTTTCCTTGATCTTTAGGATGAATATCAGCTTTGTTTAGGTCCCAGCGCTCATTTGTGTGTTCATTTCATGCATTCATTCACCTTTCGATATGGCTGAGCAATTAAAACTCGATAAAGGTTCGTGGAAGATAAATTATATAATGAATAATTTAATAAGACAATGAATAAAAAATTAAATCCCTGAAATCAATTTTCCAGAACAAATTGTGAAATGTTCGTGCCACATTTATGATATCCATGGTAAACAGAAGGTGATACCCTCGACTTGCTTTATGCAATGTGGGCGTTTTCTCGAGGGAAACAATTGAAATTAAGTTATTAAGGCCAGGAGCACATGGTACACAATGGCCCAAGGACGTACCGTCACAGCTAAGATAAAGCGATATTGATATATTAGATACAGCTTAACGAACTTACATCATGGGAGGGTGGAGGGGACCATGAAGGAACCAGATACACGACGTCGGGCTTGATATGGAGAATTCCTGCATTCTGGAGAGTAGTGTGACACTGTTTAGTTAGGTGGTTTCTTTCTATCTCTCTCTCTCTCCCTCCTCCTTCATGTAATTCTTCCCTAGAATGTGAGTGAGAAATGAAATCTACTGTAATTCTATTTAAATACACATTTACGGAGAGTTAAGAAATAAAGAAAGAAATCTGATGCTGTGCGCTGCCCATTGAAAATGTACCTATATATTAGAGGTCGTACTAAAGGCGGTTCTTATATGCACGTTACATTATTCACGACCCACTCTTGTCTAATATTTCAGATCAAGCAACTAACATATAACATGTGAAAACAACATGAGAAGCATAGAAGGATAAATTCGAAAGTCATAGTTATGAGGTCTTGGGAAAAATAATCATAGTTTATTATTTTTGTTGTTGTGTTAATTAATTTGTGAATTGTTTATTATGATGATAACAGTCGCGTTATGACTTTAGTGTTTAAACGACTTTAAACAAAACTAAATGTAAAAAAAAGAAAATCTGATGTGATACATTCACATGACTTTATCTACCATCTATCATTTATTAGTGGGTACACAAATTATTCTTACTCAAGGTTATTTTTTTATCTACTACTTTGTAATCCAAATAAACCTTTGCAGAAATAATTACATTACACATTTCATTATAGATGCAAAGGGAACAATGACTGCGAAATGTTTAAGAACTCGACGCTATATGCTGGCTTTAAAATGCCACACTGTTTCCATGCAATCGCGAGAAACAACTGAATGTTGAAAGGACTTTAAGATAATGACCAACAAATGAAAAATTCGAGCCTTTAATAAGATATCCCAGAACGGCTTTTGCCACACAAAAAAAACTTATTGTAAATAAATTCTGCGTTTTAAAGAGGTCTACATTTTTTGTGTAGTACGTTTTCATCTGTCACTTAACGTTTACCAGTTATACAAGATTATGCAAAATGCCCTCCCAATGAAAAGGACTTTATAGGCTATTCCACGGAAATTCAAGATATACATTTTATTTGTCATGTAAATATCTTTATGCTCGACCATGCCAAAATGTAGTATTTATACGACTGATAGCAGTACTTTAATGGGCCTCATTAAAGTACATCTGTTCATTAAAGTATTAGTATTCGACCAATCAGAAGTGGCCACGTAACATTGTGAAAACGCAAGTATCAATTATTCTCGTTTCGATCGACAACGTTACTAGCGCGAGTTTAGAAAAAAGTCAAAATGTCTGACACTAGTAATAGTGACATTCAACTTACACCCCCAGAAATTACGACAAAAGCACTCAATCTTACCAATAACTAGTTGCCATAAAAGTCAAGAAAGATGTACGGGAAATTCTATTCACAATTCATGGATTGGGGAATATCAAAAAGTATAAATTCGTTCTCAGAAAATGTCAGGTGCTATAAGGACATTGTACGAGTATTGTAACTATAGATAAAGGAATAACGATTATAACACATCACTCAAACCAGAAACGAATACTTATGAAACCTTTAATTTAGATACATGGTCGAGTATAACGTATGAAACTTAACTATAATGGTGATTAAAACGCCCGTATGATAATGATAATAATAATAATAATAATAATAATAATCGCGTTTAATTACTACCATTATAGTCTCGTTGCATAATATACTATTAATATATGGTATTTTAATCAAAATTGTTAATCATTTTTTAGAGAATTCAAAAATCCGAAAAATATTCCTGTAAAAGATAGTTTGGGGTGAGGGTATTTTGTTGAAAATCTGTCGCATCTTTGGAAGATATTGACTGAATTTTTGTTTTTGAGCTATGCTTTCACAGACAGACCCACACCGGACATATTTCCAAACATGCGTTATTTAGGTTCAGGGCACCTTTAAACATGTATTTCCTATGAAATATCGGTATTAAATTTTTGTGAGGAATGCAATACTTCCCCTGCTAGTTACGTAGTAGGGAAAGTAAAAAGAATCGCGAACGTTTATATTCCCTCAGATGACCCAACTGGGTAAATGCAACATACACAATAGAATATTTCGAAAACGGCTGAAGCTACTAATATTTTTATACAGGTTGTGTATTTGAATAAGCTCTACGACTTCCATGCAGATTTTGTCTACTTCTTATGGTTTCTCAGTTATACAAATGCAATTTTCAAGATATCATTTTATTTTTCATGTCAATGTCTCAATCATATGATATTGTAATCAAACTAGTTAGAGCCGTTTTCTGAGAAAATAAAAAATGACGAAACGTTTTCCACCTAAAGGTTAGTTTGGTAGTTGAATTTCGTGAAAATCTTCGTTTTTGCATCCTTGAAATGTGGTGGAATTAGTGTTCAAACCGCGCTCATACATACGGACCTTTTTCTAAAAGTGGTTTTGGGAGTTCTGTGGTCTTCAAAACGCGTATTCTTGGTGAAACTGGTGTACCGGAATTGTGAATGGAATTCAGTACAATATACTATCTACTTACCATTATCCACCTATCATAGGTAAGCCGTAGAGAAACTAATAATAGTGAAACTCGGTGTTTAAAGGCAAGAATTAGGTAATGTTTCTTCTGTTTATTCTATTAATTCCATTCGAGTAATTAAAACTCCTCAAAATTCACAATAAAATAAAAACCTACTTTAAAAATATATAAATACCTATCCTTTAGCTCCGAAATAAATAATACTCCCATTGTAGGAGCAATATGTAAGAGGTGGTTTATATGAAGAGCGTCCTAAAACGTTACTCTGTATAAGTTCTGGGCGAACCATTACACTAATGGAGTTGAAATTTTATACATGAATGTTTCAAGAAATTTTGAGATATTTTAAATTTTTTGTTGAAAACGGCGTTAAACTAAGGGTAGCTAAATACAGTTAAATCCTAAAAATGTAATGTTTTTAGACGAATTGTTTGCATCTATGGAGCTGAATGTTTATGAAAAATTGGTTAAAATTGGTACGCATAATTCATATAGAGATCCCCCTAGAAACATGATTTTGAGCGAATATCTGCAAGTATAGAGTTTAAATAAGTTTGATGAAAATATTTGCACACATTTCAAACTTGGTTGAAAACTGCAAAATTAAGAGCAATTTATATTTAGAGCGTTTTAAAATTTTACTTGCGGAATTTATGTTTTAATATAAATGTCTGATGAAAATCTGTCAAACGCTTCCAACTTGGTTGGAATTGGTTGAAACTTAAGGGCGCATATGTGAAGAAAATCCTTAAAATTTAAGATGTTTTATTGTTTCTTAAAATATTCATAATTATAAATGTCATCAATATGCCGCCTTATTTTCACCGCAGAACAGCGTCAGAGTTTTAAACATACGTACATTTGGGATTTTGTTTTCTGTTTTCTCTGTTCCATAGTGTAATTTTTGGCAAACGGAGACGCGAGAGTTCTCAAGTAATGTAAGATGAGATAATTTCTCAAGTAATATGCACATGAAATTTTTACAATGTTTTCCGAAATTGCACGGCTGCTTGCTAATGTGGTTACATTTGAGGCGCCTAGTATCGAAGATGTAACTAATGTAACTAATATTGAAACTGAGACAAATGTAGTACTCCAGCAGTATTTTTTTCGTTCTTTCTGAGCCTTCATCTATATTAAAAAAATTGACATTACCAAATCATATGCTAGCTCTGGTTCCCGAGGTCACGGGTTCAAACCCGGCGGAGGGCGATAGATTGTTTCGGGCGTAAAAATCTTTAGCATGGCTTCGTTCGGGAAAGAAATAAAGCCGGTAGTCCCATGTCGTGGATTTCGGCACGTAAAAGAACCTCAGGCCTGATAAAGAGGCCTCTGAGCAACATTTCCGGTCTTTCACGCACAATATAGTATGGAGAACCATAGCAGTTAAAGAGCGTCCACAAGTAAAACTCAATTTAAATTTATTACCGTGTTATGTTTGTTTACGCCATCTAGATTGTGGAAAGGCTTAGCATAATACGGCAACTGGTTTTTGGACCGGTATTCTAATTAGAATGCTTAACTATGACATAATGATGTATTTTTCAAAAATTTATCTTAAATATAAAGTGAATTTGTGACAGTATGCCTATGATTATAAACTTGAGTCATGGATGAAGAACGAAGGAAAGAAATGTTCTATTAATGAAGTAGCATTGGCAATTTTCAGGGAGTTAGGAGTCAAAAAACTCTGAAGGATACATAGAACTAAACGCACATGCATGTGCTGGCCGAAAGAGAAACATTGCATGTTTGGTAATCAGTATAGTGGCTTGCAACATAATATCTGTGTCCCCAAATAACGTCCATACAACGGATCTGTTATTTGTAGTCACAGGACATTCATTGTTGCCATCTAAGGAAGTTATTTTTACCTCATAGAGAAAGATACAGAGACAATGGCGGCTCGCAGACAAGTCACTCAGACGAATGCCATGAAGTTTTCAGAATCTGTGGTACAATAGATGTGGATGGACAGTTTGATAACAGTTTGACTGGCAAGATAGGCAAATCTGAAATCTGCTGGCCACTTAACAGTCTTTCGGGAATCATTATTTCACCTGTTAAATAGGAGTCAAAACAAGCGTTGCTTGCAGATACTGACAAGCTATTAAGTCGCCATTCCGGAAACGAATGGGTAAAAGTGTTATCCCTTAAATGGTGTGCAGAATTACACTCCAAGTGAAAGCAACGAATTTGACATGCACCAAAAATTATTAGCACAGAATTACAGAAAAGCAAAAAGAGGCACGAATAATATCATTCGTAAAGTACATAATGAATATCGTGCATTTTTTTAATGTTTCAACATTTCACGTCAACATTTTAATGACATGCGTATTTATTTTTTGTCTTCATTTTGTTAACTTTGTGGCGCATATATGTGCTATAAAGTTGTGAGGATTGTAGTTTAAATTGTCGTCATATATGACTTGTCGCGTGTGCTCGGGGTTTTACCCAGCGTTAATCCTCAAAATGTTGTTAATATACGAATTGGTTATTAAATAACCGATCAAACACACATACACACCAGTCTCTTAGCATACCAGAAACCTTGTTTAAAGAAACATTTCTCAAGCCCTACCGGTAGTCGAACCCGGGACCCCTCGTACACGATACAGGCGCTCTACGAATGAGCTACGGACCAGTCAACGAGCGTTATCATTTTGAAACCTTAAGAGCAGACAATTGCCCTCTTGTTATTAATCTTCTTTTTTGTTTCAAACTTGGATGTCGGCATGGCTATTTGTTTCAACAAAAAAAAAAGATAGGCCAAACTTAGTTTCAGAAGTGGACGTTGCAGTGTTTACATTTCTTTATTAGCACTTATTTTTAGCATTTTGAAGCGTACAATTAGTAGTTTTGTTAAGACTTCTGGCAAAGTACACAGAAATGGTTAATTAATATCTACAATCCGAAACATAATCATATACTAGTGAAAATTATGGAAAATGGCTTTTGTCCATCTTTGAAACTAAACACCTCATTAAAAAAATATTCTCAATAAAAGTTTTATCAATCTAAGTGTAGATTTGTATTTTTTTAAACGAGTGTGTCACTATTTTGCCACAAAAAAGTGAAAATCCTAATCTTTTCTTTATTATGTATTTGTTGTTGATGTAAGGAGCTAAAAATCTCAATAAGTGTCATAGTTTTCACCAAAAAAACTACCACATGTTTTGCATGAGCAAAAGGAAGGTCGTTATAGGAAGGTCGTTTGTGCATGCCAGCATGAAATTTTACAAGTTACGCCACGGGGGCGCATGTCTCTCAATTAGGAACAAAAAAACGGGTCCATACGATTTCTACACGCCTCAGCGTTCCATCAAAGTCCAATTAGAGTGGAGAAATGGCCACCTCCGGCTAAAAGCACGATTCTAGCAAACCGGATGCTCCGAATGCACTGCAGTGTATTACATTACGCAATAAGAAGAACGTAGCCACCGTGCATTTCTCACACATACCTCGTGCTCGCTCCGTAGTCCGGTTCTTACGTAGCCCCATCATTGTGTTACGGAAGTTTTGGCAGGCCTGGGAAGTGTACCACATGCACCTTGACTCTCGTTACAATTTCCTGTTTGATCTCCGCTCTTAAAACGGGATGTAATTGATTAGTTTATATAATCGCTTGCAAAGGTTTTCTTTAAGAGAATGTTCCACTGAAAGTGCTAAGCTCATTAATTTAATTAAAATGCAAGTAATATATTTATCTAATGTTCATATAAGAGGATTTTATATTCCAGTTCAGTATCTTTTAAACTTTTCGAAATATTAATTTAAAAAGAAAACAAAAAATCTGGAAACTTTTCCCCACGATAGAAATTTTGAAAAATATAAATTTAAAATATGATAATCGATTTCTAAGACTTTTCCTTAAAAATAATGCTTATTACTTTCTCTACCGCCTACCTATAATAGGTAAGAGGAAACATTTTCCCCCTATTTATATGCCGTCTTTAAATCTAAGGTCATTTCAGTGGCTTTACTTTTGGAACAATTGCTCATCGGCAATGATGTTCACTCGTTTTATTATGACGTTAATCTTTGGTTTTGTTTACTTTGGGTTTTCTATTTAAACATTAATTTCACTCACACATTTGCACTCTCATTCATACTTACAGACTCTAGGGAGGATGGGAGTAATTCTGGCTAAAGAAAAATCCCCTTCCTCCAGCCAGGAATCGAACCCGCGATCTCCGGATTAGAAAGCTAAGCATGCTAACCGCCAGATCACAGAGGCAGTCTCGAAAGTACTATTGTATTCCTATATTTTACCGGAAATACGTGTTTTGTTATCCTCTGAACCCAAAAATAAAAAAGAAGACATTTTTACTAAATGTATTAGCTTCGGCATCTACCAAGAATGCGACACGAAGATCTCCAAGAATTGCCCCGGACTTACGCTATCCTTTACATGGAAAGTTTTGCTCTTTTTTTCTTTCTTTCTTTTCTTTTCCTTTCTCCAAAACGATTCTAAGGATTTTCATTAAAATGTACATCTTGAATCTTCTGTGAATATCCTGTGAAATTTCCTTGAAAATTTCTTTGAAACTTATTACAGCAAAACTGTAGAGCTCAGTAAAATGTGTCAAATTCAAGTTTTCGGTGCGTTAGACGTTTTCGAAGTATTCCATGTTGCAAGTTTAGGCCTTTCCTAAGCGTCACCGAGCTGATATGCTTGAAAGTTTGCGATCCCCTTCTTTCTTTCCATCAAGAGCGTGTTATAACGAAAAAAAACAAAAAACATTTGAATGTTATTTCTGCATGATGAAACCACCTTGTTTATTTTGAAACATTTTCCAGGTAAAAGTATATCAGGAGTATTAGCGAGGATAGGAGAATCACTCTTTATTTGAATCATATAATATATACGAGTACAAGTGATTCGTCATTGATAGAAAAAGTCTGTAAATTCATCACATCAAATTTTATTGTGTGTTCCTAATAGTTTTCCAGAAAAAAGTATAAAATATGTCGTTACACTTTTAAACAAATAATATAAATTCGATAATATAAAAATAAAGCCATAACAACGGAACTAGTTTGTTTGTTGACCTTTTAAGACATTATGCTGAAGATTTCAAACAGATTGGATGAAAATTCCATCTGTGGAACATTTGCAATGATGAAAAACTCTGGAAAAAAAAACGGTTTACCAGAAAAGGGAATTAAGTTTTAAATTCTCTTTCAACCCTGGGTACTGATCATTCAAATCACGCTGGAGATCATTTAAATGCAAATGAAGTAGAAAATGCAAATAAATTATGAATCAAGATTTAGATAGTTGTTTAATGAATAAAGAAATTAGTGCCCTTTTTCTTTTTTTAAGATTTTATCAAAAGTTCATTGGAGTGTTTCTTTAAATTAGATTATTTGTATGAGGTATACACAAGAGATTTGAGACCTAGAAGATGGGAATGTAAACCATTCAATAAAACCTTGTCAACAACACTCCACTCGTTCGAAACTGAGTTTTTTTTCGGGTTGCAAGATTTTCTGGCTGAAGTGATTTACTCTCCAAAAATCGAAACTGTTTTGGTCCAAAGTAAAGCTTTAGTTCATTTTCGAGCGTTAAAGTTTGGGCGGACTGCCTTTCCTTGGTGCGTAAAAGGAATGTAAGAAGGAGAAGCCGGAGACATCAAAGAGACCGAAAGTTCTGGCATTCTGGTAAGTGGCTCAACGTGCCGATCACAATGTGACCGTTCGAAACCGGCCCTATCGTAAGACCAAAACAGTTTCTGAGAAGTGCACCACCTCAACCTTGCAACCCGAACGAATCTCCAGCTTTGGAGAGTGGAGCGTTTCTTGAAGCAGATTTAGTGCCGCACAGGAAATAGGATGAATTATTGCTTTATTGTTTAATTTCATTCATTTTGCAAATAGGAAACGATGCCCAGAAACATAACTGGCTTTAGTAAATCACGTAAAAGAAACTCTGATATTATTAATTTCCTATTATTTGCTCTATTGCGTTAATGCACAGGGAGAGCCAAAAACTACGAACCGGCTGGGCGGTGTTTTTCCTGTCGGCGCTCGTTGCCGTCTGCCGCTATCATAGAAAGGCGCGGATGAAACCATACAACATTTTTAAAACTACTTTTAAAGGCTTTGCTTACCAACTTTATGAAAGGAGATGCTGAAACTGGCCACCGTCGTTGTCCGTACATTTTTGGCACCTCTTTAGGATACTATCCATTACTCGCCGTAGTCCACGTTGAGAAATGCTGGCAATTTCCTGGCGGATATTTTGTTTTAATTCTTCCAGGGTGTGTGGGTTTGTCTTATACACTTTGTTTTAAGTTACCCCAGAGATAGAAATCGCAGGCAGTTTTCAACAAGACTCTGCAACAGCTTATACGACCAATATTTCGATGAGAACAATTGAAAGTGCGTTTGAGGACAGAATTATTAGGAGAGATTTGTGGCCCCCTCGGTCCCCCTACCTAACCTCCTGCGATTTCAATCTCTGGGGTAATTTAAAACAAAGTGTACAAGACAAACCCACACACCCTGGAAGAATTAAAACAAAATATCCGCCAGGAAATTGCCAGTATCTCTCAATGTGAACTACGGCGAGTGATGGATAGTTTCCTAAAGAGGTGCCGAAAATGTATGGACAACGACAGTGGCCAGTTTCAGCATCCCTTTTCATAAAGTTGATAAGTAAAGCCTTTAAAAGTAGCTTTAAAAATGCTGTATGGTTTCATCCGCGCCTTTCTGTGATAACGGCAGACGGCAACGAGCGCCGAGGACGGACTGGAAAAACACCGCACCGCCGGTTCGTAGTTTTTTTGGCTCTCTCTCTGTAGCAGGTGAATGGTATGTACAGTGTTTTTCCCTCACTTCGGCCACCGCACGGTTGCTCGCGCACCGGTCATTTCAGCTCGAACTCCCGCCGAAATATTTATATAGTCTACCGCAACCCCTCACATTCTCACAGGTACAGTTACAATTACAATGATAATAAGTACATACCTTATCATAAGAGATGCTGGAAATGTCCTTTTCTATCCAAACATTTCTGCCATCATCTCAGGAAATTTTCGTTCACACCCGACAGTTCAATACCCGAAATTGAGTAAATTTCTCGCCTGATGTTTTCTTTTAGTTCTTCCAATATGTGAAAGTTTGTTGCATACATTTTATTTTTCACGTGATCGTGAGTGGGTAAATTTCTGTAATTGAATTTTGCGAAATGTCAATGATGACATTTAATATTCGTTTCTGACGAAGCATGGTTACATGTTTATGTTTCGTCGCAAAATAACAGATATTGGAGCAAAGAGAACCCCAGTTTTACACACGAGATTCCCTTGCATGACGCAGAAATTGCTGTGGCTGGTATGCAGTAAATGTGTACAGAATAATAGGACCTATATTTTTTCACAAACAATAAATGCAGGGAGATACAGTAATGACTTACACCGTTTTATGAAGAGCTAACCGACGTTGAAGTCTGGAATTTTCCAACAAGACTGCTCCCGCGTGCGCAGCTGATTAATCATTAAATTTAATTCAAAAAATTTGACGTTAGGGTAGTTAGTAAAGGATTGTGGACCTCACGATCCCCTGATTTAACTGTGTGCGATCTCTATTATGGGGTAAATTTGAAAAACAAAGTGTATGCAACAAACCCTCACACATTGAAAGAACTAAAACAAAACATCAGGCGAAAAATTCACTCAATTTCGGTAATTGAACTATCGAGTGTGTATGAAAATTTTCTGAGAATATGTCAGAAATGTTTGGATAGAGGACATTTCCAACATCTCTTATGATAAGACATGGGCTTATTATCGTTGTAATCGTAACTGTAACTGTGAGAATATGAGGCAGTTGCGGAGATACGAGGGCGGTCCCAGAAGTACCCGACCTGACGTATATATAGCAATTGTTGTTTCAAACAAATTACTATGGTAGAAAGTACCATCCTTATAAAGCTTAAGGTTGAAGTTTGACGTTGCTACGTTATTTAGTAATTGTTTGGCAGTCATTAATAGTGAACTCTATCAGCGAATTTGTAAATATGGGTAAAACTGGCCATTGTTATGTAATACAATACTTTCATTTGAAAGGTCTTAGTCCAACTAATATTAAAGCTGAGCTAGATTCTACCCTGGGAGAGTCTGCTCCTTCGTTTACAACAGTAAAGTATTGGGTGGCAGAGTTTAAGTGAGGCCGTAGAGCTGCTAAGACCAACATCGCAATGGTCGACCAAATAAGGTGACCACGCCAGAAATTGTGAAGAAAATCCACAAAATGCTATTGGATGACCGTCGACTGAAAGTGCGCGAGCTAGCAGACATTTTAGGCATTTCAAAAAGTGTTGTACATCGCATACTAACTGAAAATTTAGACATGATAAAGCAGTGCGCAAGATGGGTGCCGCGTTTACTCGCAATGGAACAAAACCAGCATCGTGGGGATGTTTCGGTGAAGTGTTTGGCGATTTTTCACTGCAATAAAGCCGAGCTTTTATATCGATTCATAACCATGGATAAAACATAGGTCCATCACTTCATACCTGAGACGAAGGAACAGTCAAAACAGTGGATTGAAAGGGGAGAATCGGCTCCAAAGAGGGTGAGACAGTTCCATTTGCAGGCAAGGTCATGGCGTCAGTTTTTTTTTTGGAATGTGTGTGAAATAATTTTTATTGATTAATTTAAAAAAGGAAAAGCAATCAATAGCGAATATTATGCAAACTTATTCCAGCGTTTGAATGATGAAATCAAGCAAAAACGCCCGCATTTAGCGAAAAAGAAAGTTCTGTTTCATCAAGACAATGCACCAGTTCATACATCCATTATCGCCATGGCCAAAATCAATGAGTTAAAGTTCGAATTGCTTCCTCACTCTATTCGCCAGATTTATCCCCTCTGATTATTTTCTATTTCCAAAGTTGAAGAAGCAGCTTGATGCTAAAAGATTTGCCAACAGTGAGGAGCTGTAGTCTGCAGTTGATGGCTATTTCGTAGAACTCAATGGTTCTCAGTATAAACAGGGTATCGAAGCTATTGAACACCGCTGGGAAAAGTGTGTCGAACTGAAAGGAGACTATGTAAACTGGTCGCATGCAACGTTTCCCCAGTCGTCTACAAAGCCAATGGAAAGCTTTGAAGCCTGACCATAAACCCATCAGTAAACGATTAGTAGGGTCTTCGCATCCCTCAACTACAATGTGTGGTCCTTTCTTTAGCTCCACCAAAGCAAAGCGTTGTTGCAATGTCATTTCTTTTGTTTCTTCGGTTTCAGTACGTTCTAGCAGCTGTGACACTTAAGCTTATATCTTACTTCTTTAGAGAAGTTATATAGTGCTTTACTTAGTGCAATTTTGTATGTTTAGCACGTTTAATAGTTATTAGCATTTAATAGTTTAATTAAGATGTGGAGACCTTGGGAAACGAACCAAGTTGCTGACCCGGCCGCACCAACAAATGACTGCCGAGTACCAGTAGTGCCAAGACCACGAAGAAAGGGGCTACAAAAACTTTGAATAAGCAAAGCCAGATTTTTGTGTGTAATGTTCACGAACATGTAGAAAAGAACCCTTTGCGTGGAAAATGTTTGCTATTGTTTTGAATTTCTCAAAAACAGCTATAACGATTTTTAGTAAAATACCGCATGTTTAAGATATTTGCATAAAAAATAAAATTTGTATCTTGAATTTTATATTCTGGGAATAACTTGTAAATTCTTCCTCGTTCTCAACTTTTTGTATAACTGGTACACCGTAAGAGATAGGCAAAATCTTACTGTGCGCAAAATGCAATCTCAGTAAAGGACACATTTTAGGTCGAATTATGTTAATCATTTCCGGGAAAATCTTTGTCATTGGTTTGAATTTTAAATACAAGTTGGAAGTCCATATTTGTATTTTCCTCGTGGTCATGCTAAGAGCATGGAATTTCAAAGTCATCATCTGGTTTTTAAAAATCTGACTAACGCTTTGGCCTATGAATCCTTATATATACAATGGCATGTGCAATGAAATTTTATCTCGTTTAAGAAGAAGTAGATAGAAGAATAAGCTTTTCTAAAAGTAATTTGTAGAAGAGTGCATAGAGATAATCATGTGAATATAACACATAAGATTTCTTTTTTATTTTCTTTCTTTTGCCTTCCGTATTTTTACTTATCCTGTATTTTATAATAAAGCTATTCATTTAAGTAAACAGAAGCTGTTATGCTTATAAATCTTACATCTTAAGCAATACACAACCTCTTCTTATATTAGCTTTATATTAATAAAAACATTGTTGTGAAGCAAATTTATCATGTTTTCAAAGCTACGTAAAAAAGCACCTATCTTCCAAGAGTGATAAAAAGACCTGCGTTCGCTTTACGTTTTTCACCTGCTTCTTCTTCTTTTTTAATTTTACATATTTGCTGTTTTTGTTTACATCTTCTGGAACTTGGTTTTTCTAACATTCTGTGGTTGCAGGACAAACAAAATAAAAAATACTTTCACCATAGCTCCACGCACATAATAATTACAGTAAGCAAAACTGCAAACATGCAACCCTTATTTATAAAAATTAACTTTTAGGTTAAATAGCATAATCAAAAATGAGGCTTTGTTTTGGGAGTAAGAGTTCTTTTCAAAATAAATTCATATTTATGTATTTTAATTATTTAATGATAGTCCAACAATGTATAGTTTATTCGGAACATGTTTCTAAGTTTCTCTCGGATATGTTAACATGGATTTCCATTTTTGTATATTAGTTCAGGTCATCCTCAGTTATATTTTAAAGCTTTTGTAACATAAATGTAATCATTATGCGATGCATAGTTGTTTACTGCATTTTTGTATAAAGCAAGCAGACAAACTGCATGATTGTATTCTGTATATATGGAAATCAGCTACAAAGTTTTGCTTTTAAATACTATTTTTAACTGTGGCAACAACGCGCATGTGCACATGGATGTCACTAATATGTTTATGATGGTTGTGGTTAGGGAACAAGTGTTTGACTACTGCACTTGGGGATCCTTAGACTGCGACGACCATAGAGAAATAAAGATATTTTTACTCCGATTTTTATGCTTTCTTTGTTAGGTCGGGTACTTCTGGGACAGCCCTTGTATAATTACTTTTAGGGCCGGCATTCGAGCTGCGATGGCTGGCGCGCAAGTAGCCGTACGCTGGCCATAGTGTGAGGGTATGCACTGTAGTTCAGCTTGAAAACGTGAAGTCACCGGAGGGTACGGGTGATATTGAGTTTTCAGTTATAAAATGATTGACTGCCAATGACGTGGTTGGTTAAAAAGGTCCAGTTTCTGAATAATTCGTAAACAATTACAACCTCCGACTCGTTGGTAGCTTGAAGAAAAGTATGTTAAAAATGATACTTCGCCGCAGACGTGTGGCCCGGCGTGTGTTATTATGTTTCGGCTTCGGGCATAAGAATTATTGCCAACCTGGCTTTCAGCAAACATCACCACTGTATGAGGTAACTCTAAAACAATTCTAATTAGTGTTCTCATCGTGTGAGTAATCTTTTATAACAAAACTGTGTTTGAAATGTCATTGTAAATTGCTCTTTCATCTGGCATCCTTCAGCTATGGCGCTAATAATGAGGTTTTTACATTTTTTTGTACACGCCGCGGTTACAAATGCATTTCAGACTTAACTATACAAAGCACTGCATATTTCATAAATTATCAGGGTTTCAAGTATTTGTAGAAGTACATGAAGTTTGGCGTCGTGATGAAACAATGTATTGACAGCTTTCCGTAATTGAGCTTATTTGTTACGCGGGAACTAAATTCCTTCCACGTACACTGGCTTGATAATGCTGCATAAGGTTACCTTTTAGATACTGGTGTTTTCTTGGGCTGCATCTCTCCCCTCCTCGTTCCCAAAGAAAGCTGTTTGAAAAGGGAGTCGAAAAGTCTCGTTAGCTTCAAGGCAATATATTAAGACTAAGTTAGATAAACTAAAATTCTTCATAGTTAGAAATAAAGAAGTTCATCTTTAAGCCATCCTTAAATCCAGATTGACTTAAAAGTCAATTCTTCACAATATTTGAATAGTTATTTCTATGATTATTTTAAAAAGTGGGAAATTTTCTTGCTAGTGTAATTTCGTTATGATTAAGAATTATTAAATTTTCTGATTAACTACTGCTATACTAGATATGCATGTGAATACTGATCCTTTTTTCTTCTTTGTTTCTTTTTTCCCCTTTTCCTTCCTGCAGCTGGATTAAAAGTTTTTGAGAATTACATTTGGTGTGTCAAATTAAACTTTCTGTCGTATATGTCTTCGTTAAACGATGATTCAAAAGACGTAAATTACTGAGTACGACATAGAATGACAAATATTTTCACAACTTGTATTTTCTCTCTGTCCTTAAATTTCGATATTATGCCAAACAAAAATGTTTCAGAAGAATGTGATATATTTTGCGAGACGAAAAAGGAAAATCTTTAATGTTAACAATGATGTAGTTTTTTAATTCCTTCATTTGTAGATACAGCCCCCTTTAACTTTTATGGTCATATCGTGGACTTTCGCTTGAGAATAAACTGATGTGTGGTGTTTTCACTCGTTAAGCTGTAGGTTTCTTTACGTTTGCTTTTATTACTTTTTACTCTTAAAGTTCCTCACATTCACTCCCACACTCATAGTTTCAGATTCTACGGAGCTGAAGAAATCTTCCCCGTTATAGCCAGGAATCGATCCCGGGACTTCTGGGTTGAGAAGCCAGAACGCTGACCACTCGACCCCATAGGCAGTCCACAATAATACAGTTTCCTCTAAACTGGAGCATACCTAAATTGTTAGGACTCTGTACTTGGCAGCTTTAGAGCTTTTGGGAATGATCAGAAAATAATCGCATTGTGTGTGCGTGCGCGCGTCTCTCTAAGCACTGTGTATTTTAATGTCTGCCTGTCCCTCTTCCTTTATGCATTCTGATTTAAAGGTTTCCACTCTTTTCAAATACAATGGGATAGAAAGAGTCTGTTAAAAAATAACTGCTATGGAAAACATAAACGTCTATATGGTCTTTGTAATACTTCCCTTCACTCCGTAACATTTGAGAAATTGTACTTTTTCTTAAAGTATACTTTCTTTAAATTTATTTCATGACGATTCTAATCTTCCAGACTTGCTTAGATTAAGTTTTTATATTTTGCTATGCCATAAATTAAAATAATAAGATATTAAAAAGCCTCAAATGACAGTAAATCTGATGCAAGGGTTCCCTATTTATCTATTTGTAACTCTATACAATTTTGAAATAAAAGCTCTAGACAAATTTTAGATGCTGTAAACATGCTAAAAGGTTCCATAAATACAATCTATCACATGTATGAAGTAATGCAGTTACGTCATCTCGCTCTGACCTTGAACGATCCTTCTCAAACGAAAGCTGTATCGCTGCCCTTTGGTTTATAAAATCCGATGAAGTATGAACATTAGGTTTCGAAAACTCCTGCCCTCCATATTGGGTAGTGAAAGTCAGTAATATAAATTACACATCAGTTATCTTCGAATCTGCAGCAGAGTTGACCTCGCTGCTAGGGTGCTCTGTCAATATGGACTGTGTATATGTGGGATTTATATGCCAATACGTCATCTTGCATTCTGATATTGAAACCTACAAACTCTCAGTAGGAGTTTGTCTGGTGGCTTTACAGAAGCTTTTAGTTTTATTCAGTCGTTAGGGGGACCAAGTTATAATAAAGTAGTTTCTTCTCTAAACAAAAGAGTGTGATTACTCAGGTAGTAGCTTTATGGTTTGCATTCAGGAGTATTCGGGTTCTGATCTCCTGTGACGGCCGATATAACAATATTGTGTTTTCATTGTTGGTCTCAATAGCCTGGTAAACACCGTATTGAAAGAAAAACACTTAGGAACTTGAGATGAGATAGTGGAGCAACTGGACAATTTTGGGTACTAGGGATGCACTATAATTAGTAATATGGGCTTTTGTCAAGAAAACAGCCACAAAGAAAGCGTTTACTACAAAAGGAAATATTGGCTGTGGGCCCGCACTGTAGCACTTAAACAAGAAGCTACTTGTGACAGTCCACTCATAGCAGGAAAGTGGTGGAACAGCCTTGCCGGGTTGTAAAGTTCAGCTTGTAGGCGAAGGGAAAGGAAGTTGATGGAACTTTACTTGCTAGAACAATAGCGGAGGGAAGATTGTCATGGCAACCACGCGGAAACATGCTCCTCCAGTAACTGTCACAAGTAGCTTTTTGTTTGAAATAAACTGCAAATAAAGGGCTGAGGAAGATATTAGTGAAGTGTGTGGAGTCTGGCGTTGTATAGTGTAGAAGACTTGGCCTTGCGACGAAGCGAGGAAAAACATTTGGAAGCATTTGAAATGTGGATATGAAGAAGAAGAAAAAGAAGAAGAAGCTTATGAGAAGGACAATTGGAATAAGTAATAAAGCTGTTTTAGAAAGAGTGAGCAAAGGAAAAACGTACTGAACTTTGTTCAGGAAGAGGAAAAGAAATTAACCGGTACTTTGTGCAAGAAGAGATTGTTTGCAAAGAGATGCACTGGAAGGAACTGTGAATGACAAAGGGAAAGAAAAATAAATACCCGTGTTATATTAAGATACGCGAAGGGCGGAATAGAAGAAACAATGGAGGAGGATTGGTTTTGTTGGGAGAACACCTACTCACATTAAATATAAAGAAATTCTATAAAAGAAGAAATGTTAGAGGAAATAAAAGAACTATAGGAAGCAATAGTTCAAAACAGGAAATAATGTTAGAATAAAAGAGAGACTAATTAGAATAGAGAATGAGAAAGAAAAATAAGAATAGTAAATAAGTATATATATAATATGAATATGTAAATAATTAATGTAATTAATTAATGTAAGATTCTAATAATATATTATACATACAGAACTGAATGCCTTAAAGAGTAAAATCTGCAAGGTAACTGGCTAACAGAGAAAGACAATTAGTAACCGGATCTCACAGAGTAGATGAGAAAAACCCATCACAGGAAGTAAGCTAAATAATTGGTCGAGGAGCACAGGGGTGAGTAGAAATAGTGTCTGGAGCGAGTGAGATAAGTAATATCAGAAAGAGACAGAGATAACTCGGAATTCCCAAAGTAGTTAAGTTTTTCAGAGCAAAATACATGAATGTTTTTATTTTAATAAGACGCCAAATACAGTAGCCAATGAGAAAACGCTTATATATTATGACAGAAAATTAGCATGTATCTGGTGGAGTATAAAAGCTGAGCGATTTCGAGAAACCTCTTTCCAATTCTGGTTCTCAAGAAGTCCACTTCACGTCGGTCTGTGCGCGTCGGAAGCGTGTAAATTCAGATGTAGATTCAACTTAGATTGTGGCAAAGTAGCGGCTTAATGGGAAATAACAAGTAATTTGGAGAATTGCAAGTGATCCGAATAAATATAATATGAACTGGCTAGCAGCTTCATTATTATTTATTTAATTGGAATAAATCCAGGCCAGCAGCGTTATTTAACCCTCATTACCTGATCCTAGACAAGAGTAGCTAGGCAAATAACGAGAAGAAAAGCAGCTAATTTCGAGCCAGCATCCCGAACTTCAGTAGCACACCGCAACAGCCATCATCCGCCAGGGTTACAGTGTGCGGCGAAAGATCTAGCTGTGCACGGGAAACTGTGATTAACTATTTTATGTATTATTTTGCAACAAATTGCAAGTTTTTTTAGAAAAGTAAACATTGAGATAGGTACTTGTATTAGATTAAACTTTAGTTCTTTAATTCATACCTTCGTTTCGCTCCCATTGTATCTTTGGGTGAGACACTTGAGAGACACTTCCCAGGCTTGCAATAGTGTGTACAGTCGGTGGTGATAGACAAAACCAGACCCTTGCACCAGCGTGTATTGTCCATGTTGATAGAGAAAAATAGACTGAAAATATATTATATTTTTCACTTTAGTTACACAGGCTTCATTTTCAAGAGAATAAACTCACTTTTTAGACTGGTAAATACTTAAAATGTATTTATTTGGCCTATCCGTTTCCACCCATGATTATTTTTTTAAATTGCTTTATGCTGTTCTTGTCTAACATTACGGACTATAAGCAACAAACATGAGGGCACGCGACGTTTCACTGCCAGCTTTTTCGCTTACTATTGTAAATGTGATTGCTACTATCATAATCATCATCATCTAACGGTACTGTTCGCTCATTAAATATGTATTCGAAAGTTTGCCCCTGTTAATTGATACGATGTTCCAACCGTCTCCGTGTATCCATGTAGACGTTTCAGAGAACCGCTGTAGTGGTGATGATGGTGGTGCCGGCGGTAGCTAATGCACCAGTTCCCCACTGACTTGTGTTTACTTGAAATTGCCCCGTTGAGTTCTGCAACTCTTTTAATGCACGAAGGGTTAGCTACACACGTTAAATACATCGCGATTGGGCCACTTGGTGCATAACTGGTTTAAAGTCTTTTAATTGTTACCAAATATTCAGATGTTTCTTTAAAAACTATTCAGCTGATTATCTTCAAAGCAACACGTCTTCAACAAAACATATCTGATGAAGTTTCTTCATTTGAGAGGGAGAGGAAGCAATTATATAGGTTGCATTTTATTTAGTGCATTTTTTCAATGTTATTTCATGGTCAGCTCAATTGTTTTAGATTGTGAATTCAATTTATTAACAGATTTTGGTGTTACGCATAAAAGCAGATAACTTTTATTTGAAACATTTTTTATTAAACCAACCTTTACTTAAAAAATAAGTAATAAGTTTGTAAAGAAACCGAATGTTTGTATTTAAATTGCTTTTGTATTTATATTAAATTCAAACAAATAAAATCTTGATTTAGTTTCAATATAAGTTAATACTTTTATCAAGCTTCTTAAACATTTGGTAAAATAATGGTTAGTTTAAGAAAAAGTGCTTCAGACAACAGTAGTTTGTTTTTATGCATGAAACCAAAATCTACCAAAAAGAGTTTGGAGTTCCCATTTTAAAAAATTGAGCTGGCCTTGAAATGACTTGAAAAATATGCAGTAAATGCAGTTAAACAATATCATAGTTTTCCCCCTCAAATGAAGAAACATTCACACAAATTGTCTTCTTGAAAACGTGCTGCTTTCAAATAATAAGCTGGAAAACTTTTTTAAGAAGTACCCTGTATAGAACCCATCAACAAAGAACAAATATGTATGTGTGGAAATTACTTTTATTCATGGTGACACTACTTACGCTATAAAAAGAATGTAATGGGTAGCCCGGTGCAGGATGTCGCCTAAAGATGACATTGTCCATTTTGTTATCGAAATATCCCGAGTGTCAGCCTAACATTTTCTGAAGGAATTGACTGCACCTCGGCAGGAGGACTAAATACGTTATTTTTGTTAATATTATAAGCGGAACACAAACATGATATTGCCTACTGCAATAGATTGTAGTTTATTTAAGAGCGGTAGTAGGAGATAGCAAACCATGGTCCTCAGTGGTGTAGTGGTTAATATGATCGACTGTCACGTAAAGAACTGGGAATCGGTTCAGTACCAGGGAGGTGTAATATTTATTTATCCCAAATGTGTCGAACATATTTATAATCGCCTGCAACTTGATTTATTGTCGCAGTACTCTTTTGCGGTTAATTTAAATATTAGGTGCCTTTCTTTCAACATCTCAAAGCGTGCCCAATATGCCAACAGTGTCAGGGCACATCTTATGGTGCCTATTCCTGAGATTAAAACAACGTAAATACTACGCTACAAGTAACTAAAATATTGGGAAATCTCATATATTTATGAAGATGGATGCTGGGGAAAGCCCTGGCTTTTCAATAAATGATTATTAGCCAAAAAG
This sequence comes from Deroplatys truncata, assembly GCA_030765065.1. Taxonomy (NCBI): domain Eukaryota; kingdom Metazoa; phylum Arthropoda; class Insecta; order Mantodea; family Mantidae; genus Deroplatys; species Deroplatys truncata. Next base: position 64,317,488 of record CM060983.1, on the reverse strand, counting down.
AATATTCTCAATTGAGATGCAATCTAAATTTAAAAACTGGGCAAGTGTCTTCTTTCGTTTTGTTTACTTTTTTGAGGAAAACAAAGTATATTTTCTAGTTAAAATGTATATTTTAATGTAAGTTGAAGCCTAGTTGAAACCCACAAGAACTGCTTCACATTTTTAACGATTAAACGTTAATCCTATTGCTCTGAAACAATAAACTGCGATGTTATCAAGAAACATAGAGAGAGAGAGAGAGAGAGAGAGAGAGAGAGAGAGAGAGAGAGAACATTGAACTACTTGCTTTGCGAGTAACAGGCCGACTTAACCATTCAGTTACTAAGATGTTTTGGAGAATAAACATCAACACGCATTCCTATGTCAACAAGCTATTCCGAATCGAAATACTAAGGACAGAAATGATAACGTGTGTAGGATACTCTGAAAGCAGCTCCAAGAGTCGGCCCATTACTTTTTATTCACTCAGTGTACAGCAATTTTCAGCAATGGAGTTGATATTTTTCTGATTTGTTACTATAGGATGCATTGGATTACCGTAAGTTTGTTGAGTAATCTACCAAATTGGATGGACTTTGAAGGCCAGGCTGATGGAATGTGTTCAGCTGATGTCATGATTGCAATTGTTTTGCAAGGCTGTTTACAGATGGAACGCGATCACACTTTCAAATTGTTAGAGGTTGTACATTTCCTAAAAGCATTGAGAAACACCCATTCTGCTGTATACCGGTATTTACTGAGATCAAGGTTTAAGCTAGAAAATAAAAACATATCCCAAAAATGCCTAAACCAAAATTTATTTGTACAAACTGTGAAAAGCTTGTGCAAAAGTTTATAGTAAATTTTCCAAATGATATTATTAAGGCTTGTAAAAGTGAACTATGTATATTGAATTGAAACAAACATTAATCTTATTATTGAAATATTGTTGTTTTTACTGCTTATATTAAAACATTGCTTTAAACTGCTAAGTTGTTGCGTTTGATGTGAATGTTGTTATATCTTAAATGAAGATATCGCCAAACTTCTTTTTCGTGTTCTCGCTAGTTTTAATCAAATTCCAAATCGTTAAAAAATGTTTAGCAACCCCGCACAGCAGAAGAATATATGCGCCTCTCTCTCTCTCTCTCTCTCTCTCTCTCTCTCTCTCTCTCCCTCTCGGCAGTCATCACACACAATAAACAAATACCTGCAAATTAAAGGCTTTTTCGGTGAAAGATATGCGTATTCTGTTTTACAGTTCATTGCATTTCTCGACCTCAAGTAGCAAAAATCTGAATTGATAGATTCCCATGACTTTCTCTACCCTCTATCTTTATTAGTGGGATACAAATTATTGTTACTAAAGCTTATTTTTCTATCCACTACATTGTAATCCAAATAAACCCTTGTAGAAATAGTTACATTACACATTACGTTACAAAGGGAACAGCGATAGTCAAATGTTTAAGAACTGTACGCTATATCCTGGCCTTAAAATCCCATACTGTTTCCATGCACTCGCAAGAAACAACTGAATGTTGACAGGACCTCAAAAGAATGGCCAAGTAATGAACAATTCGAACCATTACTAACGGATATCTCGGAAATGGCTAATGCTACAAAAAAACTTGTTTGGAATAAAGTGTGTGTTTTAAAGAGATCTACATTTTTTTTGTGTAATGCGTTTTCGTCTATCGCTTAACGTTTACCAGTTATACAAGATTATATAAAATTCCTTCCGAATGAAGACGACTTCAAAAGCTATTACCAGAAAATTAGATATACATTCTATTTATCATATAAATATCTTTAATATATGATATTTTAATAAAAATCATTAGCATTTGTACCATGGCTAGTTCCCGAGGTCGAGGGTTCAAACTCGGCGGAGGGCGATAGATTTTTTTCGGACGTAACAATCCTTAGCATGACTTCCTTCGAAGGGAAGTAAAGCCGGTGGTCCCGTGTCGTAGATTTACGGCACGTAAAAGAACCTCAAGCCTGAGAAAAATTTTCGGTCTTTCACGCCTAATATAGAATGGGACGCTAAGAACCATAGTAGTTAAAGAGCGTCCATATATAAAGCTCAGTTTACCATAATTTGTTAGAGCCATTTTTTTTAGAAAATCAAGAATTTCGAAAAATGTTCCATGTAAAGATTAGTTTGGGGTAGGAGAGTTGCCTTGAAAATCTTTGTGTCGCATCTTTGGAAAGTACTGAATGTAAATACCAAGTTTGGTATTTATCCGACTTTTGGTTTTAGTAATGCACTGTTTACAAACACACACACACACACACGGACGTTTTTCTAAAAATGATTTTTTTTTAATTCAGGGAACCTCAAAACATGTACTTCCGGTGATATATCGGCATAGAATTTTTAAGTGGAATACAATACCTTCTCTACCTACTATGTACATGATTGAGAAAGCAAAAGGCGACTGAAACCCTGGCTCTCTTTAATGCTAGAAATCCCTTTAAATGCCTGCTGGAATATTAAATGAGTCATGTTTTAATTAATATATGCAAATGAAAAATGTTTTTGCGTATGCCCTAGCTAGGCTGTTATTAGGTACCTTACACTTTAAAGTTGGAAGGAATTTTTCAAAGAGCCTGATACAATTCCCTACAAATGTTAAATTAAATTGAATATCGCAGTCCAATTTGCAGGAAGATGTAGTCGCTATATTGTAGGCGACCCTCCAAGTAACAAGATCGCCCGCTTGGCCACCTTCGCATTCCGAAGTCCAAGTGGGTCATGTCAACATTGGAATGCGCACACCTCCTCCTCCGCCGCCTACTACGTTCCCAGTGGCGCCTTGCCCCAGATTTCGATCTCGCTATTATCCCGTACTCCCGTTTACCCCAAATTTATGGCTCGGACAGATTTCACTTTCATATCGACACAGTGCCTTCAAATAATCCCTTAGCTTGGCGCTAAAGGTATATGGGACGGACAGGACAACCTGCAGAGGTTTGTTTTAAAAATGCTTTAATGTAAAAATCTTATGTAGGTATAACAGTCTCTGGCCATTATCATTTCAAAGTAATACTGCAGACTATTCATATGACAGCATGTTTTTCTAGGAATTATTCAAGATAAATATTGAAAAGGAAATAGTTTCAATTAAGCATTTTTTGGTACCCAGGGCGCTGAGACAGCAGTCAATTGTTTATAAAATAAATGAGGATAATTAGGCTAGTAATGCTTATATGAGAGGAAAAAGCATTGACTTTTAACTCTTCAAACTGTATCATCAAAAATATGGAAAAAAAAAAGTAAACGTATTGCGTGTATATTTTGGAAATGGTTATCTAATGCTCACTATAAATTGTGTATTTTAAGATGATTTTCATTATTCTTCCTGTAATTCTGTCTATATTTTATGGCTTCTCAATTACATCAAATTAGAAGAGTGAAAAGGGACTAGTAGGCATTTTCTAGAAAATTCAATGCTTCACTTTATTTGTCATGCCATTGCTTCAACCTCACTTTGATGGTTGCATCGCAACATTTCGCCTATTTACATTTATTAAAATAATTATACCATTTTTATTTATTTATTGCACTTTCCAGAGTAAGGGCGCACGCACTTGCAGTCCATTTTACAAATTGTATAGTAAACCAGGTTTACCAACTTACACAACGATGCTGTAGTATCTTATTATGTGGTAAAATTGTCACCCTCTGCGTATCACGAGACTGCCTCTGCGGTCGAGTGGTCAGCGCTCTGGCTTTTCAACCCAGAGGCCCGCATTCGATTGCCGACTGAGGCGGGAAGTTTTTCTTGAAATAGAATCATTCCCTATGCCCCACAGAGTCTGGAAGTATGAATGTAGGAGTGAATGTGAGTGTGTTTAATAGTAAACAAAATTGATAAAACCAACATTAAAAAAATTCTACAGTTCAGCGAGCAGTAACACCATCACGTGTTTCTCACGTCAAAGCCCCGATATGACTAAAGAAGTTAAAGAGGGTTATACAAATGAAACAATATGATGATAATAATAATAATAATAATAATAATAATAATAATAACAACAGTAATAATCACGACCTTCGAATAGCTCCCTCTTTTCAAAGTATCGTATTAGCAATTTACGTTGACAGCAGAAGCCCATCGCTACTTAACTATTTCCATCAATCTAGTATGGTTATTTGTATTTCCAGGCGTGTCCGTGTAGAAGATACTGTAGAGCACTCTTTTCTTTTTCCATGATACTATAATTTCTTTTGCCAACCTGGTAATTAAATATTACTACCGATACTTTAAAAATGGAATGGAATTACAAAAAAATAACACACTTCTTCTGCTTGATGATTTAAGCCTTAGGGTTTACATTCACATCAAAAGATCGATCCATTGTCACTGAGCGACCACTCTTTCTTCTTCCTTTAGGTTAGTAGTGCCTCTTGAATGATATTCTGTCTATATGTTCGAGGCATTAGATCTGAAGTTCTGCAGTCTTTCTATTATGTTTCAATGTTCAGTAGTTCTTATTTCATCGTGATTTTTATCCAGAAGTTGTAATCTACTACGAAACATAATAACTTTACTTCGGCTATCTCTTATTTTGTTCTACCTGAATTATTAACCGAACCTTCCACTAAATTTGCGAAATTCCACAATTTTCAATGAATTTAGTTAAAATTTATATCATAGCTCTGCAAGAGATGTGTAAACTTCTGTTCAGCATATTTAAAAACCTGTCCTCAAAATATACTTTTGGAATCCTCTGGAAAGAGCCTCCATGATGGAAAGTTTGAAAAAATTAAATTATATGTTTAAGTATAAACTTATAAAGTCCCTTTATTCAAAACTAAACAGTTTTATACATCTATATCCTGTAATTTTACAGAAACAAGATTATGAAGCATGTCATTCCACTTAATAAGCGATACAAATACATTTTTAAAAATAAAGCCAGAACCACAAAATAGTACGAAGAAAGCACCCTGAAATATTTGTTTACCTTTCAAGAACTTATGCTGAAATTTTCAGATTGGATGAAAACCTCATTGTATGGAACATTTGAACTCAGGAAAAATGCTGAAGAAAGAAAGAAGAAACTCTTGCTGAAAGTGGAATTAAGTTGTAAGTTCTATAACAGTTTAACAGGATACGTACTATTTAAATCACAATGAACAGCATTCAAATGTACAGGAGGTACAAAATACAAATACGCTATTAATTTACAATTTTGAGATTTTTTATCATTAAAAAAATAAAAAAAGAATAAATAAAATAAATATGTTTTTGTCAAAATTTCAGTGGAGCGTCCCCGCAAGTGTTACAATTTTTATAGCCATGTGTCACTGTGGGTATAATAATAATAATAATAATAATAATAATAATAATAATAATACTTATCGTTATTAAACTTACGCAGCCACGCACATCAGAACATAGTATATAGTACAAGTTTAGAGGTACAAATACATTGTTAGTTTTTAAGTTGGAAGACAGTTCAGAAGGTAGCTTATTAAATAGTTTTATACCTAAAATACAGTAATTAGTCTAAGATATGGTATCTCAATAATTGGTAATTGTTCTTGCAATTTGTGTTATTACTTTATCTATGGGCAGTTATATTTTTGTTATAACAGTCATTTACTATATTCCTCTATCATATAACTAATGCAACAGGAGTTTAATGATATTTTTCTAAATCTTTATCACTCATTTGGTCACCAACTTAAAATATAATATATTACATATTCTGAGGAATGTATTGCTTGATAATGACTGAATACTTCCAGGAACCTCAAAGTTATTTTTCATCAACCCCTTATAAAGGCAACTTTTACGCTAATACAATCAAGAATAGACTATTCACTGAACCTAACTCTCCACAGTCACCGTACACAAATCATCTTTAATTGTAATTCTGTGCAAATGTTCACGTGCGGATGCAAATCTTGAAGGATTTTTATAATAAAAAATAACGGAATGTTTTCCAGTTAAAAGCGCTCTTCCGTGTTGGAGTGGTCAGTGAGCTGATTTCTCGCCCACAGGTCCCAGGTTCGATTTCCGGCCGGAGTTGGGAATTTTTCTTTCCTTAGGATTATTCCCTATCTCCTTAGAATCTGGAAGTGTGGATGTGAGAGTGCATGTGCGTGTGAAAATAACTTTCAAATAGTAAAAACACTATCAAAAGTTTCAGTCAAAAGCCCCCGATATGACCATAGTAGTTAATGGGAACTATAGAATTGAACCCCCACCCCAAACAAAGCGTTGTTGATGGTGGGTTGGGGTGAGTAATTCCCTCAAAAGAGGGAGAGGAACCACTCCAGAATTCGTCTGAGACTCGGGAAAACCGCCGAAAAGAAGCTACCAGTGAGTGGACGGTCGCCGGTGATTGAACCCGAGACCTCCCGAACGCGGGCCACGGACGTTGCCGGATGAGCCATCCCGCTCGCTAACTACCACACTTAGTACTAAAGTTCAGCAACTTGCAAGAATACGGCAGAAAGATTTTCAAGAAAATTCCCCCACCCCAAACTACCGTTTATATAGAAATTGTTCATTTATTTTTTATTTTCTCAAAAATAGTTCTAATAGTTTGGATTAAAATTTCGTATATTTGACTTAATGGCGCGAGAAATAAATTAATACCTTCAAATTTCTGTGAGTAGCTTGTGAAGACATCTTCATTCTCATACAACTTTTACATAACTATGAAACCATAGGAGACAGATAAAAACTTACTCCAGAAAGAATGTATAAGATTTAAAAATATGAAACTTTTTAAAATCAGTTTCTTTCTTTCTATTTTGCTGTAGCCGTTTACGAGTTATTTCCAATTGTTGGGTGGAACTATCCAAGCTACACACTTCAGAAATGCGTTCTTTTTTCGTTTGTTTCTCGTCAGACCTTGCAAAGAGTATTCATAAAACAAGTCCAGCATACTTAATAGCGAGATAATGAAACCAACGATTAACATTAAAATAGAAAAACAAGCATTTTTTACGATCATTTGCAGATTAGAATATGTGAAAGTAAGTTATACTGCATAGAGAAAGTCGTAGCACATACTTTTGGAAACGTAGAATCATACCGAAAAATTTAATGCCACAGCCGGGGATTTGAACCGATCTTGCTTACCAACTGAGCTACCGTGGCAACATGCTGCTATGACATTAAATTTCCCAACTGACTCACATCATTCCCAGTAAACCACAAGGCGTTCTCAAATTCATTAAGAGATAACATAATCAATGGCGACTTACAATATCGTAAGTACTTTAAGTCCCGGGTTTCATAGTCCAATAAGTGATAAAAGGATAATCAATAAATGATAATGTCGATTCTACATTTTCAACTTTGGTCTAAACACAACATGTGAAAGAACAATCAATTATACATCGTTTTGTCTAACGAAAGGCAGATTGTTGCAGCTAAGTTTAATCGTACAGGTACGAGGGCGGATGGAAAGTAACGCACAATAATTTTTTTACAAAAAAGTTTAATAGTTAAAACAACAACAAAAATCTCAATTGAACTTACAACTTTTATCTACTTTTCGACATAGTCACCAAGTTTCTCAATACATTTCTCCCATCGTGATACAAGTTTCAATATGCCCTGTTCGTAGAAGTCCATTTCCTTGGAATATAGCCATCTGCGGACTGCTGATTTCACTTCCGCATCTGTCGCAAAGCGTTGGCCGGCCAGAATTTCTTCATGGGATCAAACAGATGAAAGTCCGACAGTGCAAAGTTCGAGCTGTATGGTGGATGCTGGAGCACCTCTCAACCAAATTTGGTGATTTTCTGACGAACAGCAGCAGCAACATGGGGGCGAGCGTTGTCATGAAGAATTTTGACATTGTCAGCATACATGTTATGGCGTTTGTCACGAAGGACACGACGCAACTTCACCAAAGTTTTCATGTAGGCTGCAGCATTCACAGTGGTCCCGTGTTCAGCAAAGTCCACCAATACAACACCATGCATATCCCAGAACACCGACACAAGCACGTTCCTAGCATATTGAGTCACTTTGAAGTTTTTCTTCACTGGGGAACCAGCATGTTTCCACTCAGTACTTGCCTGCTTGGTTTCGAGCGTGTAGTGGTATGCCCACGACTCATCACAAGGAACGATTCCTTTCAGGAACTCATGCCCTTCTGCGGGGTGATCCAAGCTCGTCATCATTCGCTGGCCCTTGTGGTTGTCTGTCAGGTTCTTAGGTACGCAGTGAGCACTAACTTTACCTAACTTTACGAAATTTCAACGTGTCATGAACAATATCGTACACTGCACCATAGGAAATGTTGAACTGTTGCGATAAAGTTCGCAGTAGCACACACCGGTCGTTCAGAATTGCCGTCTCAATGCCTCTGACATTCTGCGGGATGCAGCTTTTACCGGCCTCCCGGAGCGTGGCGAATCACCAAGGTTCACATGGCCCTCTAGAAAGAATGCACACCACCTGGAGATATTGCTACGGTCCATACAATCATCCTCATACACGCCACGCATGTCTGTGAATATCACTCGGTTTATGCCCTTTGGCCCACAAATATCGAACCACACCTCTCTGATCTTAACACGTGGACGACAGTAACATGCGCGCCATCATTGTTGCGTAGTTCAGGCTTCTCTCGCTAGAGTTGCACATGAAACAAAAAATACCCTCTGTAGTGAAAACTTCAAACTATATCTGTGTGAAATTGCAACATTCCAGCTGCAATACCAAGGCAAAAAAATTATTGTGCGTTACTTTTCGATCCGATCTCGTATTTTAACAATATTTTGTATAACAGTTGTTCAATGAAATTGAAGCTAAGTAAAGGAAAGCGGTTGAAAGTTTCTGTGGGAAATATTAGCTGACGATAAAGCTATTAAAGTAAGAGCTTCCAAATTATCCACTGTAAGTGTTGATCATGTAAAGCAGTAAATACACATGTAAAGAAAGCTTTAATTTGTTATTTTTGCATAGTCCTAAGAAACGGAACTTTCACTATTTTAAAATTATATGCCTGATGCCATTGCCCACATTTTATCAGAATGGAGTCTAACATAAAATAGCTGTTACGTAGCTAGGATTATAGATATTCAAGGTTGCTGACAGCACTGTTGTAAGTTCACAAAAACATTGATATAACTTTACATTACCGCAAAAGCCGATATATTATACGTGCGACATGAATTGAGATCTGTGTACTGTAAGACAACGTGACAACACCGTGGTCGTGTACTTGTGGTTTTCATTGGCATAAATATTGTTCTGGTGCTCAAGCACCAGCTTGTCAGAGAATTAAATGGCTAAATGACACTGTTTTGTTGTGTCGATAATGTGTGAAGCGTGTGACTCTGATCCCAACGATTTTGTCCAGGTATCATTTTTGCAGGTTCTTAAGGGTTGCGGCCGAACTCTATATTCTGGAAATTCTTTTAGGAAACTTTGTGGGATACTCTGTTCCATTGTTTTTGTAGTTATAAACTGAAGAGTTTTTAAAATACCCACAGATATGTTTGCAGAAGATTGCTTCTTGAAGATTGATATTGCAGCGGTACTTTACAATATTCCTCAGTCACTTCTCTGCATTGGTTGTCTCGTTGGCGCATTGCCCTCAATGTTAACAAGTGTCGCAGACCTTACGCAGCCCTCTTGCTCCTGTCAATATTCGACTTTATGAAACGGAGGTGCCTTGGTTGCCTTTTGACCAAGTTGTCAAGTATGTGGACATTCATCTTGATCATCGGATGGCATGGCATACCCACATTAATACTAAGCTAAACCAAGCATATTTGCCTCATGGAGTTATATCCCTTCTTCAACTAAAATCATCTGTACGAGTTGACTGTACAAGACTATTCTGCGGTTGTTCCTCCTGTATACCACTCCTAAATGGGGCAGCGCTTCTTCTGCCAAGATTCAGCGCCTAAAGCTGTTTCAGAAGTGATATTATAAAATTCTGTGAACGCCCCATGTTACGAGGGCATCCCAGAAGTACCCGACCTGCCGTATATATAGCGGTTGTTGTTTCAAACAAATGACTATGGTAGAAAGTACCACCCTTATGAAGCTTAAGTTTGAAGTTTGACGATGCTACGTAGTTTAGTAATTGTTTGACAGCCATCAATAGTGAACGCTCTCAGCGAATTTGTAAATATCGATAAAACTGGCCATCGTTATGTGATACAATACTTTCATTTGAAAGGTCTTAGTCCAACTAATATTAAAGCTCAGCTAGATTCTACTCTGGCGGAGTCTGCTCCTTCGTTTACAAAAATAAAATATTGGATGGCAGAGTTTAAGCGAGGCCGTACGAGCTGCCAAGACGAACATCGCAGTGGTCGACCAAATGAGGTGACCACGCCAGATATTGTGAAGAAAAACCACAAAATGCTATTGGATGACCGTCGACTGAAAGTGCGCGAACTAGCAGACATCGTAGGCATTTCAAAAAGTGCTGTACATGGCATACTAACTGAAAATTTAGACATGAGAAAGATATGCGCAAGATGGGTGCCGCGTTTATTCACAATGGAACAAAAGCAGCATCGTGAGGATGTTTCAGTCAAGTGTTTGGCGATGTTTTGCTGCAATAAAGCCGAGTTTTGCGTCGATTCATAACCATGGATGAAACATGGGTCCATCACTTCACGCCTGAGACGAAGGAACAGTCAAAATAGTGAATTGAAAGGGGAGAATCGGCTCCAAAGAAGGCGAAGACAGTTCCATCTGCAGGCAAGGTCATGGCGTCAGTTTTTTTGGGATACGTGTGGGATAATTTTCATTTATTATCTTCAAAAAGGAAAAATAATCAATGGCGAGTATTATGCAAACTTATTGCAGCGTTTGAATGATGAAATCAAGCAAAAACGCAGCATTTAATGAAAAAGAAAGTTCTGTTTCATCAAGACAATGAACCAAATCACACATCCGTTATCGCCATGGCCAAAATCAATGAATTAAAGTTCGAACTGCTTCCTCATGCACCCTATTCGCCAGACTTAGCCCCCTCTGAATATTTTCTGCTTCCAAAGTTGAAGAAATGGCTTGGTGGTAAAAGATTTGCCAACAATGAAGAAGTGTAGTTTGCAGTTGATGGCTATTTTGCAGAACTCGGCGGTTCTCACTATAAACAGGGTATCGAAGCTATTGAACATCGCTGAGAAAAGTGTATCGAGCTGAAAGGAGAGTATGTAGAGAAATGAAGATGTTTTTTCCCAAAATGTTTGTGTTTTCTTTGTTAGATAGGTACTTCTGGGATAGCCCTCGTATATCAGTAATGTACAACTTTATCGCAAATTGGGAATATGCAGCGTCAGTGAATACATCTCCACATTTGTTCACCCCCTTCAAGTATCTGGGGCTACATATTTTCACTTGGAACGCCGTATGATGATTGTGCCTAGAATTAAACCACGATTTTCGCAAGAGACACTGGGACTGAACTTTCTAACTTTTTTAGGTTTAAAGCTATTCACTTGAAAATTGGCACACCCAATATGAGTAAATAAACAAACAACTGTGCAAAATCTCAAAGCTCTAGCGCAAATAATTTCTCATTTAATACAATTAAATGTTTTTAATTAGCGAAAAAAATTCAAATCTTTAAAAAAAAAAAAAAAAAAAGGCTTGCGCATTCAAATGTGTCAGAAAAGCATAAAAGTGACATTTTCTAATACTTTATTACGGTGAAAATAAATGTAGGCTTTTGTTAAGTTTATGTTATTAGTTTTCAGATAAATAAATGTTTTATGAAGTTGTTAAAATTTCCCTCGTTTTTACAGTATAAATTAATTTTGTGAGTCAGTGTATAAAGTAATTATAAAATGCATGCTTGAATCTTTAGATGAACATTTTAGATTATGAAATGTAAGAATAAATTTTATACGCAAAAATATAAACACCGAGAAAAAAAACATGCGGAAAGAGCCCAGTGGGGTTAAAAGGGAACGCACGGGTGATTTAAACATGTCGCTGGGCTTTCAAAAATGACGGATGTGACAAATGTTTGGCCAAAATGATTTATACAGATGTCTATAGAATATTTATATGATATAATTCAGAAATCTAAAATGTAATTTTCACCTAAAAACTCAGTCCCAATATCCTTTAAGGACAAAAACATGTTTTCCCCCTCCAACAATTGGCCAATTTTCGTTTTTGAACAGTCGCATCGCCCAACCGTTTCCATTGTAAAACAAAATCCATTATTCTGTGTATTCTGTATATCTACAATTTATATAGCACTGTGCTGAATAATTGAATTAGTAAAAATGTATAATATGGGGACTAAAAGCTCCAGCCAACAAATTTTTAATTTTTCTATTTACTTTACGAGTAATACTCTCCCTTGGAGGAGAGTCACTGAAGCCGCAATTGCTTTTCCGACTGTTTGTATTCTGTTCCTGGTAAATCTCTGATGAGTGTCCAGGAATATTTGGCTAGCATCGATTCACTCCACTTTCCTTGGTACTCTGCTACCACCGTCGAAATTTCTCAGCGGAAAGGTTCCGCAAGTTCGTCACTTACAGCACCACAGTTTTTGGGAAACAAGTCCAAGTGAGAATGTAAAAAGTGTTTTTTAAGCCCGTGTTACATTCAAATCTTTCATAGACCTGAAGAAAATGTTTCAGTAGATTTACCTTTGTGTTTCCATGGAAGCTGGACACTTGAACCGGAATTCTGGCTAACTTCTCATTATGATTTTCTAGAAAACTTAGATTTTATTAAATAAGCATGCAGTTAAGGTAAAGCCGTACCTGAGATCAAGTCCAGAATGGCCTTTAAAGCTTCCGTATACGTCGAAAACCATATACAGGGTGAACCACCTAAAACTTGCACCGCAAATATTTCGGAAATGAACTATTGATGTGCAATTTTCACAGCATTGATTGGTAGTCAGGGGCTCGTACATTTAGCCTATAAACAGATTTTAATAATACTAAGAAAGTGTACTTTTTGAGAAAACATACAATTTTTTAATGGAACAATGCATAGTTACATCAGCAGAATAAAGGTAGCATAAATTAGAATGCAATGCTCTTTGTTGCAGGATTCTAGTGCAAGTGAGTTACGAGAAATCGTATTTTGAAAAGTTTCCACCCCGACAATTATTTGTTCCATTCAACCTGCTTAGTTGCTAGGTACGATGTTATGTTTGTTTGCATTGTGTTTTCTGTTCATTGATTGCATTGCGACTTTCTGATCATTTAGTTTGTGACGGTTCAAGCAGTAAGTCGTGAGTGGAAGATGGGGTTTACTAATGCAGAAAAATCCGATATGCTCATGGTGTATGGAGAGTGTAGGAAGAATGCAGTTCCTTCCTGTACGGTGTATGCGGAAATATATCCCAATAGACGTCAACCATCTCGGCAATTACGAGAAAGTGGTACTGTAACACCTAGAAAACGTAACAGAAACAAACAAGTGACTGGAGAAGAGGCAGAAATTAATGTTTTGAATGCCGTTGCAGTAGATCCGCAAATTAGTTCCCGCACAATCGCACGTGGAAGTGGCATAAGTCAGGCAAGTGTACTGCGCATTCTCCATCGACATAGGTTCCATACCTATCACATCTCTCCATCAAGAGCTGCATAGAAATGATTTTGAGAATCGTGTTAACTTTTGTACATGGGCACTAAGACATGATACTCCAGATTCATCATATATCTTGTTTAGTGATGAGGCAACATTTACTAATCATGGCCAGGTAAACCGCAGAAACATGCACTATTGGTCTGTTGACAATCCCCGTTGACTTCGTCAGGTGGAACGTCAGCGTCCATGGAGCTTAAACGTGTAGTGTGGGATAGTGAAGCATCAGCTCATAGGCACAATGAACTCGCATAAGTATCGCAGCCTCCTGACAGACCATCCGCCACAGATACTAGAAGACGTTCCTTTGCAGACTAGGAGGAACCTGTGGTACCAACTTGATGGCTGAGCACGAAGTACTACAACTTGTCTTAACAGATTGTTTCCAAAGCGTTGGATTGGACGAAGAGGGCATGTACTTTGGCCGGCTCGTTCACCGGATCTGACCCCTTTAGACTTTTTTCTGTGGGGAAGACTGAAAGACACTGTCTACAAGGATGTACCAACTACACCAGATGATATGAAACGACGTAACACTGCTGCCTGCTCTGAAATTTCCGCTGAAATGCTAGAACGTGTGCAGCAGTCTTTCCATAGCAGACTGGAAGCGTGTATTGAAGCTCCGGTGGTCATTTTGAACACAACCTTTGAAGAGTTATGTTATCTTTACTTGTAAGAATCCACATAAGTATTGTAATTCCCTTTTTTTTTCTTTAGTTTGTGCTACCACAGGTTGTACAAGTGTCGGTGCGTAAAAGTTTCAAAATAACATTTCTCGTAAACCACTTGCACTAGAATCTTGCAACAAACGCCACTGACATTCTAATTTACCCTACCTTTATTTGATGTTGATGTAACTATGCATTGTTCCATCTAAAAAGTTGTATGTTTGCTCAACAATTACACTTTCTCAGTATTATTAAAATCTGTTTTAGGCTAAATGTACGGGTCCATGACTACCTGTCAATGCTGTGAAAACTGTACATCAATAGCACTTTCCATTTCCGAAATATTTGCGGAGCAAGAAAAATTGAAAACTCGATAATTTTCGCCAATTTAGCTACAACACAAGCTCTGTTTGGTCTTAATGTATAGGCAGAATTCTGGGCTTAGGAAAATAACAAGAGTTTGAAAATAGAGAGCTTTCTTAGAAGCACAGGAAATGTTTATTTGGAACTGTTGGACATTCCACAAAATAAAGTATGTTATGAATTTTAAAATTAAAATGACGCCATAGTCAAATAAAACAGTAAAAAGTTAAACTCTGATACGTATATTCAAAATTATATAATACTTTGAGATAAATACATGGGTATCGATCATAGGTTCTCGAAAACTTGAGGTGTCAGCCTTGCCGCGTGGTGAACATCGACGTGTACTATCCTTGAACAAGTGACGGAGAGTAAGATCAAAATAGCAGAATATTTGCAATCCGAGTGTTTTTGCCAAACAAAATCTACTCGTAAAATCACCTGAGGTATTTGACATTCTTATTGCAATCGCCAACGATCCCAATGAAAAATCAATTGCACCTCTGCTTGGCCTTTTCGAGGAGATTATCCAGAAAGGAAAAGAAATTAGGTTTCATTACCTTCAAGGAAGCAGCTGACATTTCGATCAAAACAAGGATCGTGAAGGTCGGATGGGTGAAATTAAAACTTTTAGAAAGTTCAGCCATTACAAACATGGTAGGCGTAACTCGACACCGGCAGGCGCAAGGCTGCAGCACGGCGGAGTAGGAAGCCGCATTTGGCAGGAAAACATTTGATACCCGGGCAGCGCAAGTAGGCAGTAACACTGGCGAAAGGAATGCCTAAACACTGACTAATTTGTGAAATTAATAAAAGTCTTCCATTAGTATTTATTCGGCTAGAGATTACGATTATTATTATTATTATTATTATTATTATTATTATTATTATTGGTGGTGGTGGTGGTATTCACATAGTAGCTAATTATGGTATTTCTATAGCTAGTGTGAAGACCATGCAAAAGACCGTAATTATAGCGTATAACAAATTAACATTAATTTAATAAAAGTATTTTCACCATAAAATTCTAGTTATAAATTCGTCACCATTATTATATCAGAATTGCAACTACTACCTACTGTATTAGCGTACACTATTATTAGTATAATATATTTGTATTATATCGCATTCGTCTTGCTAAGAGGACCTGGTCATCAGCTTATAAGAGCACTACTTACATTTTGTTTACTTAGATAAATCCGCATTCAATTGAGTATTTCCAAATTCTAATTGCATCATCCAAATATATGTTAAATCAAATCGGTGAAAACCCCTAAGTAATATACATACTTACATAAATAAATGGAATCAACATCTAGCACGTCATCCAAGCTACAACATCGCTAAACTAGCTTTACAAAAGAGGTACAGTTCATCAGGAACTGCCTCTGTAGTTGAGTGGTCGGCGTTTTGGCTTCTCAACCCAGAGGCCCGAGCTCAATTCCTTCATTAAGATCATTCCCTACCCTCCGCAGTCTGGAAGTGTGATTGTGAGCGAGTTTCGCAGCAAATACACCTACAATCAACAAGTTATAACACCTTCAGTTGTTTCTCAAGTCCAAGCTCCCGATATGACCATGGAAGTTAAAGAGGAAGGCTATTACAAATTAAACAAAAAAGGGATTATTGCAGCAGCAGGAGTAAAACAGGTATTGAAAAAGGCATTTGATACGTTTTGTAAATTAATAATAAGAACTTGTTTTATCATCCTAGGTTAATTAATTCGCCATTAAACCTCTTACTTTCATACCAAGTGCAAGACACAACAATACTGTAACGTTTATCCAAAGGAATACTTTATTTCAATCTTTACAAATTACACAAACATTAATTCTGTATACAAAAACTCAACTCACATCTCCACACAACAAAAAATGAATCCCAGAACAACGCGATTGTCAGTTCTTTCCTTGTACACTTACGGAATTCATAAAACCGATGTCCGTTACAATCTCAAATTATAAACTGCACGTTGCTATTTTGTTTCTACGTGCCATGCACATTACTTTAATTGGCTTTCACATTTAAATATGTTGTAAGCAAAATCACTGCCTTCTATATATACCTTCGGAATGATTTCCCTCGCTTGAAAATAGACACAATCGTACAAATAAAATGCCTGAACTAAGCGTTGGTGAAGCCTTTAAGAGAATCGAAGAAACATTTTACTTTCCCTACCACGTACATAGTAGGTAGGAGAGGATTGTATCCCATTCAAAAATTCGATACCAAAATTTCATCGAAAATGCATATTTTGAGGCCCCTGAATAAAAGACATTTCTAGAAAAAGATGTGTGTGTATTTGCTCTAACAGTGTCATTCTGATAGTTCATTAAGCATCTATAAATAAAGTATTACAGTTGCATTTACAAAACAGTGTAAAACATAGGAGCATAGATATACTTTTAAAATAATAACTCCTTTTGAATAATAACAGAATAACAAAAGCAAGTTTAGAGTAGAAACCTCAAGGAAGACGCAAACCAGAAAGAGATGTACAGAACAAGAATTTGGAATCGGAACGAACTGGCAACCTAAACCGTGAGGAAGGAGAAGGAGCAGAAGAAGAAGAAGTTCTTTTGTAGTAATGGCAAGCGATGTATGACAGACGAAAGTTTACTTGTAAAGTCATAGTTTGTGCCGATTGTTTTCGCGGCACAATAGATATTTTATAGTTGCCACCTTTGTGGATAATTTATATTTATGCCATAGGCACTACTGCGTGGTTTAGTTAGTGCTGGTGGTAGGCGCTAGAGTGGTTTTCTGCCTATAGAGGGGTAGGGGGAGAATGGGGAGTCTTAGAGACCGTAGCTGGGGATGGTTGAGTGCAGGTTCCTCTCTCATGACTGCCGGGCCGTTCTGGTCGTAGAGCGTGCGTAATTCGGTAAGTGCCCTGCTCATCGTACTTTGATTTGGGCTATGTTACACATAATAGTACTGGCCGAATCTGATCGCTTACAATTGCCGTGCTTGCTCAAGTATTTGAATAATTGGGGATGGATTTGTAAATTGCGAGAGATAGAGATGATGGTCGTATATAAATTTAATTTCGTAAGGTTAGAAGGTGAAATTGGACATCATAATTATATCTAAATTCTTTGGAAACCATCTAAGACTTGTGTAAATGAATTGTAGTTGTGCTGTATTCATATCCAGGCAACTCTTCTCAAATTCCTAAGCTGACAATTTACTGTTTACATGAGCTTCAAAATAAAATATGAACTTCAAGATTTTTTGGGTGAGCATATGTAAAATGTTTCTGGGCAATATGTATACATTGTAGATTTGTAAATTAGTTTTCTAATACGGTAAATACATGCACCGACTTGTACCTCGCCATTTTTTCTGTTTTGTACGGACCTCTAGTTAATTACCCAGTGATGAAAATTAAAAACACACACACACACTTTTTTTAGGGAGCGCAGTGCATCTGCGAGCAGATCGCGCTTTTTGGGTAGATCCGATCTATGTTTTTGGAATATTAAATGTCTGTAATAAGGTTAAGGTTTTACTTGCAATTTATATTTTTGTACTATTTTGTGGTGGGGTTGTTTCAATTGTGCATTCACCGTTTGTATAATTTCCTTATGCCATAACGCCTGTTCCATTAACACATGTTCAAAAACTACGCGCCCAAGAGCTTATGTTTGATTTGTGGGTATGTGGTGAGCAAGTGGTAACCGTTACCGAGGCTGAGGCCGTGCTCAAGGCGTTACGTTTGTTGAAGGATGCTGACTATGTTGTTTTGCCTGAAAATCATGAGTGTATTTTAAGCTCGCTTTCATTATGTATTGAAGCTGTAGCTGAATTTCGCGAGAAATTGCGTGAATGGGAATGTGACGGTCGACCATCAAGGAAACCATATATACGAGTTTTTATGCGTATCCAACATTATATACAACGCCTTTATTATTTAATTTCCTGTTATCCTGAAATTGCTAATGTTGGTCAGTTAAAACGTTAAAGCAGGAATTAGTACATTTAATGAATAAGTTGCCTAACATGGGTGTTACAGAAGCACAAAATCTTTCGGTAGATGCACCTTTGCAATCATCTGCACCTGATAATGTCTACGATTTGGTTTCTCCATTTCGTTCGCTATTATGCATCTTCTGCAGCAGTTGGTGGAAGGTGTACATTCGTTTGAGGTGTTTGATGTTCCATCCGCGGTGGAATTTTTAATTTTTTTTTATACTCGCGGCTGAATATGCGTCAGTTCATAGAGTTCCTGTATTACAAATGTTAGAAGCAGTAGCTTAAAAGACAAATGGAATTTTTGCGATTGTTTGTGAAGTCTAGGCAGACATCTGATCCTGTGATTTCATTTCACAAAGAAGTGTTACAGTTCTTTATTCCACCGCGCGAACGTAATACCCTTATTCAGGATAATTTTTTACGACCCAAGATTTGCAGGAATTATTTGTACACTGTCTTGAGAGCGTAAAGATTTTGCCTGAGTATTACGCGTACCGGATTCCGAGAGTGAGTTTGCTCTTATCATTTGTGGCCTCAATCCTGAAGTTCGTTCTAGCTTGTTATTTGCGATGCGATCTAAACCTTTTTTCCGAATTAGAATATTTATTGCCTCAAGTTTTAGAATTTGCTGTTAGATAAATGTCGGGTAAGGGAAATGGCGTATCCCTTACCTCCATCTTCTTCATCGCAAGTTTATAAACTGAAGTTTTCTAACCGTATGCCGCCAGAGCAGTGTTTTAGATGTAAACAGCTAGGACATTTGACAAAGGATTGCCAGTCTCCGTGTAATGTTTTCGTGCAGGGCACTAAACCAATCCGTAATAATGAACATGTTCGGAAATCCATTTCACGGCAGAAATTGCGTGGTGTGAATTCTTGTTTGCTTTCGTCGCGTCGTATGGTTGGACTTTCGCATCCATCTAAAAATTGTAAAAATTGTTGCTGGAAAATTTTCGTATTTAGCTTTACTTGACTCCGGTATCACCGTTTCCTTAGTACAACAACACTATTTTGATAAGTATTTGCAGAAAGGTTGCCCAAACGTACGTGTCATGTCGTGTATGTCTGTTATGGTCATGTCTTTTCCGGTGACAGCGAAGGTTTTAATTTCTATCCGGTTTCTTAAATTTACCTGGAAGCATTGGTGCATGCTTGTCCCGCAGTTGCCCCATTATATTGTGTTAGGCGCCGATTTTATGACTCGCTCTCAGCTAGTTATTGATTTCTATACTAGCCGAATTTATTTTTGTTTTGCTCCAACTGTAAACCTACCGTTTCAGCGCGAGTTAAGTGCCCCTTCAAGGTCAACTCAAGACCGAGATTGTCATTTATGTCAAACCGGGAATGCGCCTGATTCATCACATTTCTTTGCCGGTAGGCATCGCAAATTCGCGATGTTTTGACCGAGTTTTCTCTTTTCTGAGAGACTCGGTCTTATAAATCTAATCTCGTATCAGATACAAATGTCTGATAAAGTTCCGATAGAATGTCCGCCGTACCAACTAACGCCTCCTATTCTGGCCATATTAAAGAGTAAGATCCAAGATATATTGGAGAAAGGAATCTTTCGTCCGTCTGCGTCTTCATATAGCTCGCCGATATTTTTAGTACCAAAGACAGATGATGATCTTCGTCCAGTGGTAGATTACCACCGTCTGAATAAGAAAGTTAAATTAGATTGTACCCATTGCTCCATTTACATACGGTGGCACATCATTTTTCTGACGCAAGTGTATTTACCCCTCTTCACTTAAAACTGTGTGTTACTAGTTACCGCTTGCTGAAGAAAGTAAGCACGTAACTGCCTTTGCCTCACCTTGGCGCCTATATGAGTTTAATAGGGTTCCTTTTGGGTTATCTACTGGGGTCCAGGTGCTGACACGATTGCTAGATCAAATATTTTCGAGTCAAATTTAAATTCGTCTACAATTATCTTGACGATTTAGTGGTATATACGCCAGAGTTTGAAACCCATATCTCACACTTGCGTTAGTTGTTCAGCCGCTAACGTCAGACTGGGTTAACTGTCAAGGCTTCCAAGGTTAAATTCGCTACGGCACAGATTTCTTTTTTAGGCCATTTAGTATCTTCTGCTGGTATCACGGTCGACCCTGATAGGACCAAGATTGTGAGGGAATATCCTCCTCCCAAAAATGTCCGCGCTCTAACTCGTTTTGTGGGAATAGTACATTTCTTTTCGAAATTATTCCAAATTTTGCCGCACGTGTTGAACTTCTAATCGTTTGCAACGTAAGAATATTGCTTTTAATTGGACAGTTGAATAACAGCAAGCATTTGAGGACTTGGAGTTGGCTACTGCTAATCCTCCAGTGCTTGCATATCCAGGTTTTACCCGGAGGTTCGTGTTACAAGCTGATGCCAGTACGGGATGTTTAGCCGCTATACTCCTTCAAGATCGTCCCGAGGGGCGTAAGGCGATTTATTATAGTTCACGCACTTTGTCTCCAGCGAAACGTAAGTACTCGGTCTACGAACTGGAAACATTGGCGGTATTGTTTGGCTTGGAAAAATATAGGCAATATTTGGAGCACGTAGAATTCGCGTTAGTGTGACAATCAGGCACTAACGTGGGCGTTAGCGACACAAGTTCAACAGGCCGATTAGTAAGGTGGGGATTACGCATTGGTGCGTTTAGTTTCACCCCAATCAATATTCGAAGTTCTCAAAATACAGTCACGGACACGTTAACGCGTGTTGTTTCAGAGGCAGTAAACAACATACCTGAATCACCTCGTGTCCCAGAAAGTAATTTCTGTGATACTTTAACGCAAATGTTTGTTGATGTTACTGAAATCAGCGCCGTGAATCCGGTTTGGCCAATATTGTGATTCAAACTTGAGAGAAGTGAAGTACTATCTCCATATCGCTTACGCCACGGTATTTTGACTGCCCGTGCGAGATTTGATGGGAAATATAAGGTTGTATTACCACGTGAAGTCACCCCGATGATTTTTCATTACCACCATACATCATTTGTTGGCCATTTGGATATTGCCAAAACACTTGCTAAAATACGTCAACAGTTTATTTGGCAAGGGATGGACAAAGAAGTTGCCACTAGAGTAAGGTCCTGTAAAATATGTGCTCTCGCTAAGCCGGCTCAATGTATGGTGTGAGGAAATTGGGCCTCGGAGGTTGCATCTAAGCCGCTCGATTTTTTTTTTTTTTTTTTTTTTTGTAGCTTTTATTGGTCCTGTTCCTAGGTCAGCGCAAGGAATACTTATGCCATTGTAGTGGTAGATGCCTTTTCGAAATTTTGTGTGGTTATCGGCTGTGCCTAAAGCTACTACTCATTAGTTACAAAGATTCTGTTAAATATATTTGCATCGTTTGGGGCGCCGCGTTATATAGTGTCAGATAATGGTACCCAATTTACCTCGCATTGGTCCCAGAGATTTTGTTTTGAGTGGGCAGTTTCACACATAACTATGACTCCGTATTACCCGAAGCCATCACATACAGAAAGGGTTAATCGTAATCTGAAATCGGAGATAATAGCTTACCACCATGATCAGCATAATAAATGGGATACTAATTTACCCCAGTTGCAATTGGCGTTTAACTGAGCGCATCATGAATCACACCAAAGTGTTCCATCTCAACTGATGTTTGCCTACCAACCATCATCTCCGTTGGCTAATTTATGGCATCTTAAAATTTTCCCCTGAAATAGAGGAAAATTGGAGTAGGACCTTTAAAAATTTAAAACGAGCACACGGCATTGTTAAAAATCTGTATGATAGGCGGAAAGTGTCTCCATATGTAGTTGGCCAGACTGCCATGTGTCGTAGTCATCCGCTTAGTTCTCGGAAAAACGTTTTTACGGCAAAACTATTCCCGCCTTATATTGACCCATACAAAATTGTAGCGATTTATAAGGGGGTTTCTGTGAAATTACAGAATCCACTTACCCAACAAGTACAGAGGGCACACATCTCACAATTGAAGCCATTCGTTGGGAACCAAACCGCCCAAATCATATCTGTTAATATATTTAAATTTTTGTTAAAATGACTTTATATATTTTTATCATCAAGAGTTGCTAGTATTACTATAGGTTTTATTTTAGGCGAGCTGTCCTTCATTGTGTTTTTGTGTCACAGGGACAGAGGAATGGGAGAGAGAGAAAGAGAGCTACGGCCTGACACTCTTGTGTGAGTTCATGCTTTTCCTCTCTCTTTCTGTGTTCAACTTCCCTGTGTTCGTCTTGTATGTAAAGTACTTTACATGTAAGTGTTTTAGTGTGTTGTCTTATTTGTAATCTCTTGTGGTACACCACATAGTATATAAGAGCCATTAATTTTGTAAATCAATATGTGCACATATATATGCTTTTACTGTATTTGCTTGCATTTTATTTGTATTATATTTTATATTGGCAAATCCATTTTAATTTGTTAATTGATATTTCATTTTAGATTGGATGTGCAATTTATCGTTAACTTCATTTAGAGTTTATTGTGGTTAAAACCACTTAGTGTTCGCTATATTTTATTTTAATATTTTAGCATTGTTAAATTATTCAGAGCTTATATAGGCCCAAAATATGTGAAAATTTCGAGTAGGGTTGCCCGGTATTGAAGGAGGGTGAATGAATTTTATATGTCTCACACTGAAATACGTATTTAACTGCTCGGGAACCCGTCTAGCGTCCAGTTGGGAACGCTACTAGCGTTTACCGCTTAAATTTATACATTTTTCTATTCCACGTCTCTGATTGGCTAATTTGACTCCAATAGAATACTTTTATTTAACTTTCACCTTTTCTAGTTTTTGATTGGCTATTTATAAACTGTTTTAAATATTACATTATTGTTCCAAGAATTATTAATAGCATTATTAAACTTTACAATTTATTGTTGTCTCAAGGTTATCTCATTGTAATAATTTTGGCTTCTATTATCACAGCTCCTATGTTATTAAATTACGTAATACATTCACATAACATTGTTAAACATGTACACAATAATATAAACGTAATACAATGAGTGTTACATACATTTTATATATTATACACATCTTGCTTTAAGGTGGGCTGTTATTGAATTTATATATTATATAATTAGACTGATATTATTTAAGTGTTAAAAATACTGCCTCAAACAATGGAACAAGAAAATGCAGTATATGAAGAATGCTTCATACAAATAGTAAATGTCCAAGCAAGCAGGGAAAATAATGTACGCATATTGACTCTTAATTTCGAAGAACAGAAAATTAACCTTACTAGGGGGAATCCTTATACAAAGAAATGATGATAGCAGAAAATATACTAGAGCAGGTAGAAAATAGCTATGCAACAGAGATACAAGACAGGAAAATACACACAGATACACTGATGACAAATACAATACTGACTGAGCGTGAAAAGATAAGAATGAAAAAGGTATTAGAGGACAATAAGCATATATTCAATGAAATTCCAGGACGGTGTACATCAAATATTCACACTTTCACAGTAGAAAATGTACCAGCATTTAGAAGAAAATATAATAACCTACCAGTAAACCTAAGAAATGAAGCTAAAAAATTAATAGCCAATATGCTAGAAAATAACATAATTGAGCTTAGCAATTCACAATATATAAATAGTGTTTGTTGGACAGTAAAGAAAGATAATAATTTAAGAATCACTATAGATGGAAGATATTTAAATAAATTCATGCTAACAGACCACTTTCAAAACAAACATATAGAACAAACAATTGCAAAGTTATCACGTGGCAAATATATTTCTTCTATAGATCTTACAGCTCCATTTTGGCAAGTTGAGTTAGATCCAAAAGTACGTGATTACACAGCCTTTCAAGTTTTTGAATTACAATACAGGTATTGTGTAAACCCATATGGATTAAAGAATAGTGCTAGTAGATTCCTGAGAGCAATACATAGTATCATTGGTGACAGCAGATGATTTCTTAATCAGATACACTGATGATTTTCTAATAATAAGCCAAACCTTTGAGGAACATTTAGAGAATGAAATTATGTATTAAATAAATTACATGAACATGGCATGGCCGTAAATATAAAAAAGTCAAAATTCTGTGTACTGGAAATTAAATTCCTGGGATATGTAATTAATGAAGTAGACATTCCAATGAAGAAGGAATTAATAATCAATTTAAAAATATTAAAGAAGAGTAAGATAAAGACATTAAACTAGCAAGTTTAAAAGAAAAAGCTCTGAAGATAGAATAATAGAATCACTGTTAAAAATGGTGTATTATATAAGAAACATGGAAAAGAGATAAAGAGGTGGAAAACATATATTACAAGTATGGAATTAGAAGTAATAGGATTAATACATGCAGGTACAGAAAAGACAACCCTAACTATTTTGGAAAATTTGTATATATCTAAACTAGGGCATAAAGTAAGAAAATACATATCATGTTGCGATCTTTGTCAGAAAGCAAAACAAATTAATGTAGCTTATGAATATACAATGAACTCAGTACTTAGAGATAAACCAAGATATTTATTAAGTTTAGATTTGCATGGGCCAATGCCTGTAAGTACATTTGGGTACAAATTTTTATTTGTATGCTATGACGTATTTAGCAAATATGTACAAATATATGCAACCAGCACAACATGTTTAAAAAATAAACAAAATCATATTTTCCAGAGGAAGGAATAGTTCAGGCCATACTTTGTGACACTGCATCAGTGTTTATCAGTTCAAAATTTATGAATGGTATCAAAGATTTGGGAGTCAAACAGTATTTCTCAACAAGATATAGACCTAATACCAATCCAGTAGAGAGAGATATAAAATAAATTTCAAATTATCTACGTGTAGAGTGTCATAACAAGCAGAGCAGTTGGTACTCATACATTAATATTATTCAAAATCTACTTAATCCATATATTGAGTAATAGGATTTAAACCAATAGAACTTCATCATGGAAAATTATACAATACTTTGAGCCATAATGTACCAGAAGTTATTGAAGACCAATCAGTTAAATTGCCAGACAAAGAGGAAATTTTTAAATTAGCATTTTTAAAAATACAAGCAAAGACCCTGAAGAGAAAACAAAAACATGATGAAAGAAAAAGAAGAGTTTGGAAAGGAGATCAAGTGTTAGTGAAGAACAAGAGGTTGTCAAATAAACTTCGTAAAGAATATTGAAGGTTGTTTCTTAGTTATCATGGTCCTTATCAAATAATAAATACATTTGGAACAGGTACATACAAACTTAGGAACAATAAAACAAATAAAGTAATTAGAAGATTCCACAAACAAATGTTGAAGCCGTATAAATGTGAACAGTCTGTGGCACAAGAAGAAAAAGAAAATAAAGTATCTGGAACACAAAAGGGGAAAGCAATGTAATTTAAAAATGTATATGTAAATATGTAATATAAACAATTGTCAATAAACAAAAGGAAGTATAGATAAAATGAAATAACAGAAGAAAATCCACTGTTAGTAAGAAAAACATAATAAATCTAAATAGCAACTAAGTTTATATCGTATAAGATATAAATTATTAGAAAATTGGAAGAAATATAAAAATGCTTAAGAAATAAGTTGTAAAGAAAGGGTAACAAGTGTTAATATGCCTAATTAAGTATTAAATGTGTAGCAAATAGGATACTTAATAGTGGCTGTATTAGTGAATAAACAAACTTTACTCAGGTCATTGAACACCAGGCCGTTGATCTTAAAGGTGTCAAACATGTGGCAGACAAAAAAAATAAACTATTCTGCTATGCGAGTATAGTGAAAACCGTGTTACATAAAAAGTGACAGTGAAAAATCTCAAGTGTTATAACAAAAAGGTTATGTTCCTTTCTTTCAGGAGACTTTCAGAAAATATTTAAAAATTTAAAAAGACAAAACAAAAACATAATTTTTAAATATTTCTAAAAGGGGGGAATTTGAGGCAGTATTTTTAACACTTAAATGATTTCAGTCTAATTATATAATATAAAAAAATAGCAGCCCACCTTAAAGCAATATGTGTATAATATAATATATAAAATGTATGTAACAGTCATTTATTACATTTATATTATTGTGTACATGTATAATAATGTTATGTGAATGTAATAAGTGATTTAATAATGTAGGAGCTGTGAGAATAGAAACTGAAAGTTGCTAACAATGAGGTAACCTTGAGACAATAAAATAGAAAGTTTAATAATGCTACTAGTAATTCTTGGAACAATAATATAATATTTAAAACCGTTTATAAATACCAATCAACAACTAGAAAATGCTTAAGTTAAATAAAGTATTCTATTGGAGTAGGATTAGCCAATCAGAGACTTGAAATAGAGAAATTTACAAATTTAAGCGGCAGTTTGCTCGGTATGTATTCAGTGTGAGAAATATAAAATCCATTGCGGCGAGAATATTATAAAGTTTACATGTTAAAAAGTGCAAGTAATTAATAAATAATCTCACAGCAGTGAAGTGTTATTTAATCATGTGAAGGATTAATAAAAGGAGTGAAGTAAAAATTATAATTTGTGTAAGCCTACATTCTTTAGCTGCATTGCCCCCTGTTAAGAAATACATGTTTCTACAAATTAATACTGATGCAGGCGAGGCAAACATAAATATATATTTTTTATTTAAAGGTGAGTCACAATACATACATAAATATATATATTTAAAGAAGCATTAAAATACAAAGTAGATTCCTAAACGTTGGGGCGAAGGCCACCGGAAACTTTGTTCCATACGTGGGGCAGTTACTTCATCAAGTTTGGCTCACCAACAGTGAAACTACAATACAACCTACTCCAAACTGGCACCTAAATGTGGGGCTACAACAACCTTCTCATCTTTGCACTCTACATACTTTAGGTTTTATAAACGGCACATATATATTCTTTTCTTCTTTATTTAATATAAGTCTGTCCTTAAAATTAACTATCACAGAGAACTCTATTAATACAACACATCCAATTATAACTTCGCATATTAAGTTTGGCAGTATTAAAAACATGACCTCCAATGTAATATCTGCTATTTGTATAGGTATCAATACTTGAGATTTAATAGTTCAGTCATTGCACCTATGGCTACCCTACATAAGTTTAATCCCTTCATTTAACAGATGTTCATAAAATTTCTTTGAGCAGATAGAGCTTGATGATCCTGAATCTATTGCAACATTTACTTTCTTTCCTGCTATAATAGTTTGTATATACCGTGATTCATATTGGTTTTCACAATTCCTAGTGTGTAGATATTTTATTCTTGCCACTTAGAGCAGAAGGTACTGTATTACCAGAATCTACGTCAGCCAATACATAATTTAATTTTCCTGATGAGTATTTTCAGTATTTACAGGATTGCCATTTTGTACCACGGATACTATTATTTCATTATCATTAACATTTGGGTATGAGCCACGCCCCCTAGCTCTTGTTCTCCCACTGTAATTCCTATGTCCTCCATGTGTACATATTTCTGTATGGTTATAGTTGTGGAAGTTTCCCCTGTTTTGCATACTTTCTCTATGATCAAATTGATTATTACCTCTAGGTGAAGCAGAATTTCGCTGATTCATCCTTTCCATTCTTACATAATTTATGTGTTCTTGTTGTCTTAAATCTCTGATATTTTGGATAGTGTAATTGAATCTGTTTTGGCCCTGAAATTCATTATTTCTATTTTCCTGGTGATAGCGTGTATTGTAAGGCATATCATTACGCCTATTGCGTCTAATTTGTCTATCTCGTCTGTGTGGACTCCAAATTTCATTACTATTACTATTTTCTTGCTGTTCTAATGATATTAGCTCTGTCATCTCATAGTTTTAGGTCTTGCAATTAAGATATAGTTTTGTATGTGTAGAGGGTAGTGTCTGGTAATTAAATTTCTTCCTCATGCATGGCTGGAGTGAAATATCTAACGTATCTTGCATACTTTATAAGATAATCTGTCATTGATAAGTTGTCATCTCTACTATACTGTGAATAACTTAGGCTTGGCCTAATCTTATGTTGCACAGTAGTATTCCAAAACTTACTCATAAATAAAACTGTAAATGTTTCAAAATTCATTTCACTCTCTGCTAGCATATGTAACCATTCTAAGGTTTTGTTATCCAAGCATTTTGTAACAAGGATCATTTTTAATACTTCAGGCACATTTTTCAATTTAAAATATTCTACTACATCATGAATAAATTGTACTGTACCTGAGGAAGCATTAAAATAAGGTAATGGTAATTCATTTAAGCACAGAATAATAGTTCGACATCTGATCTGATGCATGCACATGTGTCATCATTATTGTTTTGTGTTTGAGAGGTTGATACTATGGAGAAAGCAGTAGCGTCTCTTGTATTATTAGTTAACAATGGTGATACACTTCTTTCTGCACTTGTATTATTGTCATGCATTTGATTAGCATTTACAGAACTAGTTACCTTTGCACTTACCTTTGGTACACTGGTACTTAAAGTTTCAAAACTATTTCTAAGCTGCTTTCTTGTACTTTATCTTTAATTTCATCTATCATTGACATTACTTGTCCTTGCCCTGCATTTGTTTTTGCCATTTCATGCATTTTATTTCCCCTGCTAAATATCTGCATTTGTATTTTCTACTGTTGTTTTTAATTCACCCTGTTTATCTAACTTATTACAAATACCCTGTTTAATATTAGTAAGTTTCAGATAGATTTTTATAAAAATGACTTCATTTTGAAGTGCTTAAGAAGATTGTTCTATTTTTATTTCTAACCTCTTGCTTTCAGCTTTGCTTTTTTTCATACCATTTTCTATTTGCTTAGCTAGTTTATTTTTGATACTAGATAGTTCTGTATTAGTTTCAGTTAGCTTAATATTTATGTCTTTTCTCAGCTCTGTACTGGTTTCTTAACTGTGTACTAAATTCACTTATTGTTTTTACAAGGCACATAAAATTGTGTTGATAGTTTTCTTGCTCTTGTTGGCTGGATGTGCGAGGGATAGTATTATTTCTTTCATTTATTGTTCTCTGCACTAATACATGTAAAGGTGATTGACCTTGCATCCTACTGCTATCTCCTCCTATACCTGTGAATTTACATTGTAATCTGTGACCTATCCTCTCCTACTTCCATATTTTCATTGTTTTCTGTTTCCATTTTATTTTGTTATATTTGGTTTGGAATTGCTGAATTTTAATTTTCCACTTCTTAACAGCATGAAATTATTTTAATAACAATATATATTTTCTTAACTATCTTGACAATTATATAAATATAGTATTGGAATTTTCTGACCTTTTCCCTGGCTGTATTAGTAAAAATTTTTATTCTGGTGTTCCCTCGTAGATTCTTGTTGAATTGTTGACTGCATGCGCCCTACTCCTGAAAGAATTGTTGCTGTCCTTGGGTGATGTTGAAGTTCTTGTAGTGAAGTCGATTCTTTTCTTTTTTTCTCCTATTCTGGCCCCACGTTGGGTGCCAAACTTGATGAAGTAACAGCCCCACGTATGGTACAAAGTTTCTGGTGGCCTTCGCCCCAACATTTAGGAATCAACTTTGTATTTTAATGTTTCTTTAAATATTATATATCTTTATATTTAACTCGGCTGCATCAATATTAATTTCCAGAAACACATATTTCTTAGCAGGGGTGATGCAGCTAAAGAATGTAGGCTTACACAAATTATAATTTTTAATTTACTCCTTTTATTAATCCTTCACATGATTAAATAACACTTCACTGATATAGAGAGTTATGTTATTATTTATTAATTACTTGCACTTTTTAACACGTAAACTTTATAATATTCTCACCGTAATGAATTTTGTATGTCTCACGCTGAATACATATCGAGCGAACTGCTCAGGAATGTTGCCTTCTAGCATCTGGCTTCTACCGCTTAAATTTCTCTACTTTAACTCTCTGATTGGCTAATCGTACTCCAATAGAATACTTTATTTAACTTAAGCGTTTTCTAGTTGTTGACTGGCTATTTATAAACTGTTTTAAATATTACATTATTGTTCCAAGAATTACTAATAGTAAGAATTAAACTTTCTAATATATTGTTGTTTCAAGGTTAAGTATTAAAAATAATGCCTCAGTAATTATAATCTGGAACTCTCGTTTTCTGTGTGAGGAGCATGCTACTGTTGGATATGGTTATTTTTCAGGCACTTACCTGTTCCCATAGTATCCATGCAGGAAATGAGTCGAATCGCTGTAGACAAGAGCTGCTGTAGAGATAGACGACTTGCTCAAAAAGGAGGGGTGCTGATGCTCCTGTTCCATCCTGCCAGCTGCTGTTTTATCAATGTATCAGCAACATCCCATCAAGTCGTCATTAAAGCACTTACCTTTGGCGAATTCTCGGTCGGCAATATTTAGAGTGCAGCAGTTGCCTGTTTAGTGTTTTCCCTTCTGCAACTGTGTAGTGCTGTTTTTCTTTCTCACCTGTTTGTTTTTGGTAAAGTTGGAAGGTTAATGGAAACAGTCTTTCTAAGACACTTAACTAAATGATTTGTATCAGCATATGGTCCCTGGGCAATATGTGTATATTGTAGATTTGTAATTTAGTTGTCTAAATGCAATAAATACATATATAAAATCGCACCTTACCTTCTTTTTTAGCCCAGCCCAGCCCAAAATAATTCTTGCAATTTCAATTGTTTCATAATGTTTTTATTGGCTCAACATGATTGATTACAGAGATCATTTAGTAAACCATTAGCACAAAAATATGTTTTCACCTTAAAGTCTGGGTAACTTAACAGCATCTCCTTACCAAGAGCAGTCACACAAATGATTTAATAATTAAAGCCACAATATTGACCATGATGTATTTGATTTAAACAAGTTTCTACTCAAAGATGGAGTGCAGTTTCTCTGATGCATCATTTTACATGGTTCTTCAGTTTCACATTCCACCTTTAAAAATCAAAATAATCTTAAAATCTAAGCAGCCCAAAAATGATATTCTTGAATCAATTTGTGGCTGAAAAAGAAATTCTAGCTCTTTGTTGCTTAAAGCATCGTCTTCAAGAGTTGAGCCATACATAGCTTAGTAGCAATAAGTTATTTACAGCTTTAATTTTCATATTGCTGTAATTACAGAAATTCATATAAAATTAGATTACCAACAGTCAAAGAATACAATAAATAAGCACTTCCAATAGTGGCAAAAGAACAACTAGCCATCTAATGGATAGAATTGACAAGTCTTACCATTTATTCTGCTCATCTCTTTGCATGTAGCTTATAATTGAAATCCCTAAAAATTAATATACATCATAAAATATGAAACCTTCAAAAAATATAAAATTTTATTTATTACTTTTTAGCCTTGAAAATAATTTAATGCTCTCATTTTAGAAATTGTGTAATATACGTTCTTATAGGGAAAAAAGTTTGTCTATCAGTCACAGAATTTATATTAGTAACTAATATTTACAACTGAATTATTCATTTTTTTAAAGAAATTAAATCTTTTTCCCAAATTAACTTTTTTTTTACCAGGTGTCATGTCCTGCTGAGCAAGGCACAAGTTTTGGTGCTGTTATAAACCATATCTCCCAATTCTTTCACTCATCTGCATTTGATTACGTAACTATTGGAAGGAACTTAATGCAGCAATGGACCTAAATTACTGTGTAGATGTGACAGATCAACTGGCCAATTGAAGTTACAGGGAGAGATAAGGGAAGGAGTAGCACTCTCACGCAGTGTAAACACCAGAAGTGCTATCAAGAGATAGTGGGATTGTTCTGGAAATTTCTTTCTACCTGCCTTCCACAAACATTCTAGAATTCTCTTGAAAATACTAGCTGCTATAAATAAGCTAGAAAGCTCGGAAGTAAGCAGTTAGTCAGTGAGTGAATTACTCAGTGCATTTCTGATGCGACTAGGTGTGTTCTGCTTGTGACATTGTACTGCAATTAGATGCCCCCGCAAGTGAAGGTGAAGGAAGAAAGGTTGCTTCGAGTACTTCTTTCTGCTGTAAAGAGCGAGCAAAAGTGAAGTGAGTGAAAACTGGACAAAGTCACACTGGTGTCAGAAATGGGATTATATGCCATGATGGAGGTAATTATTAAAAAAATTATTGGCATGAATGGAGAAGATGTAATCCAAATTCTATTTTGACTTGATCTGAAAAATCTGGGATAAATGCTTCCATAATACACTTGAAAGACAATATGCAAAGGAGTAAGAAGAAATTAAAACTGACATGGAAGATAAAATTAATGTGGTGAGAGACTGTCTAGATCAGCAATTAAGATGATTAGATCAACAAAAGGAAAAAAGAAAAGAAACGGATGCCACAATGGAGGAGATTCACCACCACCTATAAACCCAGATCTGTGGCGATCATGTTAAGGGGTCCCACAGCTCAGAACAGCGAGGCCTCCAAACTTCAACTGGACTTCATCATGGGTGATATTTAAATGGCAGTGTGAAGCTATGGATTGACACCGGCAAAGATGATGGCACATCTTTTCAATGCCCTGCAGGGGCAAGTAGCCTTATAGCCTTCGCACCTTCCACCACAAAGGCTTTGCATACCGGTTAATTAAACCGTTGGAGGATCGTTATGAACAACTTCACTCCAACATTATTGGGCTCACCTGAAGCAAGAATGCAACAACCGAACGAGACCTTATAAGAAATTGCCATGGAGTTAGAAGTGGCTAGCACAGCGGGCTTTGACACATTTATCAGCAGACTTTATTTCCAGAGAGGCAGCCCAAGTATTCATCAGCAGAATATGACACCAGGAGATGAAATGCAAGCTTCTCCTGGCTGTAAGCCGTAACGTCAATGCCCCCTGCTCTCCACATTGAAGCAGCACAAATGGCCGCTGAAAGTCACCTCCAGCCAGACGCAAATGAGAACTGGCGCCAACCAAAGCATCATAAAACTGGGGATGGGAGGCCTACATGCTCGAGTTATGGAGAGCCGCACACATAAGGGCGGACTGCAGGTGCAGTCCCACCGAGGATCAAGAAAACCATATCACTTTATGTTAAACACCCTTGCTGGGAAGAGCAGGATGATCTGGCAGCGCACAGAGGATTCAGGACTGTTCTTCAGGTTGCTGGTAGACAGGGAACCCTCACTATCGCCAGGCCCAATGTGATGCAGGGAATGCCAAAGAGCTACAAACCGTCTCGGATGAAAACCTGCCTGTGACTGAGGAAACTTACTGGAAGCTAACCCTTGGCAGGAGCAAGCTATAACTAAGTCTTCGTTGCCGCAATCACAGAGGAAGTTATCTTGGGCCTGGACACCTTTCGGTTCATCAATGCCAAGGTGAGCATCATGCACCTTATATTGCACTTGGGCTGCGACAAGACACTGCTGAATCATCGGGAGAGTTAGTTCCAGAACGGAAGAGGCAGGGGCAGGGGCAGAGAAACCCGCTTACAAGGAACATGATTCTGGACAGAGGACCCCATCAAGATGGTATTTACATTACAAGGGCGCTGCTTCCTGCTCAGGAGAAGCAAAAAAGATTGCTTTCTGCCGCCAAGGTTTGACAATACTCTGGACACTTAGCAGAGGACTAGTGGTTTTCCCACCTTAGACCTGAAGTCAGGGTAGTGGCACTGGTACTCAGACAAGAAGAAAACAACATTTCTACTGGGCATGGACTGCGGCAGTTCACGGTCTCTGCAATGCCCTCACAATATTCCAGACACTCATGGAGTCTATAAAGAGTGGCCTCCTGCTTGCCTCCTTTATCTCAATGAGCTAGTTATAGGCAAGTCATTTGAGGTCCAACTGAACAACCTGAGGATGGTGTTTGAAAGGCTTCGACAGGCCAACGTTAAGCTAAATCCCAAGAAATGTCAGCTGTTTAGAAAGGAAGTGTGCTACCTGGAACACGTCATAAGCCAATGGAGTAGTTGCAAACCCCCAGAAGCCGCCCAGGCCAAGGAATAAACAAGAACTGCAACGGTTCCTGGGTCTCTGTACATACTACTGGAAATTCTTGGTAGGGTATGCACACATTGCCAAACCCTGACACAATTGACAGAAGAAGGACAAGCCTTCCCGTGGTCTGACCAAGCTAAGGCAAATTTCCATTCCCTGAAGAATGCCCAGTGCAGTCCCCAGTAATAGAATCCCTGGTAAGAAGTTTATCATGGACACAGATGCAGTGAGGTCGGCATTGGGGGGGGGGGTAGTCTGTTGCAAGAGCAGGTCAGAGAAGAGTGAGTACTGCTTACTTCAGTAAAACCCTGTCCAAGGGCAGATGAAACTAGTGACAAGATGAGAGTTGCTGGCTATTATAGAGGCCCTGAAGCACTTCCACAAGTACCTTTACGGTCAGGAGTTTCACCTCTGAACAGACCATTCCATTCTAACTGGACTATTGGCCTTTCATAATTTGGAAAGACAGATGGTCCGCTGGGTCCAATGGCTGCAGAATTACAATTTTACCTCAAAGCACTGGTCAGGAAGATGATATTCTAATGCAGACATCCTTTCCCAAATATCGTGCAATGTAAACTGCAACCATTATGCAAAGGTTGAGGCACAGGACAGTTTTGCATCCTTATGCCCGATAATGATGCAACCTGCAGCTTTGAAGAGAGAGCAGCTAGAGGATAGAGACATAGGACCAATCCTGAAAGATAGAGTATCTGTTGAATGACCTATGTGGGTAGACGTCACTCCAAGGGGCCCGATCTATAAGAGCTATTGGGTGCAGTGGCATTCTCTGGTGGCCAGGAACGGTGTGTTGAAAAGAATGTGAGAGCCCGCAAATGGAAAAACCAAAGCGGAACAGCTAGTGCTCTCAAGGAGAAGACCCATGCTGATATTACTGGGCACCTGGTGTAAATAAGACTTTGGAAAAACTACATTGCCAATTTCACTTGTTACATCTTCAAAGTGATGTGGAGCCAGCATTTAAACATCTGCTTGGCAAGTCATGGGGCCTATACTCGCAATTGGAGCCAGATGTCATAGTACAACTTTGTAGTGCTGTTCAAAACAATTGTCATTGACATGGCAGGCCATTTTCCAAGGGCAGGCACAGGAAATCGCTAACTGCTATTGCTTATGAATTATTTCACCAAGTAACCGGAGGTTTAAGTGATTCCCCATTAACAAGCTTCAACTGTGGCTAATGTAATGGTGAACTACTTCTGATGCTTCAAGATCCCTCGGGAGTTCCACACTAACCAGGGCATGAATTTTGAATCCAACCTTATGCAAGAGCTGCCCCAGCACCTCGGGATACACAAGACTCATATCACTCCCCTTCATCCACAGTTTGATGAAATGGAGTGTTATATTAAAATGGTTGAGGAAAGTGGTATCCAGTCATCAGGAGACTGTGATGTGCATGTGTCATCATTCCTCCTGGTCTACCTAGCATCAATACACAAATCCAATGACATGACACCGGCCAACATGGTATTTAGAAGGAAACTATGGCAACCATATGAGCTGTTGTTCGGCACACCTCCTGATGCTGACCAGGGGATTATGTCGGGGCTAACAAACAGATTGGAAGGTATCCATATTCGCCAGGGAGCACTTGAAGCTGTCATGGACAAATGAAAGGAGGCTATGACCATTTGACGAAGAGTGCCGAATTCCAGGATGGTAAACTCATATGCCTTTATAATCCCAAGAGGACTAAAGGGAAGTCACTGAAGCTAACATTTCTAGGACAGCCTGTATAAAGTAATTGTATCAATGATGTGATACACCACATTCAATGTCAAACCTGAGGGAAGCTGATGTGATCCATCTTGACTGGCTTGCTCTGTATTGCGGAGCTGCTCAGGAGGGAGTTATGTGACCTAGCTATGGGCTTAACTCATGCCAGGTTGTGCAGTATGTGACATGGGGGCATGTCCCTTTACGTGGAGGGGACGAAACAAAAGAATTGCAAAGAAAGAAGCAGGTGATTGACCACTGCCTTTGTGTGTCCAAGATTGCAGATTCAATCCCTCCTGCCTCATGTTTGTAGATTTATTGGCAAGTAAAAAAACTTCCCAAGGACAAAATGTGGCGCACTGGCAGTTGCTAATGACACTTAATAACTAAAAGAAGCCCACCTGTGTGGTGTGAGAATAGCATGTCTGCCTCACATACAAAGTTCCTGAGTTTGAATTTTGGTTAGGGTAAGCTACCTGGATATTCTTCTTTTGTGGAATTTTATCTTAATCTGAGAAGACAATGCCAGGAAACTCTAAGCTCTATGGACTCGAGGTTCACTTGAGCATAGTTCCACCATTTTATTCATTCACCATCCAATATAACCTACCAAGTTATAGGATTTAAACTAAACAAACAATACAAAATTATTATTACTGAAGCTAGAAAGAGAAGTAATAGCATCTGATATCAGAATGTAAAGGTAGAATCCTATTTCAATTACACCCTGTAAACCTCTATATTTCATGATGTGAGTGAGCCTTTTAAATGTTGCTTAAAAACAATAAAAAATTTAGTATAAAAAACACTGGACTAGCAAGATGCTATTAGCAAAAAATATATATAAAAGCTCTATTGTTAATTTCATTAGTTACAAATTAATTACATAAATGGCAAATGATGCAATATTTACAGCCACTGGTTTGCTCAATTTGGAGAATTTGTCTACTTGTAGTATCAATTATGTAAACACAACAGTTTTGAGTATTCTACAGTTACATCTCTGTATGTATCTTCAGAATGATGACCTTAGGATTGCAGCAAAAAGCAGAGGTAGAAGATTCGCAATATTACAAGATGCTGATGATCCTTTCTCATCTTCTGTGGTGTTCTGGCCATGATCATGGTTGTGGTCGTGACTGTGATCATGGTCATGTTTGTGTTCTGCATCCTTCTTTGCTTGCAAAAACTCCAAAACAGTTCTGCTGATAGTTCTCATAATTGGAAAGTTGCCACTGACACCATCGTTGTCATTAGCTATGAGACAGTCTCCATGGAAATCATCTGTGTCAATGGACCAAACCATCACTCCAGCCAAATCAAGTTTCAATGCAAATTTCACCTACAACAAACATTTGGCACCATTAGAATTCATATATAATGTGAAGCAAAGAAAAAAGCCTAATATTTTGCATTCACATTAATTTTTATACTTATTCTTCTGTAAACTATTCATACGAAGGCTTATACTTCTATAACAAAGCAAGCCCAGCCCCTATA
This sequence comes from Deroplatys truncata, assembly GCA_030765065.1. Taxonomy (NCBI): domain Eukaryota; kingdom Metazoa; phylum Arthropoda; class Insecta; order Mantodea; family Mantidae; genus Deroplatys; species Deroplatys truncata. The sequence continues at coordinate 64,279,807 of CM060983.1, read as the reverse complement.
GGCACTTGCAGAGAAAGTAAACATAGAAATAAAGGAAAGGAGTGGAGGGGAGAAATGAGTAGCAAGAGTTCTGCATTATATTGGCAGGTATGGGCTTCCAAATTCCACCATGAAATTTTGTCACATACCTGCATTATCAAACCATGCAAGTTTACAAATTTTATCACATTGGGCAAAGCAACACTCAGTGTGTTCTCTTTTTTTCCCTAGAGCTTAAGTTGTATTGTACTAGTTGTATATGATAAAACAAAATTTTAACACAAAATGTATGTGAAAAGCTCATAAATATTTGTTCACCATTCTCATTCAGAAGGTGTCCTAAGGTTGTAATCATTGTTTTCCACATACTTTAAGTTATGAAAAGTCTCATTCTTGTAGTAAATTTCTTTTAACCTGTATGTCGGTTATGGTTTCTTTTTAGAGTGTGCCTATTCAATAAAAGCTGCTAGCAACAAACTTCTGTTTTAATACAATCTTATGCATATAACAGTCTAATTCTCTTCCTGAAGTCAGGTTTTGGTAATGTTGCTGCAGAGGTTGACGTATCATGGCGGACGATGTTAATGCGCAATGTTAGGTACCAAATGTAAAGCAGAAAAAATGCTGCGGCTATACGAAACATGGAAATAGTTTGTAGATTTACAAAATGTTATAAACTGCTGTAATAGAAAAGTGTGAAACAGTAATTAATGTAATACAACTAAATGATAACCGCAAAGTAGTTAACAAATGTAATACAGAATCAAACAATTGAAAAATTCAATGCCATCGCTGATTCTACCTTTCCAATCTTGTCCAACACACGGCTTGTTCAGGAACTTCTAAAACAATCCAGAGGGTCCTGCTTGTGTGGAAGAACAATTCATTCCAAATGTAATACAACTAAATAATTATCTACCGCACAATAGTTAACAAACTAATACAACTAAATAATTATGTACCATGAAGTAGCTAACAAATGTAATGCAAGTGAATAAAAATAAATGCTACTGCAATTATGCCCAAGGGCATACTCACTCGTTTGTGATGTAATTGTTAACCTTAATGAAGGCTGTTTTGCATCAATGCATATAAAACAATCTGATGTGTTACACTTACATGACTTTCTCTACTCTTGTACAAACTATTTTTACAAACTCTTATTCTCCATCTATTTCATATTATTTGCAGAAATGATCTTTTGACATGCAAAGAGAATTACATTTTACACGTAGCGACCAGTTCTAAAAATACTTGACTATCGCTTAAGGTGTATTATGTTCCCCTTGTTTTGTATTTGCAAGGGCAATATAAGCACAGACATCTCTCTTAATAGCTGGTTGCTAGGTGCAGCACCATTCTCTTTGGCACAGATTAATACTCTCTGCATATCCAAGACAAAAAAAATGAATAACAAATTCCCATTTGAGAAAATAAGTATTGAAAAATTTAAGGGAATAACAAGCAATATCTCGAAAATGGTTCACTCAACAAAAAAATGTATAGGGCATAAATTGTGTATTTTAATGCGATCTACATTTTTTGTGTAGTAAAATTTTGTCTCTCTCTTATCCTTTACCAGTTATGCAAAAGTCGTTCCCAGAAAATTCAAGATATACATTTTATTTGTTATGAAAATATCTAACGGCGGCGCCGTGGCCGAGTGGTTAGACCGCTCGCCTTCCACCGAGGCGGCCCGGGTTCAATCCCAGGGACCTGCATGTGGGATTTGTGGTGGACGAAGCGGCGTCTGGGCGGGTTTTCTCCGGGTTCTCCGGTTTCCCCCGCCATTCATTCCACCAACTGCTCCATCATCACCTTTCCTTTCATCCATTTCACCAACATTTCGTTTCATCTACTTCCTTCATCCCATACCAGGCATCGGGCTGATCCCCCATCCTGGCTGTTCTGTCTGATCCATGAGTGTCTGCTCCTCGACGGGCCTCTGACCCCAGGCACCCGCCTGTAAGTCCTGGGGGGTGTAAGTCCTACATAAGAGGAGGGTAAACAGATAATGAATGAATGAATGAATGAATGAATGAAAATATCTTAAACATATGATATTTTAATCAAAATCGTTAAAGCCATTTTTTGAGAAAATTAAAAAATTTGAGAAAATCTTCCATGTAAAGGGTAATCTGGGGTGGGGGGATTTTCTTGAAAACCTTCGTGTCGCATCTCTGGAAGATGCTGAACCTAAATACCAAGTTTGGTGTTTATCCAACTGTTCGTTTCTGAGTTATGCTGTTCACAGGCACACACACGGACGTGTTTCCAAAAATGCTTTTTTTTGGATTCAGAGTTTCTCAAAACATATATTTCCGGTGAAATCTCGGTATCGAATTTTTGGGTGGAATACAATACTTCCCCTACTTACTATACGTAGTAGAGAAAGTAAAAAGAAAGGAAGGTAAGAGTTCTGGAAGAGATATGCAGAAAAAAGATGGAGTTCTGGGGAAGAGGATAGACATTCAAGAAGTAACGTCAGATAACATACCCATAATTTAATAAATCATGCAACAACTTGCATGCATTTGAAAGGCCAAATGCTGTACATTTGTGGAATTTTAGCGATGTTTATTCCAACAAGGTAGCCTGTTTCACATTGTGCGGTACCTGCCATGACACATTACCCTGAAGCTGTAATCCAAGGATTGCCATCACTTCATGTTTTAAAAGCTCATCAGCCCTCGATGCTGTCTTCATTTTACCATCTGAACCCACCTACCTATCTTGGTGTGATACCAAGTGGATATGGTGGTGCTGCTTGTTTTAGATCTTAACTAACCTAACTTTAGAGCAGCAGGTACACAAATTAGAGGTGTGCCTACCACCATTACAGTCTAAGCACAAGTCTTCTCCTCAGCAATGACCTTCTTACATCCCATTATTTGTATTAGAAGCAGAAATACACAGCTGCAAAAACAGCACTCAGAATAAAACAACTGATGACTGCAACAATTTGTAAATTAAATTCACTCTATGAATACCACAAGCAGACAGAGTTGACCTGCCAATGACAGAAAGCTGCAGCTGTACGCTCGAGAATCACATTATTTACTAATTTTGAAGATTTAGAGCTAGTAACAGTGACGTGTCATAATTTAAAATAAAGAGAGTTGAAGGTTGTTACACTACATCACTAAAATATTCTTACTTGAACGCGTTTCGGGAGACGGTTTGCTCCCATCGTCAGCATGTCCTCAAGTCATGTTGTGGAATTTTAGCGAGGACATGCAAGGACTCATGTTGAGGACATGCTGATGATGGGAGCAAACCGTCTCCCAAAACGCGTTCAAGAAAGAATATTTTAGTGATGTAGTGTAACAACCTTCAACTCTCTTTATTTTAAATCACATTATTTGTAGCTCCAAATGTTGCTAGGAAGAAATAGGAGAAGGTCAAACCAAGTGCATTCCTCATGTAAAGATTTCCATAAAAATATTTAAAGATTTCAATTGCGGTGATTGTAATTCCACTACTTTTTAACCAATAAGTATTAAAATTTGGCCTTCTTGTTTGTTTTCTAGCAATATTTTTCACTTACCATTCCTGTCATGTGGTAATAACTCATTAGCTATTACCAACTTAATCTATATTAAGATTATAAAGACAGAAAGAGAGAGAGAGAGAGAGAGAGTGTGTGTGTGTGTGTGTGTGTGTGTGTGTGTGTGCGCGCGCGCGCACGCGCGCCAGTGCGTGGTTTGTTTTTCTAATCTCAGAAACCATTCAACCAATTTGGCAATTCCTTCATCATTGAAAAGCCTAATTCGTTCTATGGACACGGAGCTAAAAATTATAAATCCAATTTCATTTCATAAATGAGCAAAAGATTAAAAAGGATTTAAAAAGTCCTTGTATTTGAATAAGAGTACACTGGAGTTATACAAGAATATGCTCGCAAAGAAGGCCTTGAGATATAGTGGTTGTTACTCCACAGAATATGCATGTAAAGTAAGACCAATGTAGCGCATATTTCATTCCAGGCAATATATGTGTAGATGGTCAGAATTTAACAATTAAGACACAGCAAAAGCAAAGAGAATTGAATCTGTTTATAACACTACAATACACATGAAATACCAATGCCAAAGTATTTTAATAACCCTCATGTAAGGAAAGTTTTGCATTATTTGTTTCGTACTTATGGTTTAATATATTTTGTTAGCAGAGCATACTAAATAATTGCACAATAAGAGAAAACTTCTAACATTAGAAATCAATGAACCGACATTTTATAATTAACAACTGAGAAGATTGTTCTTCTTGATGTTCACAGAACTATATGTCTTTTCCAAAGAGGTTAACTTGAAAAGCCTGGCAGTGCAGAAGTTTCAAATTCACCAGCTTCACTCTATTTCGTTGTACAGAGCAGTCCCTCAGCACTCTGGCCGGGAATTGCAGGGCAGTCTTGTGCGACACGTCTGAATGGACTCAAGGCCACGGGCTCTTCCACTTATCGGACATGTGGCAGTGGGCTTCAGTCAGCTGTTATTGCTTCTTGTGTATAGATGCGTGTGTATTTGTGTGCGATTGAATCATCGGAGTATTACAACCCAGAAATCGTACTCAAATTTTTGCTTGAACAAAGACTTTTTATGTATGACACATATGTGAAAACCGACTCATGTAGACAGCTGTGTATGCAATTTCACAATAAATTTCCTGGTGTTCCAGTTCCGAGTAGAGAAACCATTAGATATCTAGCGAATAAAGTGAAGAGAACAGGATCATTTAATGATGTAAGTTGTAAAAAGAAACGAAGGGTTCTAATGGAATAAAAACGATGAAATTGGCGAAGCACTTGAATGGTCTCCGAATAAATCTTTACAATGTGTAGCACAACAAGTCAGTGTTTCAAAACCTCAGTACAACTCTCAAAAATAGAGTCTATAGGAATAATCCTCGCACCATAGACGATCTTAAAAACAATATCAGAACAGAAATTAGGGAAATTAGGCAACAAGAACTTATGCGTATGAATGGTAATTTCATCAGAATATGCCAAGAATATTTATCTGCCGAAGGACACCAACACTGACTGTGAAAAAGGTTAGTACTGATAAAATAAAAAGTAATTATGTTTGTTCAATAGTTAATCATGATATCGTAATAATCATCATAAAATCAGTAATCATATGGTATCAGTATCAATAATGAGAATAATAAACAGATATACTGAATATAGCGCGCGGAACGCGCATCGCGACTACCGGCCAGAAAGCTGCGGGATCACCTGCGGAACACGCAACATAACTACCGGCCAGATGGCTGAGGGATCGCGCGCAGAACACGCATCGCAACTACTGGCCAAATAGCTGAGGGATCGCATGCAGAACACGCATTGCAACTACTGGCCAGATGGCTGAAGGGACCACTCTGTATATGTTAAGAGTGTATGGATTATGTGAAAATTATGTATTTTTTATGTTATTAAATAAATATGGTACCAAAGAGAAGGTACAAAGTTTAAAATGTCACCTATTATGATTATCTAAATAATTATTCAATGACTCTAATTGATAATTGTTCCACCACAAAGGGTACTATGCAACATTTTCAAAACTTGGAAGACCATTGGGGGAGGTTTAAGAAACTTAGATGATTCTTTGATGTTTCACATTCTTTTGCATAAATATCAGGGGATTTTTTATTCTTTACTAGGAATAGCTGGGGATGCACAAAATTGCAATTATAATGGGTAATGGGGAGGATTTAAAATACAAAGGATGGGGGGAAGGTAAATGAAACTAATTAAATTGTCATTCAAGTCTAAAACGATATCCATACAATGATGGCAGCTACCCTAATAAAATAACTAGATTCAGTGAATAAAACATTTGCACCAAGTTCTTAAAAAAACTTTAAATCTTAAGTTCAGTACTTGATGGCGACTACCATTTCAGTTGCAGTGAACAAGCTGGCCTGATTAATATTCAGTAAATAAATGTGTTTGTTTTCAAAATGTGAATGGAGTGTAGCTCTAATGGCAGGTAGACAATTGAACCAATGTGAGTAACAATAGTAAACGTCTTCTAATACAGCAACAGATTTTACATAAAATTAAGGGAAGATTCGCTGATTAAAATTTTCAAACACAACTTTCACACCTACCTTTTCACTGATGCTCTTAGTATCATCATAAGTGATGACTTTGTTATCTTGAACTGCATATGGAGTAGAAGAATGTTCATCCCACCGACTTTCCCAAGTGGAGTCTGGCTTATTCACTTCAGTACAAATCTAAAGAATAAAGAAGCATTTTTGGAGAATGCCTGTTTTTAAATATCTTATTCTTAAAGGTCTAATTCTGATGCAAGTTTTCCCTTCACTTAGATAGGTATTACACATTACTTATAACAAATTCAAGCACCAGAGAGCCAACCAGTAACTGGAGAATGACCAGGCACCACAGCAGACAAAAGAGAATATTTAGCAATGGGAAAACAATATTTATTTCAGTATTAATTAACAAGCAAACCTGAATTTAAAGTAATATCCCTCATCATCATCATAGAAGATGCTTTTTCAACTTTGATTATTATGATCATAGGTGATCAGAAATTGGATATCTTTATCATTTCACCATTACTGCATTAACATATATACACAAAGATAAGACTCTGAATATCTGTTTTGAGTCCATTAAAATCCATCCATAGTCAAGGTGGAATTTGTATCTAAAGTTAAATAAAATAAGTAACATCGGTGAACTTGAATGCTGTGTATACACGTTTAAATAGTTTACAAAGGAGGGAGAAGAGTCTTCTTGAAGTTATGATTCGGCTTATAATTTTTTGTTCCTTTTCTTTCTCTCTCTACTACGTATAAGTAGGAGAAGTATTGCATTCCACCCACAAAACTTGATACCCAAATTTCAACATAAATACATGTCATTTTACCCTGAATCCAAAAAAGGCATTTTTAGAAAAAGGTCCATGTGCGCGTGTGTCTGTGAACAACATAACTCAAAAACGAAAAGTTGGATAAATACCAAACTTGGTATTTAGGTTCAGTATCTTCCATAGATGCGACACGAAGGTTTTCAAGAAAATCCCTCCACCCCAGATTACCATTTACATGGAACATTTTTCAAAAATTTTAATTTTCTCAAAAATGGCTCTAACGATTTTGAATAAAATATCATATATTTAAGATATTTTCATGACAAATGAAATATATATCTCGAATTTTCTGGGAATGTCTCCAAAAGTATTCTTCATTGTGAACGACTTTTGCATAACTGATCAACCATAAGAGATATACAAAATTGTTCTACACAAAAAATGCAGAGTTCGTAGAGCAGCGGCAGTGGTGGCAGCGGCGGCAGGAATAATTAATTAAAGACAATGTTTTTTGGGCATTGAGTACTGATTATGGTTTCCTAGAGTATTTTGGTTGACAAATGCCAAATTCCAGCCATCTTGACTCCAGTACCTTCCTCAGCAAACTAAAATAGGGTTAATTTCAAGTAATATTTGTAATAAAAACTAAATATGTGATTGGTTCTTAAAGTAACCAACAACATTTCAAGAAAAGTTGATTATGTGGCATCACAATTCAGCTATATTTCATGCTGGATAGCTTTACAGTCCTAAGTTTGATATTTGGCCGACACAAGTTACCTCAATAAAGCTCTTAAGGAAAATTTGCTTGGCCCATTTTTATGCCAGTTAATGGGCCATAAAACATATACACATAACCACACCATAGTTTCCTTAATTCCATTAGTCAACTTAAAAGCATGTGTAACTACTATTAGTTTCAAATGGGAAGAGTTCTGAGCTACAGCGAATAAGATGCATTTGCGTGCACAGCGTTGCCACCTCGTTACCCCCACTCTTTTCATATTTCCCTCTCACTCTCACATCTGCCTGTCGCTAGAATGGTCGACGTAAAGCAACCCAAACTGAATTATCTAAACTTTTATAATTCTCCTGGTGTTTAAATTCATAATTGGGAATATACTCGCATGCTACGTACGTATTTTTTAAGTGTTATATAATTATAGGATATGAATTACCTGTGCTTTTAATCCAATGGAACTGCCAGTGGCTCATCCGTATCACTGTCATCAGTTACGTGAAGAGGCAATTCGTCACTGACACTGTCTTCATCGTCTGAGTCTTGCAAATTTATGATGATAGGTTCCAAAATATCGTCACGGCCTATTTCTTTCCAAAAGTCGTCTTCTTGTAGTTTTTCTGCATGTCTCACGCAGGCTTCCCAGTCTTGTTGAGTTACCTTGTCAATTTCTTCGTGAATAAGACGTTCAACGTCAGTCAGTTTAAAAGTGTTATTTCTGTTTGCAACCCCTCGTTTTATTTGAGCCCATACTAACTCAATTGGATTATACTGGCAGTGATAAGGGGGGAGGCGGATTACCTCGTGTCCCATTTCCATTGCAAGTTGATCCAGCTGATACACTTTTCCCTGGTTTTTAAATGGAAGTACTCGTTGCAGTAACTCATTTTTAGTTTCTGTTGCCGAAAATTCAACCCCCTTTTTTTGCAACCATTCAACAATTTGGTTCTTTCTACTGGCAGTATTCGGTACTTTGTTTTCAATAACCGAATGATATGGTGCATTATCCATTATAATTATGCTTCCCTCTTCTAAATAATTTAGGAATCTGTTCAAAAACCATTCTTTAAACGTATCAGCTGTCATCTCTTCGTGATAATCTGAGGTGGTTTTGGACAGAAAAATCCATTTGCTTTCAGGTACAAATCCTGTCTTAGCGGACCCTACATGACAAATGATAAGTCGACTGCCTTTTCCAACAGGTACCTTCAGGCCACCCTTTTTTGAGGAATCTTGCCAGATTGAATTTTGAGTGTGGTTTTTATTTACCCATGTCTCATCTAAGTAAAATATAGGTCTCGTATCGCAAGAATTGCGAATTTCGTGCATTTTGCGTAAGAATTTTATTCTTGCCGCAACAATGTCACTCCTCTCCATTAAAAATTGTCGCCCATCATTTGTCTTTCTGTACCTGAACCCTAATCCTCTCAAAATTCTATAAGTAGATGAATTTGAACCAGTGTATGATATTTTAGTTCTAAGGGCACAAGTTATTTTCTGTATTGTTGGGAATTCACCTTGGTCATAAAACTCGAAAACAGTTCTGCGTACAACGTCCTTGTCAAAGTCAGTTAAATTTGTAATCCTCTTCGGAGGTCCAATGTGCTTTCTGGGCGATACAAACACTGGAGTATCACTGGGAACAGATTTTCTTGCCTCTCCGCAAATGCGAGACACACTTGCTTTACCGACACAACACGCTTTAGCAGTAAGCTGTTGAGGATTTTTGAAATCAAGTTGATTTCTGTGTTCCTCATTGTTACATTTTTTAAAAAACGAGTAGACCCTAAATATAATACTTCGAGCCTGACTTCGCAATACCTGCCTCTTTGACTCGCCACTAAATTCACCACAATAAGCCATTGCACTATTTTACTCTTGCTGCTTGCTCTCTGAACAACAACTGAATACTGATATTAACTGTGTAGGGTAAATAAACTCCAACCCAGATTTAAAAATAACACACAATCATAAACATGTGACGGCTCACGTTCTGCAGATTCTACAAGTAACACAAGTGAGCTTGGTGGGCTGTTTGCTCTCTTTCAGCTTTAACAAACGCCTTGGTTTTACAACATAATTCTTTATCACCATCAAGTCAGTAGTTCTGTATAATTACAAATATATATACATAATGTATACAATAATGCATACATACAAATAATGTGACCATTACAGCGCTTACGTGGTTATATTATAACATATGGGAATGTTTATTTGTTTGTATTATGAAAACTATTTGAGCTAAAAATATGTGGTTTTTACGGTTGTGTTACGAAAATTACTCCCTACCTTCTAGTGGGTTACTTTTTGCAAAATTTGAATTTTTGTCTTAGCGCAAATTATATGTATTAGAAACACATTCGCTTAGCACGCGTCATGCTTAGCTTACGGCGAATGCAATATGACAACACAGCGGAACTCCGATTGGTTGCCGCTCTGGCCGCGCTCAAGGACAAACATCATCCCATTTGAAAAACACAGTAAATTCAAATGCCATGGGTTATCATAAAACTTGTAAGTTTTATAAAGCTATTACAATAGCATTACTATTACTCCAAGAATTGACCTGCTTACTTTAGTTAATTGTAGGTTTTTAAAACTATTAATAATACTGTTTTTCTACAATGTGAATGTAAATTAAAAAATAAAAAAAGATTGGTACACAAACTTACATCTAATGTGATCAGAAGTATACTATTACTGTTGTAACTGATTTATGTACACAAATAGTACTAATAAAAAAAAATCTGATGTGTTATACTCACATGACTTTCTCTACTCTTGTACAAACTATTTTTACAAACGCTTATTCTCCATATGCTTCATGTTAATCGAGATGTTAATCTTATTGGTAATTTTCTTGTAGATGCAAGGGGAATTGCTAGGCTTTAAGCGATAGTCAAATATTTTAAGAGCTGGTTGCTATGTGGAGTATTCCATTCTCTTTGCATTACCAGGACAAAAAAAAATGAATAACGAATTTGAGAAAAAGTATAAGTATTGGAAAATTTAAGGGAATAACAAGCAATATCTCAAAAATGGTTCACCCAACAAAACAAATGTATATGACATAAATTGTGTATTTTAACGCGATCTACATTTTTTGTATAGTAAAATTTTGTCTATCTCTTATGGTTTACCAGTTATGCAAAAGTCGTTCACAATGAAGAATACTTTTAGAGAGATTCCCAGAAAATTCGAGATATACATTTCATTTGTCATGAAAATATCTTAAATATATGATATTTTAATCAAAATCGTTAGAACCATTTTTGAGAAAATTAAAATTTTCAAAAAATGTTCCATGTAAAGGGTAATCTGGGGTGGGGGATTTTCTTGAAAACCTTCGTGTCGCATCTATGGAAGATACTGAACCTAAATACCAAGTTTGGTGTTTATCCGACCATTCGTTTTTGAGGTATGCTGTTCAGAGACACACACACACATGGACATGTTTCCAAAAATGCTTTTTTTGGATTCAGGGCATCTCAAAACATGTATTTTCGGTGAAATCTCGGTATCAAATTTTTGGGTGGAATACAATACTTCCCCTGCTTACTATACATAGCAGAGAAAGTAAAAATAGTGTGTCTTCTTAAATATTCATCCTGTAGTAATATTTTAAATCACAAAATTATCCAAAACATTATTATATGTTTTTTTATTTAACATTTTTCAAAAATATGAAAGATATTTAGATTTTTGATTATGTGCCCCCTTTGGTGCCATATAGTCTGTTATCTAACTGGGATATGTGTGTGTTAGTACCAAGTTTGGTTCTACCATTCCTGAATGAAAAAATAAAAATGTAACTTCTGGCTCCCAGGAAGTCCACTTTACATGTTGATTACAGTTACATATGTGCAAAAGTTTGGCTCTTAGATGTACTCTGTCTCGTGGAACCATGAGAAGTCATTTAATTTATGCTTTACCAAAGCATATAAATGCAGAAATAAATAAAATGTATTCCAGTAGAGCATAAATAAAGCTTTTAAACTGCTATTCTGACTCATTACAAATTTTTAAAAAGTGTTAACTATCAAGAAAATTAAAACACTTTGTTCACTTTCTAAATCTGGCACCTTTTAAATAATAATAAGAATAATAATGACTCGACAACCTCAATGGGTCTGGACCAAACAATATACATAACTACCAACCTCATGTCTACATACATATGGCAGATGTTGAGGATCATCCAGTCGATATGGAGAGACGCCTGTACCATACTTCCCCCACCCAGAATTTGGTTCTCTTAACATAGATCACTACCTATCTCCTCAAATGCGTCACCATGCTGAGTGAGCACTGGTCCTATACATAGGCCAAGAAATCTGCACTCTCCTTGGTAGATTTGAGCCCATGTGTATTTCATTGGGTGGGAATCTTCTCTACACTCCAGTTTGTTACGCTACAGTGCAACACACGTATAAAAACAGTATTTAAATATATATATTAGGGCCTCAAGAAGAGTGATAACTACGGTCTGGATGTTAGGCAATATGTCTGTTTTACTGGGTGGTAATAAATCAAAAGTTATGTAAATATAATTATGTTTTGAGGTGATGGAACCAGTTTTTATTTGCCTATTTTACCTTTTTAAAGTGTAGCTGTCCATTTTAATCAGAAATGCCAATTTTTGCCTTTTTAAATCAACTTTGAATTTATTTTCAAATTTTTTACTATATACAGGGAACTTTAAAAGAGAGACCACATGGACATCCTTTACCTTGGAATGTGACAGACTATCTTTTGTATCATGTTTGCTACCTGCTAAACGTTCAGCATTTCTCTTTGAAAATGTGTTCTCCAGAGTCAGGAAGTATTGTAGACAAAATATTTGACGAATAGTAATGGTGTGCTATTGTTGCATGAAAGCAGACATAACAAGCACAAATCTGCTGTTGCTTCAAAAAATAGTGACAATAAAATAAGGCAGCTTCTAACAGTCTCGTCACATCTAGCAGACAGTCACAGTTTTCAATAGATTTCGTAAATCATTAGTTGATGACGGTAGAGTCCAACACAAGAACATTTACAGCAATACCTCATGGTAATGTGCAACAATAAAAACGTATAATTTGTACGATTTGTTTAACCAAATATTGGGTATTAAATATATTATGATTATTACTTTTTAAAATTCATGTCTTTTTTTAAATGTACCATGCCTAATTTTTAAAAAATTTATTGCCTTTTTTGACTGCCCATTTTGATGTTATAAATGCCCAAACATTCATCTCTAGTTATAACTCATCACATGGCTTACACTTCGCCTCCAACACACCTTGGCAGTTTATACAGTTAAACTGAAGCTGGAGCAGACACCACAACACACACTTATGAATTTATTTTTTATTTGTACTCAAGTAAATGTGCTGATTAAACTTCCTATTGGAATAGAGTAAATGTGCCTGAAGTAGGGTTTTAATTTCTGAACATGATTGTGAAAATCTGCGGTTCCCTTCCCTTCCCAAAAACATTTGTTTTTTTGTCATTAAGGCTCGCTTTTTAGTTTTCCTTATTCTTATCAGCACGGATCAATAAATCCGGTGACTGAACTTATACTTGAGCTGTCTCTACTCCTTGCTCATAAGAAAGGAAAGTCAATAAACTTCTTTGTACCTCATTATATCCCATGAAGCCATCCTCTCTCGTATATGGTCCTTGAAAACCTTTCTCTTCTGTGGTTGCCCCTAAGACTGATGCACCAGTTTCTTTCAGAAGGAAAGTGCGGCCATACAAAGGAAGTCCAAGCACCAACTTTTTAGCAGGAGCTCCCAGTTTCAGATAATACTTGATGCTGTATTCCTACAAATATAATAAACATCATTTACATTACAGTTGTGAAACAAAGTATTTACAAATGTTGAAAAAAGAACAGAAAGCAGGTTTAAAGGCTGGTTCACAACCAACAAGAACGGTAACAAGAACAAGAAAGATGAAATACATGTATTCAGATGGGAGCATTCACAATCGACGGGAAGCCTTCCTGGGCATGGCATATTAGATCCATATTGTTCATATTAGACTTCACTCTAGAGATTATTCTAGGCGGCCATGACATGAAACAGCTGCTAGTGCTCTATAGTCGCAAGCTGGAAACATGAAACTGGAAGAAATTAGTGGTAAATATGCCTTCTCCTCCTCCTCCTCCCGACATCTGCAAATCCAATGAGCGTTGGTTCCTCTGATGAAAGGGTCATTTGTAGTTTGTTTATATGTAACTCAAAACCGGCTATTACCTAAAAAACAATGGCAAAGCTACAAAGAAGAGCAAAAACTGATGGAAATTAAAACAAACAACTTTAAGGTATGCTATTAAATAAAAGAATGAAAACTTGGCACAACTAGAGCAATCGAAAATGTAATGGATATGCATTTAGATAATGTTTACTCTATCGAATTTTGACATTGGCTAACCCGCATTATGTTGGCTAAATTGGAAGTAGGTGAAAAAATATCATTGGTCAGTTAAAAACAAATAAAATCCCAATGCACAAAATTGACTTTCACTTTGGATCGATTTAATTGTCGATATGCATTTCCGTTCTCATTATCGGGCTGTTGTGAACCAATACCTCGTATAGTGTATTGCTTCCCGTTCTCGTATCTGTTCTGGTAACCGTTCTCAGGCAGTTATGAACCAGCCTTAATACATGGATAAGAAAAATGGATTTGTGAAATAGCTGTAATGATAAACAGTTTGTGTCGTTTCATTGATATGTACACTCACATCCCAGAATGCTATTGCTAGTCAGAAGTGCATAAAAACTTCAAATGACTAAACATACCAAGAGATATAAAGAAATCAACAAGTATTTGTTTTTATAGATCCCAAGGGAAACCTGTAAAGTACAAATTTCTCCCTTTGTACATTTCTGTTTAACTAGTCTACTTGTTGTTGGTAAAACTAGAATACAGTTGAACTACACTTAACCGAACTAATGGAGGCAGAGCCATTTTGGATAATGCATTTTTTTGGATAACTGATAATGATTTTAAGCAGCAAAAGGAAGAAAATAATGTATTCCAAATGCATGTAATAATGCTTAACAAAAAAACTGCTACTGTATATAATATTAAAATATGCACTACAGTATTTGCAAAGATTATTTCACAAAATGAGTAATTTTTTTTTCAGAACTTTCTTCTCCCAGTGCAAGAGCAGCTATATCACGCCACCAACTGTTGGTATTAATTCACTGCTTTGTTTTATAAAACACAAAGCAAAAAAATATTTGTTAGTCTAAATTCAATATTTCCCGTTATTATTTGAATACAAATTTGCCATCTTTTTTTACTTCTAATGATTTGAATCCCTTCAAGTTTCTGTTCAATACTTATTGCAACATGCTTTCTTTTTGCAGTCTTAAAACAAACAACATTGACCAACAGTAAAATAACAGTGGCACAACACTTCTTGGAATATGGGTTAGCAGATGAGGATTAATTGCATACAATTCCAAGTACCAGTATTGGAATTTATGGTTGGGGCAAAAGAACATTGTCATTGTTGAAGCAATGTTGCCAGCACAAATTTGAGCATTTCATATTTTTTGATTGATTCTTTCTTAATTTCTTTCCACCTCCTCTGCCATTTTGGTTAAGCCAGGTTTCTGTTAAATGCAGTTCAGTTAAGCATGATTAACTTATTGTGTTGAAATTAGTGGCTTGTACTAAAGATAACAGGGACATTACACCCTTCAACTTTGGAGCATAAAAATACTTCAAAATAATTTCTGCTTAAACTATCAGCTTATGGTAATGTGCCTATTAATTGAAAAGTTTGAAAAAATATAAGATTGTGTTCTCTCTTTATTATGTTTATACTCGTACTTTCATTTGGCACTCTGGATTTATTAATTTCAGCAATATTTAAAGCTCTGTGTGGCCATGTAAATTCTCCTGATATTTTGTAATGCACTTTCTAACCTTAAATGTCATTTTTCTCAAAATATTTTAACCATATTTTTCATTGCTAAAAATTCTCTATGCATTTACCAATGCATTTTATCAATTGACTTAAAAGTTTCATTAAAATTCAGGAATTATTAATAAAATGATTTGCTTCCCATTTTTTAAAGTGCGTAATTGCAATTAGTTTTTTTTTTTTTTTGGTTATTATGTTTTAATTAATATTCTAAAAAATTCCAATGTGATTATCCTGTAAAATTTATCTTGGATGTAACAATTCAGAATAAAACAAAATAAAGGTCTCTGAAATAAATGCACATATCTTCATTGAAATTTTGTATGCTACCTTTATATTATATTACCATACTCTGACAAATATTTTAAGTCACAGAGATGAAAACTTGTATTGCCTTAAAATCATATTTTTTATAAGAGTTTTCATATAGACATAAATCAACTATAAATGCTTTAATCAACCCAGTACAAGTAAAATCTGTGGTTTACAGATCTTTAAGACAAATGTATTCAACATGGAGTGTAAGGATGAAGTTCTCCTGGTGACCTTCTCTTTTGCATGTGCCTTGGTCTGAAACATATCTTTTATCATGATGAGGGAAGGTGAAAGGATGAGAGGGATGTCACTGGGAAGCTTAGTGGCCTGTCTCTGCATATTTGTAACTTGCCTCTTTTTTGCAACTGCAGTAATCACTCATAAAGGCAATATTATATGCCACCAGGTTATCTTTTACACCATTAAGGTTGGTTTACAAAAACTAAAAATGGAAATCACAATGAGAACGACAAGTTTAAAATACATGTATTACTGGCAGAGCCAAAAAACTATGAAACGGCTGCGCAGTGTTTTTCCTGTCCTTGGAGCTTGTTGCCATCTGCCACTATCATAGAAAGGCGCAGATGAAACCATACAACATTTTAAAATCTACTTTTAAAGGCTTTACTTACCAACTTTATCAAAGGAGATGCTGATACTGGCCACTGCCAATTTTTTTCGAGTCAACAGTTGACGTCCGACATATTTGAATACAATTCCCCCCCCCCTCTTTTTAGAGAATTAACAGCCAGGGAGTATGATTTTGCCTTTTTTCAACAAGACTCTGCAACAGCTTATATGGCCAATATTTCTATGAGTACAACTGAAAGTGCATTTGAGGACAGAATTATTAGTAGAGATTTAGGCCCCCTCGGTCCTCCGACCTAACCCCCTCGATTTCTATCTCTGGGGTAACTTAAAACAAAGTGTACAAGACAAACCCACACACCATGGAAGAATTAAAACAAAATATCTGCCAGGAAATTGCCAGCATTTCTCAACGTGAACTATGGCGAGTGATGGATAGTTTCCTAAAGAGGTGCCAAAAATGTATGGACAACGACGGTGGCCAGTTTCAGCATCTCCTTTCATAAAGTTGGTAAGTAAAGCTTTAAAAGTAGCTTTAAAAATGTTGTATAGTTTCATCCATGCATTTCTATGATAACGACAGACTGCAACGAGTGCTGAGGATGCCAATAGGAAAAACAAAGTGCAGCCAGTTCATAGTTTTTTGGCTCACTCTGTATAATGTGAGTGATAACAATTAACGGAACACTTCCAATTCCCGGGAACAGGAAAGAAGCCTTGGTCAAATTTTAACTTTCTCCTTCTCATTCCTGAGGATGGCATATTAGATCCATATTGTGCACATTTATTTCATCACTGTAGAAATTATTTGAGGCACAGTGATATGAAACAGTCTCTAGAGCTCTGTCGGGTTGCAACCTGGGAAGATGAAATTGAAAGAAATTCCAGAAAATGTGCATTCTGACTTCCTCAGTTGCATTCAGCATTGGTTCTTCTAGTGAAAGTGTCATCTGTAGTTTGTTTATATCCAACTCAAAAACAAAAGTAGCAAACACTACAAAGAACAACAAAAACCAATAGAAATTAACAAAGAACAAATAACTTTAATGTATACTATTAATAAAGAAATTATGCTTGTACAACTAAAGGAACTGGAAATAGCTGTGGATCTTCATTCAGAAAATATTTATTCTATAGAATTTTGATGTTGGCTAACCTCCATTATGTTGGCTAAATTAGAAACAGGTGAAAAAACTTCATTGGTCAGTTACAAATAAATGAGTCTCAACGTACAAAATCAACCTTCCACTTTGCTATCAATATGGTTATCAATATGCATTCCCATATTTTCCATGGATTTGTGAACCAAAATGTTGCATTCTGGTTTGCTTTCTATTCTAATTTCCATTCTTGTATTATTATGAACAAAGCTTTATGTTAGCAAGAAATCTAAACTATTATACATCACTTTTAAAATGAGGCTACTCAATACATCTTTAAGCAACATTTGAAAGGGATCATTATCATAAGAACAGGCCTGAGTGTTTAGCGAGAGGAGGTTTACGAGTTTAAATCTGTGTTGGCACTCCTGTTTCACAGTCCCTGAGCCCATTCAGCTTGAAATCAGCATGACCAATTAACTAATATATATCTAAAATTTTTGAGTTATGATTGTCTCACGAATTTAAATTACACACAGGTTTAGTTGTTTTCTTTTTCTTTGGATTTTAGTTAAGGTAAGTTCCAAAGCATGTGCCCCCATATTCTTTGCTGGTGCTGTTTAAATACTTGCAAATGATTATTGCATTGTTTATAATTACCAATTACTATTGATATGTTCTATATTTATGCAGTGTAGGAAACCTACATTCATGGGATAATGAACTTCTGAATTCAACTAATTTGAACATTATTTTAATGAGTTGTTTAAGCATGAGCCATCACTCACAAAGCCTTTTAAGAAGCATCATAATGAATTTTGCTAATGAGCAATGACAAATGTGACAAAAATGCTAACGAGTTACAGTTCATGAGTAATAGTAAGTTGAAAGATAAGCTACACAACAAAAGGAATCACAGCTGAAGCAATAAAGTAATAAAGACTTACCTGATTAACAATGCCTTTACCTGATTAACAATGCCTTCTACTCAACTGGTGAATATAAAACAGCTAACTTCAATAGTAGCTAGTCTGGGTAATACAAACTATCTGTGTGTATATATATAACTAAGTATTAATGCATGTAAAATGTATACACCTAAAGTAGCAAATGTTGATATTAATATATATAGATATAGATATATAACAATCTGTATTAATGTACTTAAAATGTATACATCAACAGTTTTTATATTTTGTTCTGATGAAGCATTGTAAACTTTTGCAAATGGTGAATAAAATCTGAATCTGATAAATTTTATAAAAATTGATATTTTTTCTTCTTTTTTTGTGTTCTCTCTTTACTATTATTCTATGAATAATTAATTTCCTATAAATGGCACTCATAAGCAAATACACTTATTTTCTGTCTATTTGGAGAAAAAAAACTGTAATACTTTTAACTTTCTCTACCACCAATATGTTGCATCAAAAAAGTTAGCATCAACAGAAACACACATTTTGAATTTGAATAAGAGTTGAAACACTTATTAGTTACATTTTTACTTTCTCTACTATGTACAGTAAGTGGGGAAGTATTGCATTCCACCCAAATATTCGATACCGAGATTTCACCAGAAATTTATGTTTTAAGGTGCCCTGAATCTGCATTTTTTTAAACGTCCATGAACAGCATTCAAAAATGAAAAGTCAGATAAATATCAAACTCGATATTTGAGTTTAATGTCTTCCAAAGATGTGACATGAATATTCTCAAGGAAATACCCCATCTCAGACTACCCTTTACACGGAACATTTTTCGAAAATGCTTATTTTCTCAAAACTGGCTCTAACAATTTTGATTGAAGTATCATGTTTAATATATTTCATGGCAAATGAAATGCATATCTTGAATTTTCTGGGAATGTCCCCTTCATTCTGAATGACTTTTGCATAACTGGTGAGCCGTAAGAGATAAGACGAAATTTTATTACACAAAAAACGTATATCTCATTAAAACACAATTTATGTCACATACATTTTTCTTTTTTGTCCAGTGAACCAGTTCCGACATATTCCTTGTTATTTTTTTGAATTTTCCAATACTTACACTTTTTCTCAAATGGGAATTCATTATTCATTTTTTTCTGTCCTAGACATGCAAAGAGAATGGAAAGTTCCACATAGCAACCAGCTCTTAAAAGATTTGACCATCACTTATAGCCTACCATATTCCCCTTACACCTTCTTGTTGCACCTACAAAAAAACTAGCAATAAGACACTTTCTGCAAATGTTTATCTCGATTAACATGAAGTAGATGGAGAATAAGCATTTGTAAAAACAGTTTGTACAAGAGTAGAGAAAGTCATATGAATGCAACACATCAGATTTTTTTTGCATCTTGACCAGTTTCAACAGCTATTTACTCTTGCCATCAGATGTGACCAACTGGCAACTAGTGGTGTTGTCTGGTTTGTGGTGACATCTGGCAATGGAGTGATGAATTTCCACAGTGAATTTAGTGGTGGCAATTCAAAATTCATTAAATGACATTTATACTTTATAATTTCCTAAGATCCAAATCTGTTGTGTATTTTATAGGTTTTAGGAGTGTTATGTTTGGTGTGATGTGATTGTTTGTCCAAAAAGTGGTGTGCTGCAGATTTATCAGTCTGTTTGCATTTTATGTACCTCATATGCTCTTTTAATCTGGTTTATAATTTCTTTTAGTTTTACCTATATAAATTTGGTCTTATTCTGTGCAACTGATATGTTAAATTCCTGCTTTTTTATTCTTTTTTATTTGATTTGTCGTAGAGTGATTTCTGTATGCTAAATTTGTTTTGTGGAGCTAAGCAGATGTTGTGGAAGATGTTATGGAATTTATAGTGAGTACTCGGGTGGAAAGTGAATTTTTTGAAAATAATTTTGTTTTTTGTTGGGCGTGTTTTGTGATATCCTAAATGTGTTTGTTTTTTTTAATTTTTCTATTTTCTTGCAGGTGATTTGCTTGGTGAAGCCATTCCTTACTGCTGTGTTGACTATGTGTTGTAATTCTTGTTTGTATTCTTCTTCTGTTATGGGAGTGTAAACCAATCTTCTTTATGTTTGCATGGGACCAGGTTGAAACTATTGTTTACAAACATGCTTTCCAAAAAGTTCATTTTCCACCCAAGTACTCACTATAAGTTCTACATCATCTGCTTAGCTCCACAAAATAAATTCAGCATAGAGAAATTACTCTGCAACAAATCGAAGGACCAGATACTTTAGAACAAAAAAGCAGGAATTTATCAAATAAGTTTCACAGAATGTGGCCAAACTTATATAAGTAAAAAAAATACTTAGAAACCAGATTAAAAGGGCATATGAGATACATCAAATATAAATAGACTGATAAATCTGAGTTGCAAACTACTTTTGGACGACCAATCACAACTTCACAATAAACGTAACATTCCTAAAGCCTACAAAATACACAACAAATTTGGATACTTGGGAAAAGATCTTAATCATAAAATATAAACACTGTTTATTGAATTTTGAATTGCTGCCATCAAATCCACAATGGAAATTCATCACTCTACCACCAGATACCACCACAAACAACCACACGCTGGACACCACCACCATTCGGTAACTTCTGATGAGAGCAAGCAGCTTTTGAAATTGGTCAAGGTGCAAAAACATGTAAGTGAGTTAGGTGATTCAAGTCTTACTCAATTTTTCTATAATTACACATTTTGAGGTTTCCCAAATCAAAGCATTGTGTGTGTGTGTGTGTGTGTGTGTGTGTGTGAGAGAGAGAGAGAGAGAGAGAGAGAGAGAGAGAGAGAGAGAGAGAGAGAGAGAGGAGAAGGTACAGGGAGAAATTAACATATAGCAGCAAGTTCAGCTTCTTCCAAAGATATGAATAAAGGATTTTCAAGAAAATCCTCCAACACCATACTACCCTTTAAACAGAAATTATTATTATTATTATCATTATATTTTTTTTAACAATTTTGATTACAGTAACATTAGCTTCAGATATTTCCACGACTAATGACATGCATATCTTGAATTTTCTGTGACTACTTTATGAAGTGCTTTTCATTCTGAATAAATTTTGTGTAATTGTTTATAACTGCTAACTATAGGATATAAGTAAAAGAACTTACTATACAAAAAAATCTGATGTGTTACACTCAAATGACTTTCTCTACTCTTGTACCAACTATTTTTACAAACTCTTATTCTCCATCTACTTCGTGTTAATCGATATAAAAATTTGCAGAAGCTATTGTATTGCTAATTTTCTTATAGCTGCAAGGCTCGTAGGCTTTAAGCGATAGTCAAATCTTTTAAGAGCTGATTGCTATGTGGAGCATTCCATCCTCTTTGCATGTCCAGGACATAAAAAAAAACCAATAACGAATGTATAAGTATTGGAAAATTCAAATAAATAGCAAAGAATGTCTCGGAAATGGTTCACTCGACAAAAAAAAAAAAAATATATATATGACATAAATTGTGTGTTTTAATGAGATCTACGTTTATTTTGTAATAAAATTTTGTCTATCTCTTATGATTTACCAGTTATGCAAAATTCATTCAGAATGAAGAGGACTTTTGGGGACATTCCCATAAAATTCAAGATATACATTTCATTTGCTATCAAAATATCTTAAACATATGATATTTTAATCAAAGTCGTTAGAGCCATTTTTGAGAAAATCAACGTTTTTGAAAAATGTTCCGCATATAGGGTAGTCTAGGTACTTGAGTTTGATTTATGTAAATTGATTTCATGTAAATTATAGTTGTAATAAATATCTTTAATAATAAACAAATTTATTGATCGATTTGTAAATATGCTGAACTTAAATACCAAGTTTGGCATTTATCCAACTTTTCATTTTTGAGTTATACTATTCGCGCGCGCACGCACACGTGCGAGCAGGCATTTTTCTAAAAATGCCTTTTTTTGATTCAGGGTGCCTAAAAAATGTCTTTCCAGTGAAATCTTGATATCAAATTTTTGGGTGGAATGCTATACTTCCCCTGAAAGTATAAATGTAGGTTTCTTTAAAACTCACAATTTATGTTGAATTAATTTGTAGCATTAACCATTTCCAAGATATTTGTTGCTATAGTTTTGAATTTTCCAACAGTTACAATACAGTTTTTGAAGTGCTAAAACATCATTCCTTTGTTTCTTGCAATGGCATGCAAAGTTATGGAATTTCTAAGTCAGTATGAAGTAACCACTTTTTAAAAATTCAACCATTGCTTCAGTCTTCTTCATAATTCTTTTGCTATAACAAAATGTGTAATGAAACTATTTCTGCAAACATGTGCTTCAACTCCCATGAAGTAGATAAAATAAGATTTCATAAGAATAATTTGTAGAAGGGATATTAAAAATAAATGTTAGTGGGTAGAGAAAGTAAGTGAATGTAAATGCATTTCTGTTCTACTGTGTTTATTGGAGAACTGCACTTTCAATATATACATATCTGTATAAAAGATGGTCAAAGCAAAGTGTTATAATTCTGTATGATGAGTCCATTTACTATGGCGACCACGCACAGTCTTACTGAAGTGCCAACATCAGAACTGTATATTCGCAGCATGCCAACCGCTACCAACGTAATATTTAACATCGCTATACATTAAACAAACGTGGAAAACACACACACATTATGTTGAAATGTCCATGATATTTTGAAATGCGCATTTCGAACACGAGAAGAACCTGTATAACCAGTGGATGTCACACGCAATGAAGATATGCATAAAAGAACTCATGCATGTTTTCTGTAAGGAGAAATAAAAAGTCAAATATGCATAAACATGGGTATAATGCATATAAACATGCACAGATTGTGTGCAAAAACACAAAAATGAAAAGCAATGATGCCGTAAAAGAAAACACGTAGATGAAGCCAAACACAAATCATGTTTAAAGCTAAGCATACATTAACTACACAATAAATATGCATGAAATTTTTGGAAAGTCTGCAATAATGAAGTTGAAAATTGTCCATTTTTTAAAATTCATTTGTAGTTATACTTTTTCTCATTCATTATTTTTCCAAATACATAGTATGTAGAGGAGGTATTGCATTCCATCAAAAAATTTGATAACGAGATTTCACCAGAAATACATGTTTTGAAACCCCTGAGTGAAAATAAAGAAATGTTTACTTATTCTACCACGTACTTAGTAGGTAGAGGTGGTATTACATTCCACACAACAATTGCATACCGAGATTTCAGTGGAAATACATGTTTTGAGGCCCTTTAAATGAAAAGAATAAGAACTTTTACTTATTCTAACACGTACCTAGTAGGCAGAGAAGGTATTTCATTCCATACAAAAAATTTTATACCAAGATTTCACCGAAATTATGTGTTTTGATAACCCTTGAATGAAAACAAAAATAAATTTTCTTATTTTACCATGTACCTAATTCACAAAAAAAATTCAATACCGAAATTTCATCAGAAATACATGTTTTGAGGCCCTATGAATGCAAGAAATGTACTTTTAAAAGCAAAACTGACGAATATCTTTTCCACCTACAGGTACATGGTAGAAAAAGTAAAAATGCTTTCTTTTTGGTTCAGGGTGCTTCAAAATATATATTTCCAGTGAAATCTCGTATCAAATGTTTGTGTGGTATACAATACTATTTCCCCTACCTTTTTAGGTATGTGGTACAGTAAGTAAAAGTGATTTTTAATTCAGGGGCCTCAACACATGTATTTCCAGTGAAATCTCGCTGTCGCATTTTTGTGTGGAATGCAACATCTCCTTTATCTACTAGGTACATGGTAGAATAATTAAAAGTTATTTTTCTTTTCATTTAAGGCGGCTCAAAAACGTGTATTTCTGGTGAAATCTCATTATCAAATTTTTGCGTGGAATGCAATACAGCTGCTAGCTTTTTAGGTATGCGGTAGAATAAGTAAAAGTGCTTTTTTATTTAGGAGCCTCAAAACATGTATTGTTGGTGAAATCTTTGTGTGAAAGCAATACTTCTACCTAAGGCGTATACTGTAGAAAAGTAAAAATGAATGCAAAAAAATTGAAAATTTTCAATTTGTCTTGCTAAGTTTGCGTATGCTTTGCTTTAAACATACATGTGTTTGGCTTCATCTACGGGTTTTGCTTTATGGGTTAATGCATTTCATTTTTGTGTTTTCGCACACAATCCATGCATATTTCTGTGCGTTATACCCAGGTTTATGCATATTTCACTTTTTATTTATCCTTATAGAAAACATGCATTACCCATTTTACGCATGTACAAAACATCAAATACATCATATGCACATTTCAACATCACCTGTGTGTTCCCTGCTTGTTTATTATCTAGCCATACTGTTACATATTACGTTGGTAGTGGCTGGTATCCAGCAAAAACAGTTGTAATATTGGCACTTCAATAAGCACTGCGACCAGCTGCCATAGTAAATAGAGTCATTGCACAGAATTACCCAAAGTGTTACTGTTTAATGTCAATTAAATGGATCAATAAATCTGAAAATTAATTTTTTCAAGTGTCATTATAGCAGGAAGCCTTTAAGGTAGCATGGTAGGCAATATTTTATCAGTCCTCCTCATGGGAAACAGAAGGATATATTTAATAGATGGAATATTAGGTGTCTTACTACCTGCCTACAGTAAGCAGAGTAAGTATTGTACTCCAACCAAAAATTAAGTACAAAGGTTTCCGTAAATCAAATAAATAAAATACATTTTAGGAAAAGGTCTCAGTATATGTATAACTCAAAAACGAAAAGTCAATTAAATACCATATTTAGTGCAGAACCATCCAAGGATGTGACACAAAGCTTTATAAGAAACTCTACCCACCCCAAACTAGCCTTTTACATGGAAAACTATTCCTTTTTTTTTTAATTTCTCAAAAATAGCTCTCAACGATTTTGATTAAAATACTGTATACAGTGCTTTACCTTCACACTGTGGCCATTACACAGCTGCTTGTGTACTGGCCACTGCAGCTAGCACTTCCACCGAAACAGTTATTATATCCTGCAACTGCCCGGCGTTCTCATAGCTAAAATTACAATAATACCAGTAATAAGCACACTTGTTTTTCTTTTTAATTATTATTATATATGTTTTTAATATAGAGTCAAACTGAAAAATGTCACAGGTGGGATTTGAACAGGTTCTCCCGCTCTCCGTGTGGTTGCTCTAACCATTGAGCTACTGTGACAACATGCCACTGGGACAGTGAATCCCCCAATTGACTCAAGTTGTTTCCCAGACAGACCACTAAGGCATCTCACTAGAGCTGGTGACCTGCCATTGCAAGTACTTTATTACTGGGTGCTTATTAAAACCCAACTTTACACAAAAACATTTCCTTACATGACATAAAAAATGATGTGCAGTAAATGCATACAGGATAATAGGACTTATATTTTTTGAAAAAACAACAAAAGCAGCAGAGAAATACTAAATGCCATACTTCATTTTTTGAATGGCTGACCACGTTGAATGTCAGTCTGGATTTTTCCAACAAGATTCTGCTACCACACCAACGCTGATGAGTCACTAAATTTAATTCAGAAAATTTTTAAAGATAGGGTAATTAGTAAAGGATTATGGCACATTTTTATCTACTGGAGAACTTGAAAAATAAAATGTATGCAACAAACTCCTATACATTGTAAGAACTAAAAGAAAACATCAGGCGAGAAATCCACTCAATTTTGATTATTGAACTCTCGAGTGTGAATAGGGGAGGACAACATTTCTGACATCTATTACTACAAGGTACGTGCTTATTATCATTGTAATTGCAAGTATAACTATGAGATGGCAAAGCTGTTGCGGGTGTACGAGGGTGCTCTGAAATGTTTCCGACCTAATAAAGATACAACACATTTTTTCAGAAATTTTTTTTTATTTTTCAGCATAGTCTTCTTGTAACTCTACACACTTCTCCCAGCGATGCTTCTATCTCTGTAACCCGCCCAAACAGTACTCGGCATTTTTTTCTGCAAAATAATTGTTCACGAAGGTGATTACCTCTTCATTTGACGAAAATCTCTGTCCGAGCGCAATTTCAGATGAGGGAACAAAAAGAAGTCGCTTGGGGCTAGATCTGGTGAGTAAGGCGGATGGTCAAGCAATTCAAACCGTAATTCGTGGATTTTCGCCATTGCAACCGCTGAGGTGTCAGACGGTGCGTTGTCTTGGTGAAACAGGATTTTCTTTTTCTGCAAATGTGGCCGTTTTTCCACAAGTTCTGCCTTCAGCTTGTCAAGTAATGATGCGTAGTATGCTCCTGTAATGGTTTTTCCTTTTTGAAGATAATCAATTAAAATAACTCCAAGACTATCCCAAAAAACAGTCACCATCACTTTCCGAGATGAAAAAACAGTTTTTGGAGCCGGTTCCCCCTTTGCAGTCCACTGTTTGGACTGTATTTTTGTTTTGGGCGTATAATGGTGTATTCAAGTTTCATCTACAGTAATTAATCGGCGCCAAAACTCGGATTTATTGCGCCTAAACTGCGCCAACAGAGTGTTGGAAATGTTCATTCGAACATGTTTTTGGTCAAACATGAGCAAACGCGGCACCCAACACGCGGACAGCTTTCTCATGTTTAAATGTTGATTTAATATGTGACAATCACGTTCTTTTGACATGTTCATAGCCTCTGCTATCTCTCTCACTTTAATTCGGCGGTCGTCTAGCACCATTTGGTGAACTTTGGCAATGTTTTCGTCAGTAGTTGCAATTTTTGGACGTCCCGAACGTTCATCGTCTCCCAAGCTCTTACGGCCACGTTTAAATTCAGCTGCCAAAAATTTTCACTGTGGTAAATGATGGTGCAGAGTTCCCATACACAGAATCAAACTCATCTTTGATTTGCGTAGGTGTATTGCCTTTCAAAACTAAATATTTAATGACAGCTCGATACTCTATTTTGTCCATTTTCATAAAAACACTCACATCACCTCACTCAAACGACTGTTACATAACAACTGAGCGTCCAAAACGGCTGAAACTTTGGTGAGTAACTGTCAACAGATGAACAACGAAATTCCTAGCTTTTATTTACGAGTGCTGCCATCTTCATGTTGAGGTCGGGAACTTTTCAGACCACCCTCGTATTTCACTTCTTTTGGCAGTAGA
Organism: Deroplatys truncata; assembly: GCA_030765065.1. Classification (NCBI taxonomy): domain Eukaryota; kingdom Metazoa; phylum Arthropoda; class Insecta; order Mantodea; family Mantidae; genus Deroplatys; species Deroplatys truncata. Next base: position 64,252,202 of record CM060983.1, on the reverse strand, counting down.
CTGAGCCGAGGTGGCTGGCACATGAGCCTCCAAGTGGTGGACACAGTGTGAGAGAAAAGCACTTATATAAGATATTTGCATGACAAATAAAATGTATATCTTCAATTTTCTAGGAATAACTTGTGAAGATTCTACATTCTAATGCCTTTTGTATAATAGGTAAACTATAATATACAAAATCTTACTATACAAAAAATTAAACCTCATTAAAGTATGCATTATGTAAAACAAAATTTTTTTAGATGTTAATCACTTCCGAGATATTCTTTGTTATTGGTGTGAATTTTAAAACACTTAAAACTTTTTCCAAGTGGTAAGTTGCCATTCATTTTTTCTTATAGTCATGCAAAGAAAATGGAATTTAAAAATCATCAAATAACGACCTGATTTTTAAATATCTATCACTTTAGCCAATTGTATCCTTCTTAAACCTGCAATGAAATGTGTAATGTAAGTTTATCTTGACTATAAAGAGGCAGATAAAAGAAGCAGCTTTTGTGAGAATCGTTTATGGATTGGCAAGTATAGAAAGTCATGTGGATGCAACAAATCAGATTTTTTTTCTTTTTACTCACCACATTCAGTTTATCTTCTGGTATAGGAGACTGCAATGGTGCATTATGACCAACCGCACGATCCCAGGACCCATGGTAGTCGTAGCACATAGCATGAATATAATCCAGGTAATGACTCAGTTGCTGTACATCATAAGCTTCATCAATGGTATCTGGTCCAACTCCAAGAGCAGCAGTCAGCAACCAGCCATATTTGTTGAATTCTTGTCTCAACTCCTATATATGTAACATCAAGCTACATTATAATGTTGTTTAAGGAAACATGACCATTTTAAGGAAACCTAACAGCATGAGCACTGCCTCTGGTGGGAAGATAGTGAACCATGCAAATAACAGGAGAGCCAAGAAACTGAACCAGCTGCGCAGTATTTTTCCACTGTGCATGTGGAAACATGATAACGCACTGCTGCTATAAACAAGGTCACGCTGTAGACATGGCTTTGCTCTGCAATGTGAAGTGCAGTATTGAGTTGACGGCGATGCAATGTAGTTCAGTTATTATAAGTTATTTATTATTTTGTCCTGTACTTAGTCACAACGTATATTATGGCCCAGTATATGTTTTCTACTGCACAGCATGTATTTATTTACGATTTGTATGTGTTAACACAGTCAGCTCGCCAAGTGAAAGTGCAATTTGCAGAAAGATTTCCGGGTGTAAAAGTTCCAGGCCGTACAACAATAAATTTCAGGCCAAAAGAACTGTTCAGGTTAAGAAATCTAAAAGACAACGTACGGTTCCTACTGAAGAAACATTAGACAACATTGGTCATCGTTTGGAGAATTCCCCCAGAAATCACTTAGGCATCTTTCACAATAAGCAGGCATTTCTTATAGCTCTGCGTGAAGAACTACCAAATTGCTGAAGTTAAAACCATATACATTAAGTGTGGCACATGCTCTTCAACCAGGTAATTCTGTAATTAAGTGCACAGTTTGTGAGTGCAGTCTCAGTAGTGTAAACAATGGCAAAATAGACCCACATTTAATATTTTTCACGGACGAGGCTTGGTTCTACCTTCATGGATATGTGTGTACACAAAATAATCGTTATTGGAGCTCTGACAAACCTAATATTGTTCATGAAGTACCCCTTCATGACGAAAAAATTAGTGTATGGTACGCCATAAGCAGAGAAAGAGTTATAGGGCCAATTTTTTTTTCGAGTCAACAGTTGACGGCCGTACATACATAAATACAATTTTGCCCCCTTTTCAGATAATTAACAGACAAGGAGCGTGATTTTGCCTTTTTTCAATAGGACACTGCAATAGCTCATACAGCCAATATTTCAAATAGAACAATTGAAAGTGTGTTTGAGGACAGAATTATTAGTAGGGATTTATGGCCCCCTCCGTTCCCCCTGCGATTTCTCTCTCTAGGGTAACTTAAAACATAAAGTGTATAAGACAAACCCGCACACCCTGGAAGAATTAAAACAAAATATCTGCCAAGAAATTGCCAGAATTTCTCAACATAAACTATGGCGAGTGATGGATAGTTTCCGAAAGAGGTGCCAAAAATGTGTGGACGACAATGGTGACCAGTTTCAGCATCTCCTTTCATCAAGTTGGTAAGTAAAGCCTTTAAGAGTAGTTTTAAAAATGTTGTATAGTTTCATTTGCGCCTTTCTATGATAACGACAGACGGCAATGCACACCGAGGACGCGGACAGGAAAAACTCTGTGCAGCCGGTTCGTAGTTTTTTGGCTCTCCCTGTATATGTTAGATGATTTCTTTTATAACTTTAACATTAAGAAAAACTGGTAAGGTACATACAGTGGAAGTGAGTTTTACAAATTCTATTCAAAAACAAGAATGTAAAATTACAAATCACTCTGAAAGTTTTGAGAGTGAATAAGGCAGCTTATAAATGGAGGCACACCACCCCCCCCCAGAAAAAAAAAAGGAATTTACAAAGGCGAAACCAAAAGGAATTTGGAAACCAGGGTAAAAGAACATATGAGATGCTTGAAATACAAACAGACAAATCTACAGTTTCAAACCATTTACAGACATCTTACCGTAACATAGTACTGAATATAACACTATTGAAGTCTACTGCAAATATATCAGAACTGGGCATGTAAGAGAAAATGTTTTAATAAAGCACAGTTTTCAATTGATAAATGTTGATTTCCTGCACCAAGTTCACTTTGGAAACATTTTATCTCACAAGATACTGCCACTTGCAACAACCACAAGCTAAACACCACGATCACCATGAATGAATCTGTCAGATGGCTGCTAAAGATGAGAACAATTCAGTTCTTGAAACGTGTTCAAGTGAGTGATAATTATGTGATGATAGTGTTACTAGTTCCAACTCGTTTAAAGTAAACAGAATAACACATCACTGTTTCTAGCTTCTTTCACACATAAGAGCACCTTTCTTATTTAAAACTAATATTTCATGCTCACTGCTTAAAAGGTTTGAACATGGAACACTGACATCAATAAATACTCAGTTTTAAAATGTTTCGACTTGTAATTCCATATTTACAATACCTTCACTTAACTCTTACCTTAACAAGCTGCACAAAATTCTGTTTATCTGCAGGATTACCACCTCGCTTTGTTGGAAATTCCCAGTCTAGATCCAATCCATCAAAGTCATATTTTCTGTTAAACATACAATGAATTAATGTTTAGAAGTGATATATGAACACAAACAGTTTATCTGGAAAGTTGAATCAGACAAAAATCTCAATGCACGGTCGAGACTCAGTTCACAGATATTTGGTTTCTCCGTGTCGATGTTCTTGTTGCTTGAACTTGAGCTAACCATATGCATGCTTTTCAAGTGTGATTCAATTTTCCACCTTAGTGCCTATACAGAGGTAGTGTGAAAACGCAATTATCAACACACAAATTAACCCTAATGAAATGTAAAGCACTTACAACATTGCAAATTATCTTTGGGATATGATCTCTCTGATATTTGAGATTGCCTTGAAGGTTTAATGGTCACAATAGTATTTCATCATGGTAGCTCATTAGTAAGAGCATTGGCACAAAGAGCCAAAGCTCCATGGTTCAGAGATGAATTTTTCAAGCTTGATTCAATTTTCCAACGTGCTAGGGTTAAAGAATAATTACCATAGCATTCATTCCTAATGTATTCTATATGGAACTCTCAGAACCACAACTACAATAAATGTGGTGCATCATTGGAAAAGGACTTACATTAAACATCAAAATGTTCAGGACATCAAATGCACAATACACATTTTAAGTGCATACCAAGATTATTATTTAATACAATATCATTTTCAAAATTTTACATATTTTATACTACAGGGAGAGCCAAAAGACTACAAACTGGCTGCACTGTATTTTTCCCGTCCGTGCCCTGGACACTCATCGTCTGCCACTATCATAGAAAGGTGCAGATGAAACCATACATTTTTAAAACTACTTTTAAAGGTTTTACTTAGCAACTTTATGAAAGTGTGTTCGAGGACAGAATTATTAGCAGAGATTTGTGGCCCCCTCAGTCCCCTGACCTAACCCCCTGCGATTTCTATCTCTGGGGTAACTTAAAACAAATCCACACACCCTGGAAGAATTAAAACAACATATCCGGCAGGAAATTGCCAGCATTTCTCAATATGAACTATGGCGAGTGATGGATAGTTTCCTAAAGAGGTGCCAAAAATGTATGGACGACGACGGTGGCCAAATTGTATATTTTATGAATAATTATTGCAAAATAATTTCAAGGTGGATTTAATTGTAATTTTAGCATCTCCTTTCATAAAGTTGGTAAGTAAATCCTTTAAAAATAGTTTTAAAAATGTTGTATGGTTTCATCCGCACATTTCTATGATAGTGGCAGACAGCAACGAGCACCGAAATTGCGGACAGGAATAACACTGTGCAGCCGGTTCGCAGTTTTTGGCTCTCTGTACTTCTTCATATATTTCCGATTATTAAGGTCCAATATTTGCATTCTTTCATCATAGAACAATACTGCTTGTGATAAGAGCCATGCCTGTACTTCTTAAGAACATTTTCATCAAAATACTTGCAACCAAAGAACTTCTTAAAATGAAGAAACTAAAGAAAATCTCTCAGTGTTAAGCCAAACTGAGGGTGAATGTTCAAATTATCCCCAACCAAATGATAAAACAACTCATTAGGCACTCACCCTACAGTCCTGACTCAGTATCACGTGATTTGTAGATTTCTTCGTTAGAAGTACTATTGGCAAGAAAGAAGTATAGTCGTGGATTTCATGGACATTGCTATGCCTTGGCTGAGGTTGGCAGGCATGGACTTTTCCATCACTAACCTTAGCACAAACATCAAGAAGATACAAACAAGCAGCTCTTCTGTATTCATCTCAAGTTAACTTTTTGTTCCACTCTAAATGCATAAAACAATCAGATTGCTACATTACCTTCAGGAGATGTATTAAACTAAACTTAATAACCACCATCTTAGTGTCAGATGCCCAGGGAATGAAAGGTGACCACTGCTATAGGCAGTAAAATGCCAAAAGCTCGGTATAGCCGAATTTGTCAATATTCCAATTATTCAATAATTTAAATATTTCTATCCTGAGCTGCCAATGAGGAAATTAAATATCAAATTTTGTTTGAATGTATTCCAGAAACTGCTCATCCAATTGAAATATTTCTTCAATGGTGGATAGCTTAAATCTTTTTAAATGCTATTTTAAAGTTATGACCATCTGTATACCAATTCTTCATGGTTGTCTTAATCTACCTCCATTTTTTTTCTTGTTTGAAATACCTAGTTTAGCTACGCTGGCTCTCTGATGTAAACATAACTGGCTGTCATAAATAGATGAGACTATTTCTTAAAATGAAATATTTTCTCTTTTCTTCCTTGAAATATCTGGCTCCTTTTAAGTATACGACAGATATTATTCTATTTTTAAAAAGGAGTATTCTACATTATATTTCATGACAAAACTATCTATATATTAACTCTTGAGTTCTCACATTTACAGAATAACCAATTTGATTTTATGAAATATTTAGAGTTTGCAAAATGCTACCTTATCCAGCTGTTGTAAAATGCCTAAACAAAATGCAAAATCACAAATATCTTTCTGCACTAGAGCACTTAAATTATATTGAATCTGAGACTCTAGCTTAAGAAATGCTCCGACATCAGATTTATCCGAGAAAACTAAATTGGCTCCAGATTATTTTTACTGTTCCTGACTTTTAAACAAAAATTGTGAGTGACCTACTGAAAAATATGCAAGAGGCAGTGCATACAGAAGAGAAGAATGGAATTTCTCTGAAATATTTCAAAGATTGGAGAGGAAGACAACATCCTGTATTTGGTGCAGGGGATAGAAGATGGGTGAATAATGAAAATGATACTATGTAATACTGATACTACAAAAATTATCCAATAGATGCAAACCATGTGTTAAAGCTATAAGCAATAAAGGAATGGACTGCTGAGTGAGAATTGCCATCCTACATATTTTACTGACTTATACAAGCAAGGAACCTTAATGCCTCATCTGTTTATCATTTCTCACCTGCAATTTTGAAATAAGATAGTATAATTTCCTGATTTCCAGAATGTAAGGCAAATGGATATAACTGGCGGCCTGTTATAACAAGTGCCTCAGTTATGGTAAAAACTAGGCATGTAAGTAATAAATAATAAGACACATAGAATCCCAAGATAAAATGCTTTTAGGACCCATGTCCATTATAAAAGACACCTGTTTTCTATCTTTATTGCTACCTTTTGCTAGTTGTTTTAAATTTAATAATATTGCCTTAGTTTAAAATAAATAAATTAAAATTTCATTGATATATTTTTCTTCTTGTTTTAAGTAGAAATGCAAATCACAGTGCTACCAAAGTCCCATGAGCACCCATGCATAATAATCGCCATTTATTTTAGGGTGCCAAACCCATCCTCTACCAAAGACTTCGTAGTATCACATCATGTACTCGAACTTGGCTAATTTCTGAAATAGAAATCCTGTGTGGTGTTCAGTGCCAGTTTTGGCAAATTGGATCTTAAAAGATTAAAGTAATGCAATTATTTTAAAAGGTGTACTTACTTTAAAAATCTTGTGTTGCACTCACATGACTTTCTCTAATAACTCTTGTACAAACTATTCTAACAAATACTTATTCTACTTCATTTTAATCAAGATAAATACTAGTAGAAATTGTCCTATTGCATATTTCCTTGTAGGTACAAAGGGATTAGGGGAATACAGTAGGTTTTAAGGATAGTCAAACCTTTTAAGAGCAGGTCACTATGTAATGGCTTTAAAATTCCATTCTCTTTGCATGGCCACGGCAAAAAAAGAAAAAGAATGACTTCCCATTTCAGAAAAGTATAAGCATTTTAAAATGCAAACCAATATGAAATTTCTCGGACCGAGCGGGATGGCTCAGGTGGTCAAGTCTGTGTGGCCTGCATTCGGGAGGTCCCGAGTTCAAATCCTGTGGGCTGACCAATCTATCTGAGGTTTTTCCGTGGTTTTCCTCAGTCGCCAAGGTAAATACCAGATTGGATATTTAATACCACAACCCAAAGTTCCATCTTAAGCCTAAAACAATAGTAAAATGAAAAATAAGTGGTAATAGCGAATGCTATGCCATCTATCTACAGACAAGCAGACTGGATGGCACCCATAATGCCACCTGCACAGCATGAAGCAGGGATTATAGGGATGAGACCTTGAAGGCTAACTGTCCGCCTTTCTGTGTGAGGGCGGCGGTTAGACTGGATGGTGCCCTAATGCCATCTGCACAGCATGAAGCAGGGGTTACAGAAATGAGACCAAAAGGCTAACTGTCCATCACATATCGTTCTAAGAGATATCCACCAACAGATCCACCACGATATGGCCAAGGAGTTAAAGCGACGTAAAATAAAATAGAATAAAAAAAAAAATTCTTGGAAATTATTAATGGTACAAAAAAAAGTATTTGTGTGCTTTAACGAAATCTACATTTTTTGTGTAGTAAAATTTTGTCCATCTCTTATGGCTTACCAATTGTGCAAACGTCACTCAGAATGAAGAGGACTTAAGAGGCTATTCCCTGAAAAATCAAGATATACATTTCCTTTGCATGAAAATATCTTAAACATAATGTTAAACAAAATTGATAGAGCCATTTTTGAGAAAATCTAAACTTTCGAAAAACTGACTTTCTGCATTACTTTGGTCTTCATTGAAAACATTAATAAAAGTAATCTCCTGTGAATCAAGAACCTAAGCTTATATAAAAAAAGCTAACCTTAACTTAACCTCCCATAAATCAGAAACGTAAAAAACTAAAATAAAGAGTAATTAGGAACACACGTTGCGAGCGTTGGCGATATCTCACTGACTTTGAAAACCAACGCAATGCAGGTGACCGGAAAAATTTTCCATGTAAAGGTTACTTTGGGAAGAAGCTGAACTTAAATACCAAGTTTGGTTTTTAACAGACCTTTTGTTTTTGAGTTATGTTGCTCATAGACACAACACATAGGTAGACCTTTTTCTAAAAATGCTATTTTTGGGTTCAGGGAGCCTCAAAGCATACACTTCTGGTGAAACCTTGACCAAATTTTTGGGTCACGAACGTGAATATAACCTAAAACTTTCCATTCTAATAAAGTAAAAAAAGCAACTCCAACTATAACAAAAATAATTAAAACTAAACCCAATAATTTTCCTACTTACTGTACATAGTAGAGAAAGTAAAAATGTGTCTTACATTAATGAGGGATCAAGATATCATTTCAAATTATTGCAGCAAATGATATGCATGTTCCTTCTGCACAAATTAAGTTTTTATTCATAATGTGGATATCTAATAAAAGTTTCTGAACCCTTGCACTTGGGGGAAAAAAAAAAAAAAAAGGGGGCTTAACTTTCACTCACCAGTGTAAATCAAATAATTGAAGGTGGAAGTTCCATTTCTTGTGGTGCATCATAAATTATTAGGGAATCAAGGTCTTATTTCAAAACATTGACAACAAATATATAATCTGCAAGAATATAAATTTTAAAAAAAAAAGAAGAAGAAAAAATGGTTCACCTGATGAAATCAGTGACTGAAGAAATGAATGTTTGCCGAGAAGAGGGTGTGCCAGCCATAAGAGAGTAGTTAGTGGATCCTTCATTCCAACCACCAATTGCAAGAGTAACCTTGAGGTGTGGATAGCGATTACGGAGCGAGGTCATCCTGCGGTATGCTCCTTTACCATCCTCCAAGTCATGGTATGGGTCCAGACTTCGGATGGTGTTCGTGGTAGCATTCAAACCAGCAAATGCATATACAAGATGAGTGCAGAGAGAGGTGTCCAGGTTGTCGAGACTGAAAGAGCCTTTGCCCGGCCTATAGACAGCCCATGCTGCTACATAACACACAACAACACGTCCACTGCCAGCAATTCCTGCAACAAAATATGCATTTTTGTGTAGATTTGAAAATTATACTCAGCTGTAAAGCAAATTATGTGTAGTGTTGTCATAGATGTGTAAATCTGAATATACATCCCACACTCCGAAATCCTCTGTTATACAAAACTATGACAATGCTGTCTTCATCCACTGGTGGTATTTTAAGCATTTTGTATAGGTATGTTCCAAAGATATGTCACTAACACAGATGACAATTTTTTGTATTCCACTCTGTGTGATACTACTATAGTGGTGGCTGTCTTAGTGTAAATCCTCTCTCGCTGTTCTCAATGTTAGTAACTGGCCAGAAAATATGAGGTTACTTACATATCACTTTTACTTTCACCTATGGAAAAGCACGATGTATAATCCATTCAAAAAGGGAGCATGGTTTTGCGTTTAACCTGCTAGTTTTAACGTCCCTGTAATATAGGTAATACTGGTGTTCGCGTTGGGTGTACATGCCCACATTTCTTGTGTTAGTTTGGGTTTCACCAATGTCTTGGCTCTTGTATTTACAATAATATTCTCCATTTTTATGTATGTAGTTTCGATTGCTATATGTTAACATTTGTAATTCACAGGTTGGCTCACAACCAACGAGAACAGTAACCAGAACGAGAAAGTTGAAATACGTGTATTCAAATAGCAGCGTTCACAACCCAAGGAAAGCCTTTCCACCTGCCGGGAACGGGAAAGAAGACTTGCACAGCAATCCAGCAATCGAGAACAGGTTGCCCAGGTTTACCTGGGCGGAATGTAATCGCCACAGTACCTAGCCGAGGTTAAAGACTTGCACAGTTGCACAACTTTGCTTTTAACCTTTTAACCACAGATTCACTTTCTCGTATTCGTTCCCGGGCAGGGCATGTTAGATCCATATTGTGCATATTCGACACTACAGTACTTCACTCTAGAGGTCATTCTAGGCGACCGTAACATGAAACAGCCTCTAGTGCTCTCTATAGTCGCAAGCTGGAAACATGAAACTGGAAGAAAATGGAAGTAACTGTGCTTCCTAACCTCAAATCCTGACACCCACAAATCCAATGAGCATTGCTTCCTCTGGTGAAAGGATCAGTGGTCATCTGTAGTTTGTGCTTATGCTATTCAAAACCAACTATTGCCTACAAAACAATGGCAAAATCTACAAAGAACAGCAAAAACCGGCGGAAATTAAAAACAGAATCATAAACAACTTTAATATACGCAGCACTTAAACAAATGAAAGCTTGACACAAATAGAGAGATCGGAAATGTAATGGATGCGCATTCAGATAACGTTTACCCTATAGAATTTTGACGTTGGCTAACTCGTAGCTAACCCCCATTATGTTGGTTAAATTGGAAGTAGCTGAAAAAATCTGATGTGTTACACTCACATGACTTTCTCTACTCTTGTACAATCTATTTTTACAAACGCCTATTCTCCATATGCTTCATGTTAATCGAGATGTCGATATTATTGGTAATTTTCTTGTAGATGCAAGGGGAATATGGTAGTTTTTAAGCGATAGTCAAATATTTTAACGCTGGTTGCTATGTGGTGCATTCCATTCTCTTTGCATGTCCAGGACATAAAAAAAATCTGATGTGTTACACTCACATGACTTTCTCTACTCTTGTACAATCTAATTTTACAAACGCCTATTCTCCATATTCTCCATATATATGATATCATGTTAATCGAGATATCGAGATGTCAATCTTATTGGTAATTTTCTTGTAGATGCAAGGGGAATATGGTAGCTTTTAAGCGATAGTCAAATATTTTAACGCTGGTTGCTATGTGGCGAATTCCATTCTCTTTGCATGTTCAGGACATAAAAAAAATGAATAACGAATTTGAGAAAAAGTATAAGTATTGGAAAATTTAAGGAAATAACAAGCAATATCTCGAAAACGGTTCACTCAACAAAAGAAACGTATATGACATAAGTTGTGTATTTTAACGCGATCTACATTTTTTGTGTAGTAAAATTTTGTCTATCTCTTATGGTTTACCAGTTATGCAAAAGTCGTTCACAATGAAGAATATTTTTGGAGACATTCCCAGAAAATTCGAGATATACATTTTATTTGTCATGACAATATCTTAAACATATGATATTTTAATCAAAATCGTTAGAGCCGTTTTTGAGAAAATTAAAATTTTCGAAAAATGTTCCATGTAAAGGGTAGTCTGGGGTGGGGGGATTTTCTTGAAAACCTTCGTGTCGCATCTCTGGAAGATACTGAACCTAAATACCAAGTTTGGTGTTTATCCGACTGTTCGTTTTTGAGTTATGCTGTTCACAGACACACAGACAGACAGACACACAGACACACAGACACACAGACAGACACACACACGGACATGTTTCCAAAAATGCTTTTTTTGGATTCAGTGATTCTCAAAACATGTATTTCCGGTGAAATCTCGGTATCGAATTTTTGGGTGGAATGCAATACTTCCCCTACTTACTATACGTAGTAGAGAAAGTAAAAATGAATAACGAATTTGAGAAAAAGTATAAGTATTGGAAAATTTAAGGAAATAACAAGCAATATCTCGAAAACGGTTCACTCAACAAAAGAAATGTATATGACATAAGTTGTGTATTTTAACGCGATCTACATTTTTTGTGTAGTAACATTTTGTCTATCTCTTATGGTTTACCAGTTATTCAAAAGTCGTTCACAATGAACAATACTTTTGAAGACATTCCCAGAAAATTCGAGATATACATTTCATTTCTCATTACATTATCTTAAACATATCATATTTTCATCAAAATCGTTAGAGCCATTTTTGAGAAAATTAAAGTTTTCGAAAAATCTTCCATGTAAAGGGTAGTCTGGGGTGGGGGGATTTTCTTGAAAACCTTCGTGTCGCATCTCTGGAAGATACTGAACCTAAATACCAAGTTTGGTGCTTATCCGACTGTTCGTTTTTGAGTTATGCTGTTCACAGACACACACACACACAGACACACACACGGACATGTTTCCAAAAATGCTTTTTTTGGATTCAGGAGGTATCAAAACATGTATTTCCGGTGAAATCTCGGTATCGAATTTTTGGGTGGAATGCAATACTTCCCCTACTTACTATACGTAGTAGAGAAAGTAAAAAAAATCTGATGTGTTACACTCACATGACTTTCTCTACTTTTGTACAATCTAATTTTACAAACGCCTATTCTCCATATGCTTCATGTTAATCGAGATATCGAAATGTCAATCTTATTGGTAATTTTCTTGTAGATGCAAGGGGAATATGGTAGCTTTTAAGCGATAGTCAAATATTTTAACGCTGGTTGCTATGTGGCGCATTCCATTCTCTTTGCATGTCCAGGACATAAAAAAATGAATAACGAATTTGAGAAAAAGTATAAGTATTGCAAAATTTAAGGAAATAACAAGCAATATCTCGAAAACGGTTCACTCAACAAAAGAAATGTATATGACATAAGTTGTGTATTTTAACGCGATCTATATTTTTTGTGTAGTAAAATTTTGTCTATCTCTTATAGTTTACCAGTTATGCAAAAGTCGTTCAGAATGAAGAATACTTTTGGAGACATTCCCAGAAAATTCGAGATATACATTTCATTTCTCATGATATTATCTTAAACATATGATATTTTCATCAAAATCGTTAGAGCCATTTTTGAGAAAATTAAAATTTTCGAAAAATGTTCCATGTAAAGGGTAGTCTGGGGTGGGGGGATTTTCTTGAAAACCTTCGTGTCGCATCTCTGGAAGATACTGAACCTAAATACCAAGTTTGGTGTTTATCCGACTGTTCGTTTTTGAGTTATGCTGTTCACACACACACAGACACACAGACACACACAGACACACACACACACAGACACACACACGGACATGTTTCCAAAAATGCTTTTTTTGGATTCAGGAGGTCTCAAAACATGTATTTCCGGTGAAATCTCGGTATCGAATTTTTGGGTGGAATGCAATACTTCCCCTACTTACTGTACGTAGTAGAGAAAGTAATAGCATTGGTCACTTAAAAACAAATGAAACTCCAATGCGCAAAATCGAATTTTACTTTCTGATCGATATGATCATCGATATGTGAGCCCGTTCTCGTTACCGGGCTGTTGTGAACCAATATATTTTATGCTAAATTGCTTCCTAATCTCGTTTCCGCTTTGGTTACCGTTCTCGGGCGGAACCAGCCTTGGGACACTGGGAGTGAATTTTTAGGTAAAAATGGCAACATTTTGGGTTTTTGTTTGGATTCATTTTTACTTTCTCTACTACGTATAGTAAGTAGGTGAAGTATTGTATTCCACCCAAAATTTCGATACCGAGATTTCACCGGAAATACATGTTTTGAGACCCCTTGAATCCAAAAAAAGCATTTTTGGAAACATGTCCGTGTGTCTATGTGTCTGTCTGTCTGTCTGTGTGTCTGTGAACAGCATAACTCAGAAACGAACAGTCGGTTAAACACCAAACTTGGTATTTCGGTTCAGTATCTTCCAAGGATGCGACACGAAGGTTTTCAAGAAAATCCCCTCACCCCAGAGTACCCTTTACATGGAAGATTTTTCGAAAATTTTAATTTTCTCAAAAATGGCTCTAACGATTTTGATTAAAATATCATATGTTTAAGATATTTTTATGACAAATAAAATGTATATCTTGAATTTCCTGGGAATGTCTCCAAAAATATTCTTTATTGTGAACGACTTTTGCATAACTGGTGAACCATAAGAGATAGACAAAATTTTACTACACAAAAAAATGTAGATCGCGTTAAAATACACAATTTATGTCATACACATTTTTTTAGTTGAGTGAACCATTTTCGAGATATTGCTTGTTATTTCCTTAAATTTTCCAATACTTATACTTTTTCTCAAATTCGTTATTCATTTTTTTATGTCCTGGACATGCAAAGAGAATGGAATGCGCCACATACCAACCAGCGTTAAAATATTTGACTATCGCTTAAAACTTACCATATTCCCCTTGCATCTACAAGAAAATTATCAATAAGATTGACATCTCGATATCTCGATTAACATGAAGCATATGGAGATTAAGCGTTTGTAAAAATAGTTTGTACAAGAGTAGAGAAAGTCATGTGAGTGTAACACATCAGATTTTTTAATTATATTATTCTATAGACACTTGTGAATCATTTTGACCAAACATTTTTCACTATCTGCCATTTTTAAAAGCCCAGCGACATATTTAAGTCATCCATGCGCTCCCTTAAAACTCCGCACTGGACCCACCCACTTCCTATTTCTATATGTAAAGCATAATTTGCTAATTTCTGCATATTTTTGTATTTATTTAGCGGCGTTTTTTGGGATCGCATGTAACTGCGTTCCTTGTGCTTCTATCTAGTGCCTAAATGCATAAGTATTTAGTATGTAATGAACACGTTTTAGAACTTCGAAAAGAAAAATTATGTTTTGGTACTATAAGAGAGTATTTCATTAAAATTCTCTCCATTTAGCCATATCATCTTATTTTACAGCATCTTGCAGTTATTTCAATACATTATTGGTTGTTTAAGACCTTGTTTCTATATCTATCTTACACATCTTTTCATACACTTTTGTGTTTATGTACTATAATCTTTTCAGTATTGAAAGCAAACTTTGAGTGAGTTGTTTGAAAATGCCAACTGTAGTGAATGTGAGTGTTCAAATGAGACTACAAATTAGAGAAAGACATGACTTTGCTTAAAAGTTATGTGTGAAAGTGCAACAACTGTGGTTTCAACCCTACCCAGAAATATTCCAGTCCTCGTGACAATAAAGACAAAATTAAAAAACATTTGAAATAAACAGAAAAACTGTATGGCATTTTTAGCACATTAACTTCTTACAATAGAAATGCTGTAGTACAAAATATTAATTTTAAATGTGGTATGAAAAAGGCTATTTATGCCACCCTCGGTCACTACATGTCAGCAGACAACAAACCCCAGCATGGCAAATGTCCCCTGGCACTGACCCCTGGTGCTTTTACAGCAAAAGAATAGCTAATGTTACACAACCTGATACCAATGATAAAATGTCCATACAGTTTTCTCAATCAACTGTTTTCAAGATAATGTCCAGTTAGCAAAAACTAGCCTGTGATGAGCTGCTGCATAATTGTATAAGAGGTATTACACAAAATCAACATGAATCGCTCCATGACATGTTATGGAGAAACGCCCAAAAGAAATTTTTGTATCAACGAAGAGCATCACAAATGCTGGTCAGAATTTAATATGGGGTGCTCAGCTAAAAAGAAATGAAATATAAGAATTATACAATTTGCAGTGTATCAGATGTGATTATGAAGAGATGTGACAACAGAAGAAAATATGAGTGTGCTCGATCTTCAACTGAGAAGAAGAAAACAGCTCGCAGGAAGAGTAAACTACCAAAACTGACAAAGGTGGCGGCCAAATAGAAAAAGGATGAGAAAACATATGCTTCAGGGCAGCTATAAGCACCTGAAAAGTTGTAAATTTAAAAAGAATGTGTATGCTTTAAAAATATTTTTTTCTTAGTTTTTCATTTTTGCACATGAAATTGATTCCTTGCATTTCAGTTTTGCTCTGATTTGTATGTAAATTTGCACACATCTGCTCAAATATGATATATAAAAATTCAAGGATGCATTTTATGATTGCTTTACTCATTGGCTCACAAAAAATTAATTTATAGTGAAATTCAAGGAAAATTTGAACATAAACTTCATAAAAATAAAGTTTATTTCTATACAAATAATAACATCAACTTCAATCAAATACTTAGATTTCTTTTCTTTGTACTAAACTATAAGAAAATGTCCCTAACAAATGTGAATGTGCATGGTAGTTTGAATTTTTTTTTTCGCTAATGAAAAATATTTAATTATATTATCTGAGAAACTATTTGAGCTAGAGCTTTGAGCTTTTGCAGCCATTTCTCTATTTACTCATTAATTAAATGTATAAATTTTCCAGTAAATAGCTTTCAAAGAAGTTACAAAATTCAGTCCCAGTGTCCCTAAAAGATCAGTCGCACCTTGATACAACTTGGCTCTAAGAGAGGAGGTGGTTTGCTGCTACAAACAGGAAAGGATCTGCAGGTGGCATAAAGGGCACAAATCTTCAGAAAAATGACACAAAGGGAACTACAAGCACACAGGATTATAAATCAGGAGAGTTCTGATATGCAAAGCATACAATTTACTGTTTCCCAGCATAATATTTTATAAAGCAGTGTTTTTCTCAAAACTTCATTTTCCCACATTCAAAATTTAACACGCACCTCGTTTTTCTTTAAATACAACCAAAATTTCTCAGAATCTACAGAAGTATCCACTGTAATATTCTATGTTACCAAAATCTGCTAACACCAATAATCATTTTCTAAAAAAAAGCATTTATCAAAAATGGATTAATTTTAGATATTAAAATCTCTAACATGTTAAAAACTTATGATAATTCACTCAACCAAATATACTGAACTTTCAAGATATGCTATTTTTAATGTAAATCAAAGCTCCAATTCCAAAAATGCCAACTAATTTTCTCAACTTTTGAGGCACATGCACCATTTTGATTATGCAATAAATTTACATAATAAAATTTATGAAATAATTAATAGCTCGCAAAGTATTTGTTCAATTTAAATTAAATTTGGTATTCATATTAATTTAACAGCAATGCAATCAAAGTAACATTTTCAGAAAAATCCGTGCAGAAATATGAAAATTTGAAAATTCACTCCCAGTGTCCCTTAATTGTTTACACACCCGACATCCTTGACATTTTACCGCGTATGGTAGATCGACATGCTTTCGATAGAACGAAGTAGGTACATACATTGTAACTCGACTGGGCGATATTAGAACATTACGAAGGGAGAATAAATGGAGATTCTTCTGTCAAATTGATCTATGAAGTAATCTCGGTTATAATGTGTACAGTAGAAACGATAGTTCTGTGCCGGTGACCTTGCTTCCTCGCGCACTGAAGCGAGTCTATGTCTAACGCCAGGCAGCTCTCTGTAAATGTGGTGTATGGAAACGGTAAACAAACAGTAAAACAGAAAACCCGGGAAAATAAACCGGCAAAAGAATAACCAAGTAGTATACTATCATGTGACTCACTGTATTATTGTTCATTCCTAGAATGACGGCTGCTACGGGCGGGTGAACAATGTATTGCACTCCTCACAGAACACCAGGTTAATATAAACCATTTTAAATATTGTGGTACAGCTCGTTTTTGTTTTTTCCAACACGCACACACTCGCACACAGTTTTATCAATGAGGTATCTAATCATCTGGCAAATATTCAACACCTGACAGCTCACTATCATGTATGTTTCATCTTCATATATAATCGGCCTTCCTTCGTCTAAACTTTTTAATGGCACGCAAATATGACACGCGCCAATCTCTTATCTCATGTCTTTCCTGTAACAAGACCTTATTGTTCCTTGTTTTCTTCCACGTGAAACCCATGTCACGTAAGATAATATTTAAACTAGTGCTTCCCCCTTTAAAGTTAATGGAATCCTTAAGCTTCAGGAGCAGATTTCTGACAGTGGGCACGGTTTTCCCCTGAATATAAAAATTGTAAATTGTTTGCCGAATCACACACCTATCAAAGTCATCAATGTCTGTGATCCATTTTGGTACACGATGTACCTTTCCAGGTGTCCCAAAGGAGGTTCCCTGTTCCTCACATGTTCCCCCTTCTTTAATTATTTTACGTATTGTCCTCTCAGATACTTTTGTTGCTGCACTCACCCTCTCTTGCACTTTCTTCAATGGAATTAGAATATCGCCAGAATCTGCTTCCCGTTTCATGAAGAAATGGTCGTTATTAACAACTTCACGTGTTTGGCTGTGCAGTGTTTTTCCACCAAGTTTGCTTTGAATGGGGGGCATTTTAGTCTAAATAAGCAAATACATATACACGCGCACACACATACACACAAAACACTAATCACGAATGCGATTAACAATCACTTTCTAAACCTTGTAAAACTTAACGTGCTGGCACCGAAGCGGTAGAAGACGGATGTTGCACGGTCAAAGCTCTCCACGATACTGGCCATTTCAGTACACTGCGCATGACCGAGAGTCTAGGCTCGGCAACTGGGCTCTAAACAATTGCGCACCCAGTCTTCACAGGCACAAATCCATCGTTCCTGCTGTACTCATCTTTTGTATTGGTCTGAACCAATGACTATACGGCCAACGACAATAAGCATACGAAATTACCGGCGTGATAATTAAAGCAGTAAAAGGAAGATGAATAAGGTAACGCTAGAAAATAAAACTCCAAAGTATCAAAGGAAATGGAGGTTATAGCGAGCTAAATGGCAAAATAAAACTTTGTGAATAGCTGCTTACTTCTTGGAGAAAAATTAAATTAAATTGAATTTTATTTATGGACGCTCTTTAACTGCTGTGATCCTTAGCGTCCCATTCTATATTGGGCGTGAAAGACCGGAAATTTTTCTCAGAGGTCTCTTTATCAGGCTTGGTCTTTTACGTGCCGTAAATCTACTTTGAAGTCATCTCGGGAACTAGATGCTAACATGGTAACCACTACACCACGGAGGAAGACACTTCATGGAGAGTTAATAGGAAATAGTATATATTCAGAAAAGCGCACAACTTTTGTCACCATATCTTACGGAGGTTTCATGCGCGTAAAATTATATTATACGTAATATGTTATACATTATCCAGTACGTAAGGCTATAATAATTTTATCATCTTACGTTAAAACTACATTGTATATTTATGCGTTTTGTTATGGACTAATAAATTATCATCTTTATCGGCAGAAGTAAAGGGCCACAATTTTTAACACAAAATCTCAAAACACAAGGTCGTCGTCGTTTCTGACGCTCCCCGCATGGCCTATGATCTTTGGGGAATACCTACCTCATTCCACCAAGCGATGACTGGACCCATTTCTGAGGTGGAGACATCCAGAGGGCGGAATCCGTTGCCTCTGATGGTAGGGTGGTATGAAGGCGGTGGAATGAGAGCACCTACAGCTTTTACTGTGTACTCCGAACCACGTTGGGGATACTTCACATGGGCGAGTCAGAGGGAAGGCATGGATAGCGCCACACCAGAGCCGGGAATCGAACCCCGGACTCTCAGTACGAGCCGGAAATGGAACCACTGGGCTACCCCTGTGCTGGTCTCATAGTTCAGTCGGTAGAGCACCTGCCTGCTGTGCGAGGGGTCCCGGATTCAATACCCGTCTGGGGGTGGAATTTTTCTCTAGCCAAGATTATTCCCTATCCTCTCCAGATTCTGGAAGTATGAATGAAAGTGTGAATGTGTGTGATCTAATGGATAAAACCCAAAGTTTGCCAGAAATCCAACGACAAGCAAATACGAGTTAACACTATTACCTATAGGCAAAAATATGTTCCAAAGGAAAGGCCCCCGATAAGATAATTGCAGTTAAAAGCGAGGTATAAATTTATTTATCCTCCAAATTGAATACCCTTATCTCATCTGTAAGGTATGTTAGGGTTCTATTTTAACAAAAAGAAACAAGTGAATAGAAAAGAAGTAAATAACTTAAGCAAGATTATAGTTATAATGTTTTAAAATGTGGCCAGTAAAATGTTCAAAAACTGAAGTCAAAATTGTTTAAAGAACACATTAGTCAACTGTGTTTGAAGATCGTATGACAATGTTATAGATGTTGAACAAGAATATATTTCTTTCTTGAATGGAGATCACATATGTATATTAAATGTTCAATGCTTTCTTCAGAGCCATCAAATTTACATAGGTATCCATCTGGAGAGGCTATGTGAAATCTTTGAAAGTAACTTTTAAATTTACCATGACCGGTAGCAAACTGGGTCAAAATAAAATTAGGTGTAAAGTATTTGCAGCTTACACGATCACTAGTAGTAGGGAAAAAAATTATCTTGAGTGATGTGTCCTTTATCGCTGTTTATCCAAGAGCTATTCCACTTTTGAAGGATTTTTTTTCAACAAGCTTTTAACATATGTGATTGTAGAACCTTTAAAACTGAATTATTTTTTGGGATAATGAATAGCGTTTTGTAATTTCATCTGCCCTCTCATTGCCAAGTATATCCATATGACTTTTAACTCATGTGATACACACATGATTAGTGTTTGTTATAATGTTCCTTGTTCCTTATTTTAGTAGCAAGAGGATATGTAGTATATTTGTTACCAATAACACTGACAGATGCCTGGAAATCAATGTATATACATGCGCTATACTCATTGTAGTGGCACCATTCCACTGCCTGATTCAGTGCAAAAAGTTCAGCCTGGTATATAGTACAATTAGGTGCAAGTCTGCATCCTTTATAAAGCAACTCCACGTTGTTTTAGTCGTAAACAACGGAGGCGCATTCCACACAAGCTGGGTTCTCTAGATTCTAGATGATTAGCATATCGTGAGCCATCAGTGTAGATGTTGTCATGGGTTTGTTTGCTGTTATCCTCACTGATAATGTTGTGAAATACAGCAGGATATCCACCTTCCAGGAAATGAGATCTGGTTTGAAAGTCAACACTAGAAACTTGTAGGAAACCTTGATAAGCATTCTTTATGTCATATATCTTTGCATTGAAGATTGCTGATACATATAATGGTTCAATGCCTGCGATTAGAAGAGCAGCATCTGTGGAGATCGTTCTATATCTCTTGATCATCCTATGTATAAACCGTCTTTATATCTGATTGATATTATATTGTACCCAGCATTTATTTAGTGCATCTTTGAATACTGATGAACAATATAATACAAGAGGTTTAATAGCGCCACAGCATAATGTTTTCATCGCCGAAGAGTTGAGACCCTATGTAGGACGTGATGCAATTGATAAACCATTGAGAAGTTTTCTGGTTTTTATTTTCTCGTGATTGAAGTGTTCTCGAAATGTTAGTTTGGGGTGTAAAAGTATTCTAAGATAAGGTAATTTCTTCATAAGGTTGATTCTCTGCCCATTAAGGTGTACCACTGGTTCTTCCATCACCTTTCTTCTACTGACTACCATTGCAGTTGTCTTTGATGGGTTAAAAGTAAGTTTGTTATCTACTCCCCACTGGAAAAGTTGTTCTACGGCTCTATTTGCTATTGTAGATAAATCATTGGTGTTTTTATCTTTCACCAGCAGAAGGACATCATCTGCATATGCTACGATACACCAGTTTTATATCTAAAAGATCATCATACAATATGATCCAAAGACCCAGGCTGCGGAAGATCCCTGTGGATAGCCTTTGGTAATGTCTTTCCACTGAGAATCACAAAGGGATAGTTGCGCTCTTCTTTATGGAAATAATTCTGCGTAATTCAAAATAAATTGCTACGGTAACGTTTATTCTTTAATTGGAAAAATATTTTAGGCCACCAGGATATTGAAAGCATTAGTTACATCAAGTGATATAAACATACCATACATTTTCTGCTTGAATGTATTTTTCATCCAGTGTATAACTTTTAGTACTTCACCCTCAGTTGGTTTGTATGGGGTGAATTCATATTGATTTTCATGTAGTACGAGGACGGATCGAAAAGTAACGCACAATAATTTTTTTCTACCTTGGTATTGCAGCTGGAATGTTGCAATTTCACACAGATATAGTTTAAATTTTTCACCACAGAGGGTATTTTTGTTTCATGTGCAGCTCTATCGAGAGAAGCGTGAACTACGCAACAAAGATGGCGCGCATGTTACTGTCGTCCACATGTGAAGAGCAGAGAAGTGTGGTTCGATATTTGTGGGCCAAGAGGCAAAAACCGAGTGATACTCACAGAAACATGCGTGGCGTGTACGGGGATGATTGTATGGACCGTAGCAATGTCTTCATGTGGTGTGCATTCTTCCTAGAGGGCCGTGTGAACTTAGTGATTCGCCACGCTCCGGGAGGCCGGTAACAGCTGCAACCCCACAGAATGTCGGAGACATTGAGGCGGCAATTTTGAACGGCAAATCTAACAAAGCATCAATTAACTGGTAAAGTCAATACGCCTAGCCAAAAATATAACCACATAAAAAAGAAAAGTTGAATAAAAACAATAATATCACCAAGGGAGCTTAAGGCTGGGTTAGAAAAGACATCTCTACATAGTTTATTACATGTTGGCATTAGAATATCGAGAAGACCTTAAAAGGAACCGATATGACAGTAAAAACGATAGAAATGGTTATATATCACAAGCTGTATATAATACAAGACAAAATATCTATAAAACACAAGAGAAAGCCTCAAAACCTAGTACCAATGCCATGAAAGTTCCTGGTGCTGTTTTGTAAAAGCCACCAGAATACAGAAAAAATTATGGAAAACGCCTGCAGCCGTGTATAAAAAAGCCTATAAATGTACACTAAAATGCTCTAAAATTCCTACTGCAGTGGTTAAAATACCCTCGAAATGCCTGCACCCATACCTAAAACTACCTGCTCCTGTTTCCAGAATGCTATTGAAACACCTGAAATACTCATTCCAGTATAGCATAATGTCCTAAAAGCCTGTACCCATATCTGATTCCATATTCTAAAATATCTTTAAGGAGCCTCAAATACTCATATGGAACCTTCGAAAAAATACTCTTGGAAGTGTCAAAATACTTTAAAAGAGCATGAAATGGCTCAGGATAATCTAAAAACCTCTGACGTTCTAAAAACAATCAGCATACTCTAAAACCACGTGGCAATACCATAAAAATAGCCGCTACAGCTTCTAAAAAGCCCTTCAGAATACTCTAAAGGCCTGTGTCCATGTCACATCCATAGCCTAAAATACCTTAGAGAGAGTAGGACTTTAAAAGAATGACCAAGTAATGAAAATACCTGCAAATATGTTAAAATACCTTAACAGCATCATAAAATACCTCGAAATATTCCGAAAAATCTTAAAAACCTACATCAATACCCTGAACCTACCTGCTCCAGTTTCAGTTTCCAAAAAATGCTTTTGAAACACCTGAAATTCCCCTGCCGTGTACCAAAATGTCCTGAAAGCCTGGGTCCATATCTGAAAATGCTCTAAAACAATAAAAATACCTGTACCTGTGCCTAAAAGGTTCCTAAATGAATGCTAAAATGGTCCACAATTCCTAGTACACTGACTAAAATACCTCCGAAATGCTTACACCAACACCTAAAATACGTACCTATTTCTGTGTCTAAAATGTTCTAAAGCCAGTAATATGATGCCCAATGCCTGTTCCAGTGCATTAAAACTCCATCAGAATATCTGCAAACTAAGCTAAACATGTACCCCCCCAAAAAGCTTCTAAATGTCTTCTAAAATAGGTATATTGTAACTGTGCTCTAAATACCCTCTGAAATTGTTACTCCTCCCTTCTGGAAAACACCCTAAATACCTTCAGTCCCTGTCTTCCCTAGCACTTTTCCCCGTATTCCCTATAGACGCACTTTTTAGTCCTCAACACCCTCCTAGTCCCGTATAAATCCATATTCCGTCTTTCAACATCTGGTATCTCTCCTTATATTCCATATTTCAGCCGTATAAACCCATAGATATTCCGTCCTTCAATCCCTGTCTAGCCTGGCATCTCTCCTCGTATTCCCTATCTCTGCTATATCAACGCCTTTTCTAGCCTCCTACCCCTCCTAGCCTAGCACCTCTCCATGGTTTCCTATCTTTCCATATAAAGCGTATATTCTACCCTTCAACCCCTGTCTAGCTTACCATCTCGCCTGGTATTTCCTATCTTTTCCCATATAAAGCGTATATTCAGCCCTTTCAAACCCTGTCTAACCGACATCTATCCCTGTAATTCCTCTCTCTCCAGTATAAAACGTACATTCTGCCCTTTCAACCCCTGTCTAGCCTGACAACTCTCCTCGTATTCCCCATCTCCCCCATATAAACGCATTTTCCTCCTTGAACGCTCTCCTAGCCTAGCATCTCCCCCCGGTTTCCACATCTTTTCCCATGTAAACGCAAAAAACTGCGCCAGCTCTCTCTCTCTCTCTCTCTCTCTCTCTCTCTCTCATATATCCTACTTGCATTGTTGTTACTATTATTATTATTATTATTATTATTATTATTATTATTATAGATTACAATGCTTAAATTACAAGAGCATGCAATTTATTTGTAGCATTGTAAAAATATCACAAGAACTCCAGAACTTACCTTAAGAGAACAAGGATTCGAGTTTTACTTATTTTGACTATTTCGCGAATAAATCGACAAAATAAAACACTATATTCATTAAAATTGGCTTACAAAACATCAAGAATTATAAAAAATAGATAAAGTTATGCATGTCCTCTCTGGCATTGTACTTTCCGCTAACAGTCGAAAAGATTATTATTATTATTATTATTATTATTATTATTATTATTATTATTATTATTATTATTATTATTTAACGACGATTTTGAATAAAAAACTTATTCACTTAGCGTCCACCTCCTAAAATGTATGTAAAAGATAACTTAATTTGTCATCAATAATCCCTTTAGTTGTAAACAGAAAATGCTGGTTTTGCATGTGTTTATTTTAAATTTATATTTTGGATTAAACGATGAAGATCGAAATTTCTGTAATTATCCCATTCATTCATTGTTGCATTTAAAAAACAATGTGATTACATTCACATGACTTTCTCCACCATCTGTAGTTTATTATGGGTATACAACTATTCTTATTAAAGCTTATTTTTTATCGACTTCATTTTAATCCAAATAAGCCATTGCAGAAATAGCTGCATTACACATTTCGTTATAAATACAAAGAGAACAGCGATGGTCAAATGTTTGAGAACTGGACGCTATACGCTGCTGACCTTAAAATTCCATACCGTTTCCATGCAATCACGAGAAACAACTGAATGTTGATAGGACTTTAAAAGAATGACCAAGTAATGAACAATTTGAACCATTAATAACGGATATCTCAGAAATCGCTTATGCCACAAAAAAGTTATTTGGAATTAATGTGTGTTTTAAAGAGATCTACATTCTTTGTTTAGTACGTTTTCATCTATAGCATAACGTTTACCAGTTATATACGATTATACAAATTTCCTTCCGAATGAAGAGAACTTCATAGCTATTGCCATAAAACTCAAAATATACATCTTATTTATCATGTAAATATCTTTAATATATGATATTTTAAACAAAATCGTTAGTTCCATTTTTATAAAATAAACAATTTCGTTAAATGTTCCATGTAAAGTATAGTTGGGATTGGGGGATTTTCTTGAAAATCTTCCTAGTTTGGCATTTATCCGATTTTACGCTTTTGAGTTACACTGTTCACAGATAAACATGCGCGCGCGAACTTTTTTCTAAACATCTCATGTGTTTCATCACATGACCTTCGCTACCCTTTATATTTTATCAGCAGGTACACAAATTATTCTTACGAAAGGTTCTTTTACTATGTATTTCATTTTAAGCGAGATATACCTTTCCGGAAATACCTGCAATACATACTTCGTTATAGATACAAAGGGAATAGCGATAATCAAATGTTTAAGAACTGGATGCTATATACCGGCCTTAAAATGCCATACTCTTGCCGTGACATCGAGAGAAACAATTGAAAATCCACACCTTAAAAGAATGGCTAAGTGTTGAGCAATTCGAACCAATAATAACGGGTATCTCGGAAATGGCTCATGCCACAAAAAAGCTATTTGAAATAAATTGCGTGTTTTAAAGAATTACGTTTTTTGTGTAGCGTGTTTTTGTCTATCGCTTAACTTCACCATTTAAAGATGGTTATGCAAAATTCCTTCCGAATGAAGAGGACTTCACAGGCTATTCTCAGAAAATTCAAGATATACATTTTATTTGCCATATAAATATCTTCAATGTGTGGTATTTTAATCAAAATCGTTAGAGCTATGTTTTAGAATATAAAAGAGTTCGAAAAATCTTCCATGTAAAGGGTAGTTTGGGGTGGGAGGATTTTCTTGAAAATCTTCGTATCGATTTTTTTTAAGATACTGAACTTAAATAGCAAGTTTGATGTTGATCCGACTTTTCGTTTTTGAGTTATGCTGTTTAGAGACACATACACACGAACTTTTTTTTTTATTCAGAGGGCCTCAAAACTTTCATTTCCGGTGAAATCTCAGAATCGAATTTTTGGAAGAATGCAATACTTTAGCTATACGATTTTTTAGACCTGATCCTGCAGAAACGCAAACGAGGAGAAGGTTGGAGAGGGGAGGGGAGAAAAGACCGGCAGTATTCCCCTAGCGCGGTGCAAAGGAATGCTTCACGCAACGGTCGTACTCCTGCAACTAACCTAAAGCCCCTCCGGTAGATAATAAGCTCGTTCGGCTGTTGCGCATCCAGTTGATAAATAAATTGAGTTTTATTTATGGACACCCTTTAACTGCTGTGGTTCTTAGCGTCCCATGCTATATTTGCTCAGAGGCCTCTTTATCAGGCGTGAGGTTCTTTTACGTGCCGTAAATATACGACACGGGATCACCGGCTTTACTTCCCTTCCGAAGGAAGCCATGCAAAGGATTTTTACGCCCGAAAAAATCCATCGCCCTCCGCCGGGTTTAAACCCGCGACCTCGAGAACTAGAGGCTAGCATGGTATGGCCAGAAGGAACAAATCTGATGTGATAAATTCACATGACTTTCTCTGGCCTCTATGTTTATTAGTGGGTATACAAATTATTCTTACTCAACTTATTTTTCTATCTACTACATTTTAACCCAAATAAACCTTTGCAGAAATAGCTACATTACACATTTCGTTATGGATACAAAAGGAACAGCGACAGACAAATGTTTAACAACAGGGCGCTATATGCTGGCCTTAAAATTCCATACTTTTCCATGCAATCGCGAGAAACAACTGAATTGAAAGGACTTCAAGAGAATGGCCAAGTAATAAGCAATTCGAACATTTAATAACGGATATCTGATAAACGTCTTATGCCACAAAAGAAAACTTGTTTTAAATAAGTTGTGTTTTAAATAAATCTACATTTTTTGTGTAGTACGTTTTCGTGTATCGCTTAACCTTTACCAGTTATTCAAGATTGCTTCAAAATGAAGACTTCATTGGATATTTCTCGAAAATTCAAGATATACACTTTATCTGTAATGCAAGTATCTTTCATATATGGTATTTTAATCAAAATCGTTAGCCATTTTTAGAAAATAAAAGAAATGCCATTTTTTAGAAAATAAAAGAAATCTAAAAATGTTCCATATAAAAGGTAGTTTTCGGTGGGGGTTTTGTTAAAAATCTTCGTATCGCATCTTTGGAAGATACTGAACCTAAATATCAAGTTTAGTGTTTATCCGACTTTTCGTTTTTGAGTTATAGTGTGCACAGACACATATCCAAAAATGCTTTATTTGGATACAGCGGGCCTCAAAACTTGAATTTCCCGTGAAATCTCGTTATAAAATTTTTGGGTGGAATGCAATACTTCCCCTACTTATTATATGTAATAGAGAAAGTAAAAAATAGTACTATAGTATGTATGTGGGAGAGAAAGTAAAAATACTTTTGGGGGGTTCAGGGGGCCTCTAAACACATTTGCAGTGAAATATCCATATCGAATGTTTTAGTTGAATACAATACTTACCATACTTACTGTAATTTATTTATTTTTTTTTTTTTTTTTACTTTCTTGTCTATCGCTTAACGTTTACCAGTTATACAAAATTACATAGAATTTCTTCCAAATGAAGTGGACTTCACATATTATTTCCAGAAAGTTCAGGATATACATTTTATTTGTAATGTAAATATCTTTAATATATGGTATTTTAATCAAAATCCTTAGAGCGAATTTTTGAAAATCTAAAATTTCGAAAACATCTTCCATGTAAAGTGGAGTCTGGAGTGGGGGGAGATAGCTTTAAAATCTTTGTATCGCATCTTTGGAAGGTACTGAACCTAAATACCAAGTTTGGTATTTATTCAAAGTTTCGTTGTTTAATTATGCTGCTCTCAGACACACACATAAACGGACCTTTTTCTAAAAATGCTTTTTGGGGAAGGGATTCAGGGTTCCCAAAACATGTATTTCCGGTGAAATCTCGGTATCGAATATTTGGGTGGAATGCAATACCTTCTCTACCTACTATGCACAAAGTAGAGAAAGTAAATTGTTTTTATTCGGGAGCCTCAAAACATGTATTTCCGTTGAAATCTCAGTATCGAATTTTTGGGTGGAATGCAATACCTTCTCTACCTACTATGCACGTGGAGGGTATAAATTAAAATGATAAAATTCGCAGGGCAGAGTTATGGCCCAAATTTAAAGCATTGGCTACTTGATAAATGAGTAACAAGTCAACAAAGAACTCAAGGTCTTATAACGGAGAAAAAGGAAGCCGTCACCGTACTCACTGTGAATTAAAGAACCGTTTCTGTGAGAGAAAAAAAATATCTTATATGTAACAATCACATGTGTCTCTCTTCCTTACCACTTATTTGCATGTGTGTAACTGTTCAACAGCTTATTAATTTAAAAGCGTATTTGTCTATTTCTTGTTATTCATAATAGTTATTCCCAAGAAATGGTTCCGATATACATTTTGATACTTATGTATGTGCAAGTTCACGCAAGCCTGTCAATTATTTTAAAAAAGCATGATGATAAATGTTAGACTCGATATTACATACGTCTTGCATTAAATCATGAGAAACAGAAGTAGGGCCACTTGACATTTTATTGTATTCTTAAAATGCCGAAAAGCTATTTTTCTGATAAGTTTCTGTTCCTCTCTTTTGGCTTTTCAGTTATGTAAAATTCAAAAGGAATGGAAAAGACTTCACACGCTATGTTCACAAAATTCAATATAAATATTTGATTTGTTATGCCAACATATCAAGGTTATGGTATACACTCGTAATAATTTAAGTCGTTAAGAACCATCTTTGAGAGCATAAAAAATAACGATTTCAATTTTACATGTGTAGGATTGTTTGAAGTGGAGGAAATTCACTTAAATTCTTGTCTTGCATCCTTAAAAGGTGCCCGCCTTAGGTTAGAAGCTATGCCATTCTTTTTCTCAGATATTTTTTTTTCTTTTTTGTGCAGGAGACTTCAAAACGGCATTTACGGAAAATCTGGATATCCAATTTATGCATGGAATTCACTAACTTACTTCAATTAAGCTGCCAAAGTGGTAGAGAAAGTAAACATCTGAAGCCACGCCATCGTTTCATCACCACTGCTGATGCTGATCTCCGTGGCAGCTGAAGGAGGGCAGTAGTACGCAGTTGAAGTGTACATTTTTAAAATGATCTGTTAGATACCATGACATTTTGCTAGAGGTAGGGAAAATTTCTGGAGGGAGATGGATCCCAAAAGTCAGGTACAATCAGGTTAAATGGGGTAGGTCTGTAGAGAGCTATGACAAAATAAGGGTTTTCTAGAAGGATAGATGACAGTGAAACCGGAATGCAAGTTCAGATCAGGTAGTAAAACATGGCGTGAGTAGTAAGAGAACCTTAAAGCACGACAGCAAGCAATATAATGACACTACTCGATGTTTCTCCACAAAGTAGAATCGCCCCGATGCAATACAAAAGCTGGCTTCTGCTCCAGTCTGACTTCAGAAAGACTCGTCTCCACTACCTTAAAAAATGTTGTAGCAGCCCATATGCAGCAACATATGACAAACTGACGAAGAAATATATCTGTAAAGTTGTAAAAACTGAAGGATTAATGAAGGGTTCATTATGTTTATGAAGGGTTCAGTAACAACATTGATAATTACTTCTGACTAACCCAATTTTCAAGCAATGTCGGGTATTATAATGCTATACTAAACGCATGTGAAATAATTTTCTAAACACCACACACAATGTTGAAATCGGTGCAATTAAAAGAACAGAAAAGAAAGAAGTATATATGGCTAATAAAGTGAAAAATGCAGATAAATGCCAGAACAAGCAAACGTCAATATTGTTTTTTATTTCTGAATATTACGAATGAAAATTTTCTATGGCATTGAAGTTTTCAGTCATCTGATTCTACCTTTCCAACCCTGTCCAACACACGGCTTGTGTGAAAGAACAATTAATTCCAATTTTCTCATCGTTAATCTCACTGCTAGAAAAATTGTTTTAAAGTGGAGACGAGTACTTCTGGAATCGCTGTATAGATATGGCTTACATCTCGCGGTGTAATTTCGAAGGTTGCTTGTGCAAATGGGCTCCAAAACCTTTTTTCTTGCTTCTTGGTGTTGATTTGTGGTTTGTCTGGCACAACTGCCAGGTAACACTTTCTCATCCATCTGCACTGTAATCCATATTTCTGATGAGTTTGCGAGAATCCAGATGTCTCCTTCATAGAAATGAAAACACTGCTATCATCCAAAAACAAATTAATTACTAAAGCCATAATCACACAAACTATTGAGCTTGCTTTCATTACATCCACCTTACATATTCTTTTTAAATGACGAAAGATGGCAGAAACTCACTGAATATTCATGGAAGATTATGCATAGCCATTTTTACTCTTCTGGGTGGAGTGCTATATTATCATTCAATGTGTATGCAAAATGTGTTGTCGTAACTGCAGCAGCCATTACCATCAAAAGGGCGATTTTCCCCTGGGACAAACTTATTTATCCCTTAACCTGAACACAATTTGTTTCAGGCTCGCCGCTTAGATACGAGGGCTATCCCAGAAGTGCCCGACTTAACAAAGCAAACATAAAAATGTTGGGAAAAAACATATTTATTTCACTACATAGTCTTCTTTCAGCTCGATACACCTTTCCCAGTTATGTTCAATCGCTTCGATACCCTGCTTATACTGAGAACTGTCGAGTTCTGCAAAATAGCCATCAACTGCAAACTCCACCTCTTTAATGCTGGCAAATCTTTTACCACCAAGCTATTTCTTCAACTTTGGTAACAGAAAATAATCAGAGGGGACTAAATCTGGCGTTGTACGTACATTTTTGGCAGCTCTTTAGGAAACTATCCATCACTCACCGTAGTTCACGTTGAGAAATGTTGGCAATTTCCTGGCGGATATTTTGTTTTAATTCTTCCAGGGTATGTGGGTTTGTCTTGTACACTTTATGTTTTAAGTTACCCCGGAGGGGTATTTTATGAACAATATTATCGGCTGTGCGGTGTTTTTCCACTGGGCATGTGGAAATACGATTAAAACATAACGCACTGCTGCTATAAACAAAGTCACGCTGTTGTGGTTTTGCTCTGCAGTGTGAAGTGCAGTTTTGAGTTGACGGTAATGTGATGTAGTTCAGTTATTACGAGTTATTTATTATTTTGTCCTGTACTTAGTCACGAAGTACATTATGGCTCAGTATATGTTTTCTACTGCACAGCGTGTATTTATTTATGATTCGTATGTGTTAACTCGGTCAGTTCGCCAAGTGAAAGTACGATTTGCAGAAAGATATCCAGGTGTAAAAGTTCCAGGCCATACAGCAATCCATGAACTTTACAGTAAATTGCAGGCCACAGGAAGTGTTCAGGCTACTAAGAAATCTAAAAGACGGCGTTCGGTTCTTACCGAAGAAATATTAGACGACATCGATCATCGTTTGGAAAATTCCCCCAAAAAATTCCATGATGGATAGTTTCCTAAAGAGATGCCAAAAATGTATGGACAACGACGGGCCAGTTTCAGCATTTCCTTTCATAAAGTTGGCAAGTAAAGCCTTTAAAAGTAGTTTTAAAAATGTTGTATGGTTTCATCCGCGCCTTTCTATGATAGCGGCAGACGGCAACGAGCGCCGAGGACGCGGTCAGGAAAAACACCGCGCAGGCGGTTCGGAGTCTTTTGGCTCATCCTGTAAAACTGAACTTTAAACATAATTTATTTTACAGCTTCCTTTTTCTTCTTCTTCTCCTTCTCTCTTTCCCTCTCTCTCTCTCTCTCTCTCTCTCTCTCCAATTTGCTTATAAAATACGATCATTTAGAGTCAGTGTGAGAATTTACCGGGAATTAAGGAACTCGCAAATTGACCATTATACAACAGTAAAAAGGGCACTCCAATTGCGGTGCAAAATGATTAAGATAGATGTAAAGACTGATGACCTTCCAAAATATTCTCCTTTGCAATCAAGCTCTCCTTTAGTTGCATTTTGTGTTCATTAAGGCAAATAATCTTAGAACGAGGAAGAACAGAACGTATTAATGCCCACTTGTGAAGAAAGGCAGAAGTTGTTTTTATTGAAAACGTTCCGTTAGGATAACCGACGCGGCAAAATAAACACATATGGGTGAAATAACAGAAAGGCGAGGGAAAACACCCGTTCACTTTCAGAGAACTGTTCAATTCCTCTAAAAATACAAAAGGTGGTGAGACTTGATTTGTTTTGCTCGGAGTAATACATTTGCTGGTAACAGAGATTTTCTCAAACAGGAATTTGTCTTGATCACTATAATGGTCAGCAGCATTTACGAGAACATCCATTTTTTACTTTCTCTATTGTTTACCTTAATAAGTAGAGGAAGTATCGCATTCCACCCAAAAATTCGATACCGAGATTTCACCGGTTCTGAAGATGAAGAAGAAGAAAAGAAAAAAGCATTTTAAGGAAAAGGTACTGGTGTGTATGAACAGCGTAACTTCAAACCGGAAGGACAGTTAAATACCAAACTTTGTATTTAAGTTCAGCATCTTCCAAGGATTAGACACGATTTTTTTCAGGAAAATCTCCCCTCCCAAACTGCTGTTCACATGGAAGACTTTTTCATGATATTTGATTTTCTCAAAAATGACTAACGATTTTGATTAAAATATTATATGTTTAAGATATTATGTACGACAAATAAGATGTGTATCTTCACTCTAACTGCTTTTGTATACGTAAATGGTAAACCGTAAGAGATAAACAAAATCTCATTACACAAAAAATGTACTCGTAATAAAGCACACAGTTTATGTCAAATATAATATATATTTATTTTCTTTTGCGTTAAGCGTTTCTGAGATATTCTTTGTTATTGGTGTGAATTTTCAAATACGTATGCTTTTTCAAATAGTAAGTCGCTATTCGTTTTTTCTCAGGTCATATAAAGAGCACGGAATTTCAAAACCATCACATAGCGATCCCCTTTTTAAAATCTGACCATCGCTTTAGCCTACTGTATTTTGTTCATACATACAACGAAATGTGTGATGGTTTATCTTGATTGACAAGAAGTAAGATATAAGATTATGAATTTGTAAGAATGTGTTGTTGAAGAGTGGGTAGAGAAAGTGATATGAATGCAACATCGGATTTTTTTTTCACATTCTCTTTGTAGTAACAAATTATGCTTACGGACTTGCCACGAACGCAAATTTCCTTATGCTGTTTTCTTCAAACGAAGAGGATAAGAAATATCACCTCACTCCCTTACCGACAATGCATGAGTCATTGACATCTGATTCAACCAGAGCTAAACTCATTCCATTCCAGCGCAAAAGCGCAAGGTTTGAATGTAGCAGTACCTTGTCACAATTTCGATGACGTTTGGTATTTAATAAGCAAGGAGGGAATAATCCTCAGCAGCCACGGCCAAGATGAAGAACCAGCGAAAGTGGTTTAAGAAACCGGTTTCACGATTATGCGTTCTTCCAGGGGTCAAATCTACTGATACATTACGCTCATAATCAAATCTGGTTTCTCACACACAGAACAAAGGGACATTTTCATACATCTTCATTAATTAAATATACAAGGCCATAAATCTGTGAAAACGTAGTTTTCTGTGCTACTGTAGAGTATTATGGCATGCAACTTGCGCACCACTGAAAGGTACATTATTTTTTTGATCCTTAATGTTTGCCAACTAAAAACTGATCAAGTTACTTTTGTATAACTTCGTCTTATTCTTGCGAAAATAAACACTCCTATGTGTTCAAGTAAGGGAAGTCATAGTATAGGAGCTGGTTGCTTTGTTTCTAAAGAGAAATCATATCTAAAAGGTACATTTAAGTGCAAAAAATTTTGCCGAAATAGGAGCGGGGCAGTTTCAGCCGATGCAGAGTAGCTCGGCCTTCCCCTTTCCTTCAATGCCATCCTCATTTAACCACCTGTTTTCTTTCAGCAACTTCCCCCTGTTGATTTTAACTTATCTATCCTAATCAACTCACTCTCTCTTTATCTCTCGTTAAGCCTCTGTTTGGTTTGAGAGACTTAGCTTAAGCAAAGATGCTTTATCTTAATTATCTATATGATAAAACAGAACAGCTACACTGTTAACTATAAAAATTAAATTAAGCTTGTTTACTAACAGTATATTTTGTTTAGCATTAAAATAATCCCACCAAACTACTACAGGTGCAAAGCAGTTTGAGTTTCTTTATCGTCACTCTTATGGCTATGCGAGTAAACTTTATTTATATCCAGTAGTAGCAAACTTGCTATTTACCTTCTTAGTACGGTGATATTTCTTCACTGATTATTACAAAAGGAGTATGCGGCCTGGTCAGGTCAATTATTAGGAAATGTCAATATCGTAGAGGAGAAAACACGTTCGTGATCTTGGCCGATTACAAGCGTTTTTTACATGTAAGTGTACATAACTATGAAATAGAGGTAATGTATTCTACCCATTGCTTACTAGAATGATTCTACCTCTGGAATACTACAGAGTTATTACAACTTGTGGCCGGCGGAGTGACCGACCGAATGACCGGCAGAGCGCGGTAGATTATGCGAGAACGTGACTCCGAATCGTCGGGCGTAAAAAGTAACCAGCGAGGAACCCGATGAGTATAAAGAATAAAGATAAATTCAGTATCTAGCATTTTTCAAGTTAATGTATACATATACCGCGTGAGTCTTCTCATCCTGCGGATTGATAATTAGGCAACCCTTCATTTTACAGACGATGCGAAATGCAGGTGCTGACACTGCATTCACCAGCCCGCAGATTAGGGCTACGGTGGTGCTCGTTGTTAACGTGCTCTAGAGCGCAATGGTTAACATGCTGGAAAATCATGGCGCGGGGCCGCAGTTCAAATCACGCCTGCGAATGAGCTTTTTATTCATTTCTGTTCATGTTTCGAGAACTTTCTAGCAAATCATAATTTCTTTCCGATTGCACTAGAAAGTGGATTTGCCTATAAACACGAAGTTCCAGCCGTTCGTGCTCACTGTGGAACAATGTTTTCGAATAGACAGTATCTGGACATGCTGTTGGTATACGGAGAAGCGCAGCAGAGTGCAATGGCGGTACGTCGTCTATACCAACAGAGGTTTCTGCAGAAAACACTTCCCACAGATCACACGTTTTTGTGAACAGAAAGTGCACAAGACACCACATCCACGAAAAGATCACCCCGTCTGTGACCAAGCAACGACGGATCGTGTAACTGACTATGTCATTCAGCATCCTTATTGTAGTACGAGGACATTCACAGGCATTTCGATGTTAGCCAATCTTCCGCAGTGGGAAATACTACATCATGGAAAGTTGCACCCTTACCATCTTCAACTATGCCAGAAGCTACTGCAGCCGGACCATAGACGGAGATCGGCGTTCCTAGATGGATCATACGACAAACTGAACAAGTTCTACATTTTTTGGCAACTGTGTTATTTACAGACGAAACAGGGTTCCACAACATAGGCCATGTACATCGCCGCAACATGCATTACTGGAGCACTGTAAACCCACATTGGATGCGAGAGGCGGCTTACAAGTCCGATGGGATTTCAACGTTTGGGCTGGTATATTCGGTGATCATCTAATAGACCCGTATTTTTATGATGCCCAACTCACTGGGAATTGCTATATCCACTTCCTACAATACCGCTGCCTACTCTACTGGATGAAGTGCCGTTGTAGAACCGACTATGTGTACCAGCATGATGGGGCGCCAGCTTAATCGGCCCGTCGTGTAATGGCTTATCTCGATGCCACCTACCCTGAGCGATGGATCGGACGGCGTGGACCAATAGGGTGGCCAGTACGCTCACCAGATCTAACCCCATTAGATTCTTCTTATGGGGTTTATCTTAAAGATATCGTGTACCAGGAGCGGCCAATGACCTCTCAACAGCTCAGGGAACGCATCATCTTAGCTTGCCGTGACATCACACCGGGCATGTTGCACCGGGTTAACCTGAAGATAATGGTTAGACTGGGATCTTGCATTGGCGGGCATGCTGGCCATTTCGAACATATATTATTACATGGAGGAAATGGGTAAATTGTAAAGGTTTATCTGTGTGATGTCCCGGCATGAGATCATAGACAGTGTTAAATGCACTATTTTGGGAACCAGAGAGGTTCACAACGATCATAATATGGGCTTGCAAACCTTTATGTACGTACTGCATTTTGTTAACTCTCAGCACAATGTCTTGGCTTTCTTTTGTAGAAAGAATAGCTTTAAATAGTAAAATATTATTTAATCATGCCTTATGTTTGTAAGTTATAATTACAATGTTATATGCATTTATGTATGATGTTCATTAAAGCATATTCTAACAAGTAACAATTTGTATTTTAATGAAATTCACATAATTAAACTAATTAAGTGAAAGGACACTTCCAAGTCAAACTATCAGTTCTCGTTAAATTTAGTAAGTATAAAAAGTACCTTCAAATGGCAGTATTTGAACCTGGGACCTTCACTAGGGAAGGCCAACGTGCACCTGTTGAGCTACGAGTGCAAGTCACTGCACGCACAGTGTTGTAAAGAAGTCATTTCGGCCGAAATTGATACGATGCGATAGAGTGGACAGTGTTTACGGTATAGCTTGTAAAACGCCGGGACTGCATAACTTCTCAATCCGCAGACTGAGAAGACTCACCTAGTATATATGATTTACCTTTTCGGGCGTCGTCTTCCGTGGTCTACCATGCTAGCCACTAGTTCCCAAGGTCGTGGGCTCAAACCTGGTGGAGGGCGATGAATTGTTTCGGGCGTTAAAATCCTTAGGGTGGCTTCTTTCGAAAGAGAAGTGAAGCCGGTGGTCCCGTGTCGTAGATTTACGGTACGTTAGAGAACCTCAAGCCTGATGAGATCTCTGAGCAAAATTCCCGGCCTTTCACCCCAATATAAAATGGGACACTAAGAACCGAAGGAGCTAAAGAGAGTCCATAAAATTAAATAAAATAAAACAAATTTATGGTCCTTTAGAAACTTAAAGCAGCATAATTCCGGATATTTCAACAGATTATGGGGTAACCTAATTCTTATTCTATTTGTTTATAGACACCTTCGGAACATTTTGTTCCAGTTAGTGTCTGCTTGCCTTCCCAAAAATGTACTTATAATATTAAAGCGATAGTTTAATGCTACATTTTCATTTTGCGTTTTTTAATGTCTCAGAATATGTTTGAAGACTCTGTTAGAATTACAGCTAATAACATTTGTAATTTTAATAGGACCAGGAAAACCCAGACTGTACAATTCTCTTAACAGTTGGCAATTTTCATGATCGTGAATTTTACGAGTGGAACAAGGTCTAAATTACCTATTTCTCCACATTCACAAT
This sequence comes from Deroplatys truncata, assembly GCA_030765065.1. Lineage (NCBI taxonomy): Eukaryota > Metazoa > Arthropoda > Insecta > Mantodea > Mantidae > Deroplatys > Deroplatys truncata. Next base: position 64,214,779 of record CM060983.1, on the reverse strand, counting down.
AATGGTCTTGATTATATATACATTTACAATTAATGTCGAGATTTCAACTGAAATGCAAGATTTGAGGCCCCTTGAATCCAAAAAAGCAATTTACTTCTCTGGCACCTACTTATAGGATAGAGGAATTTTATATAACATTCCACTATCCATTTTAGCACTAATATTCACATGATGTCCATCAGTGATGTTTTAATAACCGCCTTTAATAGTGATGTGTTTTAGATTAACATTATGTTGCTTCAAAGCTAAACAGCTATTGTTATCCAAACCACTGTGTAGTAAATTTGATAATACAGTTGATTTCGCTCACATAATCTTTACATACAAACCGCGAAGCAAAATGTTGGGCCGGTGGTACAATACGTCATAACTTGATGTCATTGCACCCATCTCTAACGGCGACTAACATCGAAAGTTCAGTGATTGAAAGGAAACGCGTTTGTGTTTTAATTGGTTTAGAGGATAAATCTGAACTGTTTTTAAACGCTTGTGATTACATATACTGTTAGGATATGCAAAACACCTCTTAAATTCCAATAATCTATGTAAAGACTGGTCCACAATGGAAAGGGAACCAGAACGAGAATGGAAAGCAAAGAGACTAAATTCACACTAAATTTAGTTCACAATACCCGAGAACGGAAACAAAGAATGTTTATCCATAGCAGCGTGAAAAATCGATTTTGCGTGTTGCAATGTCATTTGTTAGTTTCTGAGTAATAACATGTTTACATATTGCAGATTAACCAACTTAAAAATTGGATGCAGTAAATATTTTCTAAAAGCCACCTTATTACTATTTCTGATTCCTCTTGCGAACGTCATACCAACATTTTTATAATAAACAGCGTACTATTCAGGATATACGATATATCTCTAGCGTTGTTTACTTGCGGCCAACGCAGCAACTATCTCTGTTGTGTCAGGACCCTCTGGATTGTTTCTAGAGGGTCCTGGTTGTGTACCTATAGCGAACACAGGCTACTGAATGAAAAGACGATAACAGCGCCACAAAATCAGGCTATTGCTAAATGTCCCTAGTAATACATTAAAATTTGTTCTTCATTGTGCTTTCGTTTGTTTTCTAAGCTTGCGATTTGCTGCAGTTTTAGCTCACGCCCTCCTTGAACAATTTTTACCATGAAGACAGCTACTCACAATATGGATCAAATAATACAATTTCCGGGAACGGACAAGTTAAAACTTGATCAAGTCTCCAGTTTCCGTTCTTGGACTCCGGCAACCTTCTCGTTAAATTGTGAACGCTCGCATTTTTACACACGTATTTTAACTTTGCCATTTCCGTTTCTGGTTATTTTGAACCAATTTTAGGGCCGTCTTTTCGAGATACATCGGTGTTACCTAACATTGCAAATCCTAACTTCATTCAATGTGTGTATACTTATATTTAAGTTGGCTGCACATTTATGTACCAACTTCAATCACTCTGCCTATAGAAGGAAGCACAGTAAAATATTACAGGTTTGAAGAGAACAGAGCCAAAATGTATCTATAGTGGCAGCCACATTATTTTAAAGTTTGTAGTTATTTGTGATATTAAAATATTTAAAAAAAAACCATCCACGCGTTATAAAGAAAACTATTCACTAATGCCACTCTCTAGCTAAAACTAAACAACAGCATGTGTGATACGCTTTGTCAAGTTTGACAGCCTGCAACTACTTTCTATTTCTATTTTTGGTATTAGGTTATAAGTAATAACATCTGGCAAATGAAGTTAAAGACTGGTCAATATACTTAGCGGAAATTCCAGCCATCAGGACGGCAGTCAAATTTATTATGAGAAAAAACAATGAAACATAATATAATTTTTTCAGACTCTCTCAGCTCCCTTATCAATAGGTCTAAAGCTGGAATGGATAAAGGATTTAATCTTCTGGAGGTCGAAATTAAAGATGTCCTATATTAGGTCATCGAAAACGAAATGAGGATAAAACTATAGGATACCTGGGCATAAAAATGTACCAGGAAATGAAATGACTGACAAATTGACTAAACTAGCAAGAAAAGAAGGTATTAGGTCAGAAGTGCAAATTCATATGTATGATATAGCTACAAAAATGTTTTATTCGTGTCATATGAGGAATGGAACAATGAAATTAAGGATAAGAGAGCACAGGCCAACAAGGATAATTTGTCTACTTGGTTCCAAAAATGTAATTTAAACAGGAAAGATATTGAAATGCTCACCAGAATTAAGTTAAGGGTTGCCGTCACCCCTTTTTATTTGTATAAAATAGCGTGTGCGTGGGTGTGTGTGCACATTTTAAGTAGTACGTATTACATAGGTACCCGTAAGCCGTTGGATGCCAAGCAGTAATAACTGTTTGAAACACAAACGCTTGCAGAAATACCTTTAAAGATGAACTTAATCTAAATTCTGGTGTTGAGTACCTACACGTTTTACTTCTTATGACTGACTCATACAATAGCCTGACCTCGAAACCCGGTGCAAGCTGGATTACAAGAATCCGGTAATCCGTTGGTATTCACCGATTTGCGCTCCGACAAGCAATAGAAGTCATTAGAGATTCTTAGAAATAGAGGTTTCTAGCTGGTGCATGGATGTCGAAACATATGAGAAGTTCATATTTGAGGAAAAATAGGCAAGTTCAGTAAAGTCGCGCAAACTGCAGTTTACTTTACGTTAGAATGGGGCAGAAGGGATTTACTTGCGCTGCTTGAATAATAACTGGATTTGCTATTAATATATTTTATTTATTATATATTTCTTTTAATCTCCATTACCTAAAGTAGTGAAAATATATTGGCTTTTATTTACCTGTAAAACCAATTAAAACATGACAAGTTACATTCACATGGCTTTCTCTGCCCTCTATCGCTTATACTTGGATATACATTTTATTCTTACGAAAGTTTATTTTTCTATCTACCTCACTTTAATCGATAAACCTTTTCTGAAATAGCGGCATTACACATTTCGTTATAAAAATATAGCGATAGTCAAATGTTTAAGAACATGACGCTATATACAGGCTTTAGGATTCCATACTCTTTCCATGACATCGTGAGAAACCGCTGAAAATAGACAGGACTTTTAAAGAATGACTAACACAAGTATTGAACAATCCGAACCAATGATATCTTGGAAATGACCAATACCACAAAAAAGTTATTTGCAATAGATTGGAATTTTTAAAGAGATCTACATTTTTTATGTTTTACGTTTTTGTCTATCGCTTAATGTTTACCAGTTATGCAAGATTTATAAATTTCCTTCCGAATAAAGAGGACTTCACAAGCTATTCCCAGACAATAAAGATAATATACACTTTGTTATATAAATATCTTTAATATGTGGTATTTTAATAAAAATCGTTTAGAGCCATTTTTCAGTAAATAAAGAGATTCGAAAAATGTTCCATTTATAGGGTAGTTTGCGGTGAGTGGGTTTTCTTGAAAATCTTTGTGTCGCAACTTTGGAACTTAATGCAAAATGCAAAATTGGTATTTGAGTTATACTGTTCACAGACATACACACACGGATAATTTTCTAAAAATGCTGTTTTTTTATATTCATGGGCCTCAAAACAGGTATTTCCGGTGAAATCTCAATATCGAATTTTGGGATGGAATGCAATATCTCTACTTACCTACTATGTACGTGGATACGTGGTAGAGAAAGTTAAAAAAAATTGTTAGCTAATTGTAAGTTTGCTTACTAGTTGGTAGGTAAGCTAACGATAAAAAAAATTATTTGACAGCGTCAATAAATAGGTGCTATCATGCATTTTAAACAATCATTTCCAACTATGTCTTCCTATATTTAATTTAGCGAGATGAATGGAAAATCTGGATTGGGTGCATTTTTCCACAGATAAAATTTTGGATGAATGTCCATTGCATTTTAAAAGACAATTTACAGGCAAATTACACGATACTAATAATTCTTAACTAAAGCAATTTCAGACCCTATCTGCTTTTTAGATACCTTGTGAGCATGAAACAACTCGCGAACTACTGCACTTGTGGAGTAGAAATCGTGTAAATAAGAGTTTGCAGAAAGTTTATCGTTATATTTACAATTTAGTGCAGATCGGTGAAAAATGAAGGGTACTTTACATGGAGAGCCTTGTAAAAATGTACAAATGTGCGAAGAGCTGCACATAGGTCCAGTTGAAGATCTAAAAAACATTATACGTAAACACAATCCTGCTACATGACAATACAAATAAAAACATGAGCAAATAGAATCGAGTGATGCTAATGAAATATAATCTATCAGTAGATAACACTTGGAAGAAAGGCTGTTGACACATATCAAATTTAGCAGAAATCTGTAAACAAATCAAGGGTAGTTTAATTGGAGAGGTCTATAAAATGATCGAGTTTTACTTATACTTCCCAAAGTATCATAATCATAACTTTTACCTATAGTATTATGTAGTTCCCATCAGAAAATAAGGCAAGTGAGATTTAACGCTATGTATCTCTTTAAAGCAAGTTTTGGGTTCTCAAATTTACAAATTCGCTCTTTCAGTCATTGTATTTCTGGTTGTGTGGAAGAGAAGCTAATGGCCGCATCTTACCTGAGCAAATAAGTAATAAATACAATTATAATCTGGTTTCGTGTTTCTGCTTAGCTTAGTAGCGATATATTTTACTACAGAAGTGGAGGGATTTATTGGTTACGAGAGTATAATAATCTCTTATTGATAACACCTGATTGCGAGCCTCAGCCTGTACAACACCCCCATACTCGTACCAGCGTCTGAACTAGCGACCACAAGGTTTCCAGCTGCTTGCGTTACAAGCATGACCACGGGGCCGGCATTTTTCAACTTATCCAGGAGTGCCGAAAGTTGCAGTTCGGCGTCTCAAAAATAAACAAAATGAAGTGTTAGTTTAAGAGTTTGACAGGTGTGTAGCTTACCGGAGGCGTTCAAATCGGCAAGGACCACTGCCGTATAGACCGAGAAGACGGCGAGACACAACCACCATAACTTCACCATCTTGAGGGGAAGACAGACAGAAAACGTAAAACTTTCACAAAGAGCAGGCTAGTCACTCCGAAGGTGCCCCTGAGCGAGCGTTTACCGTTACATCGCGAGCTGTACACATGACGTCATCCAAGCTGGTGCAGTAGCGGCGGCGAACGCGAAAATATATGCAACAATACCCACAATAATTCCTCACTTGCTACAAAGAGAGCAACACGCGAGGTCCACTTTTACACTATGTTTACTTTCTCTGCTAAAGTGTTGTATTCCAGCCAAAACTTCGATACCGAGATTTCACCGGAAAAACACGTTTTGAGACTCCCTGAATCCCAAAACAGGATTTTGTTTTAAGGGTCTGTGTGTATCTGCGAACAGCATAATTCAGAAAAGAACTAAATACCAAACTTGGTTTTTAAGTTCAGCGTTTTCTAAGGAGTGCGACACGGGTTTTTTTTTTTTAAAAAAAAAAAAAAGCTCCTCTCTCCAAACCACTCTTTACATGGAAGAAAGTCTCATTTTCTGAAGCAGGAAAACAGCATAAATTATTCTCTAAAATGTCCTGTCCCTCCAAACAGTCCACGTAAAAGTTAATATAAGTACACTTGGGGAAAACTATACTGCACAAAGGCTGATTCTATTTATACAGAAAATCCATGCGTCCGTTTTTCAATCGCGCAAATGCCTCTATCACTCTATGATTGAAGCCTTTGGTTCATAACATAATATACCATAACTCATCCAGAAACCTACTATATATATATATATATATATATATATATATATATATGTTGTTTCAAACAAATGACTATGGTGGAAAGTACCAACCTTATAAAGCTTAAGTATGAAGTTTCTATGTTGTTTAGTAATTGTTTGGCAGCCATTAATAGCAAACTCTGAGCAAATTTGTAAACACGGATAAAACTGGCTATCATTATGTGATACAATACTTTCATTTGAAACGTCTTAGTCCAACTAATATTAAAGCTGACTAGACTGCACTCTGGGGGGAGTCTGCTCCTTCGTTTACAACAGTAAAATATTGGGTGGCAGAGTTTAAGCGAGGCAGTACGAGCTGCCAACATGAACACCGCAGTGGTCGACCAAATGAGATGACCACGCCAGAAATTGTGAAGAAAATCCATAAAATGGTATTGGATGATCCTCAACTGAAAGTGCGCGAGCTAGCAGACATCGTAGGCATTTCAAAAAGTGCTGTACATCGCATACTGACTGAAAATTTAGACATGAGAAAGCTGTGCGCAAGATGAGTGCCGCGTTTATTCACAATGGAACAAAAGCAGCATCGTGAGGATGTTTCGCTGCAATAATGCCGAGTTTTTGTGTCGATTCATAACCGTGGATGAAACATGGGTTTATCACTTCATACCTGAGACGAAGGAATAGTCAAAACAGTGGATTAAAAGGAGAGAATCGGCTCCAAAGGTGAAGACAGTTCCATCTGCAAGTAAGATCACGGAGTCAATTTTTTGGGATGCGCGTGGAATAATTTTCATGATTATCTTCAAAAGGGAAAAGCAATCAATGGGGAGTATTATGCAAACTTATTACAGCGTTTGAATGATGAAATCAAGCAAAAGCGGCCGTATTTATCGAAAAACAAATTTTTGTTTCAAGACAATGCACCAATTCACGCATCCATTATCGCCAGGGCCAAAATCAATTAGTTAACGTTCAAACTGTTTCCTCATGCACCCTATTCACCAGATTTAGCCCCCTCTGATTATTTTCTGTTTTCAAAGTTGAAGAAATGGCTTGATGGTAACAGATTTGCTAAGAATGAAGAGGTGGAGTCTGCAGTTGATGGATATTTTGCAGAACTCGACTAAATTAAATTAAATTGAGTTTTATTTATGGACGCTCTTTAAGTGCTGCGGTCCTTAGCGTCCCATTCTATATTGGGCGTGAAAGACCTGCAATTTGCTCACAGGCCTCTTTATCAGGCTTGAGGTTCTTTTACGTGCCGTAAATCTACGACACGGGACTACCGGCTTTACTCCCCTTCCGAAAGAAGCCATGCTAAGCATTTTTACGCTCGAAAAAATCATCGCCCTCCGCTGGGTTTGAACGCGCGACCTCGGGAACTAGAGGCTAGCGTGGTAACCACTACACCTAACTCGACGGTTCTCACTATAAACAGAATATCGAAGCAATTGGACATCGCTGGTAAAAGGTATCGAGCTGAAAGGAGACTATGTAGAGAATTTTTTCCCCAAAATGTTTGTTTTTTCTTTGTTAGGTCGGGTATTTCTGGGACAGCCCTCGTATGTATGTATGTATGTATGTATGTATGTATGTATGTATGTATGTATGTATGTATGTGTATAATATAGGATTTTCTATCTGAATAATTATAACATATACTCACGTCAGATCTAAATTTAGCCTACAGTGAGTGAATTGGCATAACTGTTCAGTATGCTACCATCTAGCAGAATTTATGCCAAACTGAAAAGCGAACGGAGATTCCCAACTTCTCTCGGCTTTGCACTCATCTGAGTTAAACTTCTACAATAGTGTGCTACTACCTAGTGACATCGATGTAAACTTATAGCTGAGAAATGGGTGATAAGGCACAGTGCACGTCCTCAAGTGTGCACGACCCGCATGAATTTCACTCATAAGGAATTACGTCATATCAGTTGCACATGATCAAAAGCTCCTAAAACGTGCTCGTGATTTTGCCATATCTCATTGAGTTTAGAGTAGCGCGGTAGATTTAAACGCAGCAGATTTTAAATTGCCGAATCTGTATGTGTAGTATCATTCAAAGAAAAAATAACCAATCAATCCGCAAAGTGTCAAACATTAGGGTGTTTACGCGCTGTTATACAGCAGCCGTCATTGCAGACAATATATATTATGAAATAAAGTTTGTTGTGGCGTTAAGCATTTCCGAGATATTCTTTGTTATTGGTTTGAATTTTCAATTTTATACCTACTTTTCTCAACTTTAAATCGCTATTCCTTTTTTTCTTTCATGAGAATGGAAGAGAATGTAATTTCAAAGCCATCACATAGCGACTGGCTTTGAAAATATGTGACTATCGCTTTAGCTCAATGTACTCCATTTATATACCTACCTATAACCAAAAGTATAATGAAGGTACATCTGTTTTAATAAGAAATTCATAGAATTAACTTTTGTAAGAATAACTCGTAGAACGGTGAGTAGAGAAAGTCATGTGAATGCAACGTATACCTAAGCCTAAGCACTTCTTGTTTAATTTGAAATTATTCCTAGGCAAATATATCTTGTAACGTAACATGTGTAGAAGAAGAATTTTTACATGAACAGCATATATATGAAAAGCCTTCATTTGAATGCGCGGCCGGCCTAATGACAATTTTCTTGGCACCGGGAAGCACGCTGTTTGCCCGCGGAGTCAGATATCCATAGCTCCTTAAATTCAAGCACATAGATTTCTTATTCAAATTTTAACCACAACACCACATACCTTCGTCATAGATGTCCTTATGCCGCCACATCTCTCTCGCACCTTTTAGGAAAATTTGCAATTAAGACTCATTAATTCTTCATTTCATGTAAATAAAACCATGCTTTGTCTGTAAAAATAAATATATACAATAAAAAACATTTGCGGGTCGATAATGATCATTAACATTGTCCAACGCCCAATTGCAAAAATTAACTCTACTCACATTGGCACATGGTTGCAATTCCTTAACTAGTTATCTTAGAGGGTTTCAATTTTAAATGTTAGAGGCATTCCAAACCGAGGTTTGCGAATTTCCTGGTTCCCCCGCAAGCTTTCTCAGAAATGTCTTTGGACTTTATTCAAACTTTTCTTCAGTGTCATTGAAAGTTTTCTCTGTAAGAACACGGCGAATTAATTTTGATTTCTTATATAGAACACATCCCATTTCCCTAAATCTATTCACCAGATAACGAATCGTTTCTCTGCGAGGCGCACGCCTTTTCACTTCTCTACAAGAATTTGTCGTCACATAGGAATCATACATGAAGATGATATGTGGTAAAGTATAAGTAATTTTAGCCATTATAGCAGCACTAATACACTATAACACTGAAACACGAGGTCTCACAATGTAACCACCTCTGTAAAGCACAGACTTAAAGTCAACTGATTAGCCAGCACACTGGGGGGGGGGAAGTGGAGAAACAGGACCGGTTAGAAAAAGCGCAGTTCTGGGCAAGCCATTCCCCGTAATATGGCCGTGCGCCCGGACCCCCCCCCCAAAAAAAAATCTGTGTAATATGTGAATTGGTCATGGTCGTTATATTGATATATCAAATTTTTCCCTCTGTTTAAGTAATTAAAGCTTTGTTGAATTGTACAGATCTTACTTTCTATTCAGAATTATAGCTTTGTTTCATTCACAAACTTCTAGTTAAATTTATTATATTTATGCTTTCTTCAGTTAATGCCTACAAGTTTTAGAAATTTTTCTGTATGTGTTTACCTTCCATCTTAACAAATGAAATTATTTCTTCTGTATGCATAAAGTATACCCACAAAATGTTTGATAGAGGTTAGTGCCACCTTTCTTTTTTACATTAAAATATTTAAAAATATATTTCATACCCATGATGAAAGATGAAGGCATACTCTCACACAATACTAACACTATTAACAACCATATCAATAATAGGCACAGGATATGGTCACCAAATTTCATACAGCAAAGGTCTTGGTTGTTACCTAAAAGGTAGATAATGTATGCTCTGGGATGAAATTTAGTGCATAATCCACTTGATACTAAAATTGATTTCTCTTAAAGATAAAGTCAAATAAGCATAAGAAAACCAATTATGCATAACAATAGCACAACTTTATCTGCCTTATTGTCACTTATTCTCATAGTTATCCTACTAATAGAAAAGCTTATTTTCAGTATATTGTTCGTTTCACAGGAAGAAAACCTTACCCTAGCCTATATCTCACCCCACTAACCAGTGTGACAAACTTTTGAGATGAATATTTCTGGCTGTTGCCACTTTTATTGTAAAGCTGCTCCTCCCTCTTCGAATGCCTCCTTAGCAATTGTTTCCAACAGCCAAAAACTGACAATGGTGAATGCTGCAGAATCAGCTTAGTGTTCCTTTGTTGGTCCCTTGCCTAATTGAGGTTGCATACCAATTAGACTCATGACTACTTCTCTAGTAGGATTTTCTAGCAGAGAAACGAATACTTCCTAGAAATGATTCTACTAGCTAGAAATGATTTCACCGAGTCCATAGCAACACATTTTGTAAGCTGAGGTAGCATTCAACTGTATTGAAAGCAGATGATAATATTATGCTGGCTGTGGTAGTGTGAACACTTTTTGTGAAATAATGAGAAACAAAAGAATGGCCAATATACATTTCAAGGCATACTGCTTAAAACATGAACCAACAATGGTAAATATTTCAGAAATTGTTAGTGCCACCAGAAAAGTTATATGATGTAAACCGTACATATTAATGTGGCCTAAAGATTTCCTTTTCCCTATCTCTTCAGGTTGCACTGATGTGTAAAATTTCATAAGAAATAGGGTTTCGCTGGCTATTTACAAAACACTAAAGAAACCCTCTATCATTTCAGTAAAAACTGTTTTTGAGAAAATAAAAAGGAAGTTTTTTCCCACGTGGAGTGGTTTGCACTGGGGGAGGATTTCCTGAAAGTCTTCATTTTCATGCTTATGAAGGTGCCTGACTTAAGTATGAAATACGAGGGAGGTCCGGAAAAAAACAGACATTTTGAAATAAAAAGCTAACAAAATAAAGAAAAAACAAAAAAACAAAGTGTATTATATACATTTGAAAGCTACACTTTTAAATTATTTTTCTACATAATCGCCATTCAAATTAAGGCACTTATAACGTGGCACAAGTCTTTCAATACCTTCTCTGTAGAAATCTACCGCCTGCGATTTCAACCATTGGTTTACACCGGCATGCGGTTCGGAGTCAGTGTCAAAGCGTTGTGTAGCGAACCATTTCTTCATCGCTGAGAAGAGTTGGTAGTCGCTCTGCGCCAAATACGGGCTGTGTGGTGGATGATTGAAACCTCCCATCCAAAACCATCGAGTACGATTGGCCGTGTGCGGACCTGCGTTGTCATGAAAAAACAACGCATCACAAAGTTGGCGGTGCATTTCAATTGGCTTGAGATTTTTTGCCAACAAAAACCTAATCACAGACCGCATCTCACAAGTGGCGGGATTTTCCATTGCAGCGCACATTTTGGCACGTCGCAGAGAGCAAAGTAAGGGAGGCACAGTCCACGCGCTACCACAGCTGGATGCATACCGAGTGTAGGAACGTTCTGACACTAAGATGGCGGCTCTAGCCCCGCCCACCGCCGCGATAGGCCAAAACGGTCTGTTACTTCCTGGACGGTCCTCTTTTGTTTTATCTCAAGCTTCAAATAGTACATGTATGAAAATCAAACATTTCACTGCACTGGTTTACTAATAGGAATTCATTTGTTAGGAACAATGTTGCAACTTTACTTTATCCATAACATTGCAAACTTTGGAAGATTTGTCAGCGATGTACACATCCTAAAATTTAAGTTCGAAACCATAAGTTATGTAATTCAGATTATTTCTCTAAAAATATGAAATACAAGAAACTTCTGTGTGAACTGAGACATAAAATTATTTTTTCCTGAATGTTTTGCTGCTAATGTGAAGATCGTTTGATACTAGGGTGTATTTAAACAATCCAAACGAAATAGTATGAGCGGAAAGCAGAGTTATAGTGTAATTTATTTGTGGAATAATTATTTAGGTATTTACTTAGCATAAACATCCAAACAGATGAAAAATCACAGTGTATGAAGAAAATGTTTGCTTTGGCCACATCAAAGTTGAAAATGCATCCCAAAAGCACATTTTGGTAGCAAAACTCTTACTGCTTGCTCCCCAAAGGCTATCAGAATGCTTGATCCACATTCCTACTTTTGTCTTTAAATGAAATGCTTCCTCATATTGAATGAAGATTTAATTTTCTAAAGTTTTTCAAAATATATTTATGGTAGTGAAACAGGTTGTTGGTTTCCATGGCTTAAGTAAAATCACTGTTCTTTATTACAATGCAAAAATAATAAAACTTTATGTCAGTACTCTATGTGATGATAAATAATTGACGCAGCAGCTATGGACCAAGCTTATCAAGGGGATGGCGCAGACCGACTAGGCAGTTGGAAAAAGAGAGATAAGTAAACACCGTAGTGCTCTCACCCAGAAGCGCTAGCGACAGATAACCAGAATCTTCTGGAAGTTACCCTTCTCACCAACTCTCGAACATTCTAGAACTCTGTGGAAAATTCCAGTAGCCATATAAGCGAGCAAACTCGTGAGTGAGCAGGTTAAGAGTTGGTGACAAAAAGTGCTGTACTACGAGTGAATTTATGACGTACAGTGAGCACTGCTATAGCATGAAATTAGAGATCTTGTGTTGGATTCCCCAGTGATTGAAGCGGAAAGAAGCAACTGGCGCCAACAACCACAGCTTAACCGAAGTTGAAATGGGGGTTGGAGATCTACTTGCTGGAGTTGCGCAAAGCCTAGACACCTAAGGGAAAACTGTGAGGGATCAGGAAAACTGCTAAGAGTTGTCTTGAAGTGGACTACGTAGGCGTCATCGCCTTCACCTCGATGCCCCAGGCAGGAGGATGTCATTCTAACGCCGACGCCCTTCTTTTCGAAGACTATGGTAGGAAAACCGCAACTACTGCGTGAAGGTCGAGGAGAGTGTTGCAGCTTTACGTGCGGTCACGATGCAACCTGCAGTCGGTCAGGATGAAGACACCTAGAAAGGAGCAACTAGAGCATCAAGACTTAAGGCCGATCCAGGCGATAAACCATCTGGCGAATGACCTGCATGTGCGGACGTCGCTCCATGGGGCTCAACCTATAAGAGCTATTGGGCGCATTGGGACTCTCTGGTGGTCAGGAAAGGTGTGTTAAGGAGATCGTCGACGTCCACAGACGGGAAAACCACGTTGGAACAGCTAGTGCTCCCGAGGAGCAAGGTGAATAAGTCCTCGAAGAAACCCATGCCGGTACTACCGGAGGACACCTGGGTGTAAATAAGACCATAAAGAAGCTACGTCGCCGAACCTATTGGTTGCATCTGCAATGCGACATCTGCGCGGCAAATCGTGAGCTCGTCATGCAGATGGGGCCGAATGCAACGGTACAATGTCAGGGTGTCAACGAACATGCTGGGAGAAAACCACCACCTTGCTAAGAAACACCTGAAGCTGACAAGGATGAAAGCATGCTATGATCTTCAGGCGACCAGTGCCGGATTCCAGGAGGGTGACCTTGTGTGGCTTTAACCCCCCAAGAGGACTAAAGGGAAGTCGCCGGCGTTGCAATGTTCCTGGGACGGCCCATGTAAGATAATCACACATATCAATGGCGTCGTATACCGCATTCAGCGTCAACCCCCGAGGAAGCTGATGGTGGTTCAACTTGATCGCCTTGCTACATATAGCAAAGCTTTTTAGGTCGAGCAGGTCTGAGGAGGAAGCTGTGTGGCACAGTGGCTGTGGACTAAGCTATCGGGAGGTTTGACACCAATCGACCGGCACATGAAAAGAAATAGAGATAAGTGGACACTGTAGTGCTCTCCCAGCATAATTAACAGAAGCACTATCGACAGATAACCTGAATCTTCTGGAAGTTTTTTTCTCTCTGATTCTAAATCATTCTAGGACTTTGGAAAATTCTAATGGCTATGTAATTAAGCATTCTCGCAAGTGAGTTGGTAAGCATGTTTTTGATGCGGCAAAAGTGCTGTCCTACAAGATAGTTTGTGACAAATGAGGTATCTTGTCTATGGCAAGAGATTAGAGAGAGCTTGTATTCAACTCCACAGTGAGTGAAGGAGAAAGAAACAGAGGCTGCTTCGTGAGAGTCTCGTTGCATGGCTATGTCGCGAAGAAAAGAGAAGTCACAGTGAAAGTTGAGCTAGATTACATTGATGGTGTCAGTGGGAGCACTGAAAACTGGACATGGTTATAATAATCTTAAACTTAAAATATTGTGTGTTCAGCGTTAGTTGATATTTAAATGGAAAGTTGAGGAAATGCATTACACTTACACTCTTGAGACAAACCAATGTT